>OY740718.1:94039574-94639574 GCA_963513945.1 Hydrotaea diabolus
TCTATTAGGATTTGTTTCTTTTTATACCAACATCATATATACTGGGTGGCCCAAGTTAGATCGAAGGGTTTAATATTCACTGGTTTGGTATTTTTTTTTCTCTTTTGCAGGTTATATAGTTTTTTATGGAGATATATGGTGGCTACATAGGATGTACAGCATCGCGTCAAAATTGTTGATTTTGTTTATTCTCCAGCAAGTCCCTCAACTCAACGAAATTATCGACTTCATTTTAATGTCAGAGTAGCACCCAGTAACAACATGAACATAATCAGTGTCAGAATCCTAGGGTATTAAATCAGATGTACTTTTTTGAAAATGAGTAGGGACAACGAGAAACCATTAACGGAGCTCTGTATAGCATATAACATTCTTAGCGCCCGCAAGTTGAGAATAATCCGTACATATGGTTCCAGCAAGATGGAGTCAATGTGCATAAAGCAAGGACCACAATGGAACTTTCTTGTAATCTTATTTGGGCCACCAACTTCTGTCGTCATATCGTTCACGAGATATGGCCCTTTAAAGTTAAGGGTTGTACGGGCGGTGTCACGCCACCTAGTTCAATTTTAAAACAACATAGTCTATAATAAAAGTTTTTTAACGATAGCCCATAAATTCGACACACAACGACTGAGTCAACCGCTAAAAAAAATTACAGTATTTGTAGTTTATTAGGGGTTTTCTTTACATATTAATCGCCACAAAAAACTCCGACCGTAAGGAAAATTTGAATAAAGTTACGTTTGGTCATGTGCTATTTGCAATGTTATTGGACAAGGCGAGTGGCACTGTTAATATAATACAAACATATCTCTAACAGTTTATGAGATATGGTCTTTCTACTCGACTCACTATCGATCGAAAAAATTGACGACCATAAAGACCTCTTAATCCATTTACATGGCCCAATAGACTCGACAACTAAAGGTACGTGGCCATCCACTTCGTTATCGTTTTAAAGTTTGGGCCTAAGAGCAGCTTAAAATAGACAACAAATTGCTCAAAAATCATCACCTTGAATAAAAAAAATTGCAACTCTGTGAATACGAAAACACGCATGTGAATGCAAAAAGCAAATGCATCCTTAGATAGGGACAGTAATGTGCGATTTTTTAAAGCGGGGTCTTTATAGGACAATTTTTTTTTTGAAAATGTTGAGAACGCTTTTTGGTTAACAGTGAGCGCTACAGAGGCACACTATTTTGTAAGATTACAAATTGAATACATGGACTTGAACAAGCTATGCCACAAACAAATTTTTGCGCGTAAAGCTCAGTATAGGAAGGTTTGAAGCGACACACCCCACCCCTACGGTGCAAAAACTTCGCGGCCTGTAAGCTACTTAATGGAGGTTGTTCAAATTTATAATCAAAAGAAAAGTGGCTATATCAATAAAAAATATTTGTTTAAGATATTTAGCACGAAAAACAGTTAATAACTCCTAAAAGTTTAAAATTTGTTTGATCAAATGGATCTACTTTTGGTTTCTATTCAGTCTAGTACAAATAACAAGTTCTTTGGACATATTCATTCATAAATACAGGGTCTTTCAAGTTGGGGTTTCTTTTTTTTGTAATCGTTCAAAATAGCAATGGGTAAAGGTTTCGGTGGCTTGGGTACCAAGCAAAACTGCCGCATGGGGGACTCGAAAACACGCATATGATCGTCGAGAAGCCAATTTATGAGGGCATATCAATAATTCCGTGATATTTTGAATAAAACACAGTTTTTTTTTTGGAAAAAAAATGTTTTTCAACATAATCTCCTTTTAGCTCAATACACTGAGTCCAGCGTTACTCCAACTTTTGTATCCCTTCCAAAATATGGAATTTTTCGAGGACCATAAAAAAGGCATTTGTTTAATCAATAATTTCATCGCAGGAGCTGAATCTCTTTCCACGAACAATTTTTTTAAAACAAACTAAATGGCGGAACTCTCTCGAAATTTGACTATTGTCTATTAACAGATGTACAGGGTGGAGCGCGGTACTTTGCTTATTTGGGAATGAAATAAAAAAAATTATGAAGCTTAGAAAAATGTATTTTATAGTTCATTAACAGTAGGGGAATTTTTAAATTACTTGGTTTACGCTAGTATCTGGCAAATGTCGACGCTATCCACACACTGCTGCATACGTTTTCTGAAGTTTTCATGAACTCTAACAATCATGTCGACTGGTATTCTGCCAATTTCAGCCTTAATATTGTTAATTAAGTCTTCCAAGGTGTTGGGACGGTTGATATACACCTTTGACTTTAGGTAACCTCAAAGAAAAAAATGCATAGGTATAAGTCTGGTAAGCGTGCCGGCCAGTTCACATCGCCCCTCAAAGAGATAAACCGTCCTGGAAACATTTGCCTCAAACAATTTATGTCGTTGTTGTTGTAACAACAATATATTTATTTTGAAGTCTTGTTCGCCTATGGAGGATCTGCTTCGATATCCAGGATGCGTCCACAGAGACCTGGGGGTCAGCTGAGTGGGCTTGGCCGGACAATTGAAGAGGTGCAGCACATCATGTGGTCCCTGATGGCAGGCGGGACAGATGTCCGGAAAGTTAGCATCAGTTCGTGCCCAGTAAGAATTAAGGCAGCTGCACCATCCAGATCTCAGCTGCCGCGTCTGCCGAGGTAGTACCTTCTCCTCAGGTAAAATCACCGGGGGATGTTCCCCTAGCAATACATTCACACGGTAGCTGGATACTGCTGCCGCGACTTCATCATCGTGAATGTTGTTCAGACCTGCCTGATAGTTTCGATGATCTAAAGGTTCTCTCTTATACCGCTGGACCTCTCTCTCTTGATCATGGAGATCGTACATGATCTGCCTGAGCGGAAGCATCCTGTTCAGGAGATGGTGCTTAGGATGACTGCTGCGAAAACACCCTAGCAGGTATTGCTTAGACACCTGGAAATTGTGTCAGCGCACGGTAAGAACCTTCGTCTCCTCATGTAGATGGTCCTCAGAAGACATACGAAGACAGCCTGTTGATGTTCTGAGGGCGGCATTCTGGTCTGAATTGAAGTCTGAATTTTCTTCCACTGCGTCGTACTCACGTTCGCCGACCATACAGGTGCTGCGTAGTTTGCCACAGACCGACCTATCGCTTTGTAAGAGGTCAACAAGGTTTCTTTGTCGTTTCCCCAAGTAGTGTCGGCAAGTGACTTGAGGACCTTGTTCCTACTTTTGAGTTTATCGCAGATAGCTGTAGCATGTGCATAGGATCGAAAAAGGATGTCCAATGTGACCCCAAGGATTTTGGGGTAGTTGGTGGTCGGGATGTTGACGTCATCGACTTTCACATTGAGTGACAACCGCACCTCTGCGGTCCATGCAGTAAACAGTGTGGCTGATGATTTGGAGGCGGATATTTTCATATTCCTCGCAGTGAAAAAGCGTGCTAAGTCAGTGAGGTAACAGTTGATTTTTTCCTCCAACAATTTATGGTAACCCTCGCCGTGTGTGCAGTGGCATCATTCTGTTGGAACTATGTATCCCCTAATTGCATTGCATCAAGAGCCGGCTGAAAAAAATCCTGTATCATAGTCAAGTACCGCTCGGATTTTACAGTTACGGCAAGACGGCTATCCTGGAAATGTAAGGGCCAATGATGCCTACTCGTGATATGGCACACCACACAATGACGCGGTCCGAATGAAGAGGTCTCTGAGTTTTTTTTAACTCCAGTACCGCATATTCTTTTTGTTTGCACACCCACTGAGGTGAAAATGTGCCTCATCAGAAAAGAACACAATTGCGTCACGGGGTATAGTTGCAAGAATGTCTTCACAGAGGTGCCGTGCTGACAATTGTTGGACCACGCATATTAAATACGGGTGAAAATTTATTTCATCATGTAGAATCCGGTGGAGAGAACGTCTGGAAATGCCAAGAGCAAGTGATTGCTTCCGAGCAGAGCGTTTCGGAGATTGCAGTACTGCTGCTCTAACTCTATTGATGTTTTGTGATGTTGTAATCCTTCTCTCAGGTCCCCTTCGTACAGATGACACATTCCCTGCTGTTTTCAATGAAGTTATCCAATTTACAATTGATTGCCGTTTAGGAACACGTCTGCGTGGGGAAACAACGAATCGTAAACGAAAAGCATGCTGCACTGCAATGATCTAGTGCGCATTTGAAAAATACGCTTCAACACAAAATGACCTCTGCGAACGTGTCCAATGCATGATGGCAACTGAAAGGCAGACGAAGACAAATATCCCGTCAGCCACTATAAGCCACGCACACTTTCTACTCTCTTCGACTAACAGTTCCGCCACAGCCAGCAGTGCAGAAAAGCAAATTAACTCGCTCCACCCTGTACTTGATGGAAGCAGCATTGCATTTCATATAACTACGAGGGAAGTTGAAAAAGTCACGGAATCATTAATAGGCCCTCGCGTTTTTAGAGGGCGACAGTTCGATGGCGATTTGAAAGCAGTGCCACTGTTAAACAATTTTTCGTTGAAAATGCCGCTGGAAAAGCAATTTCGCTTAACAGTGAGCGCTACAGAAGCATGACAAACCATTTTTTGTGGCCTGCCAATGAATACATGGACTTAGACGATCTTTGGAAGGCGAGCCAAGCCACACAGACCATGCAACAATCGATATTTTTCTTCAAGCTCTGTAACCGTGGTTTTAACCGTTTCGGCGATAACAATTGTTAACCTCGGACCTGAGATTTACCTTGTTAGTGGGACCGATGTTATGCCAACAATCCATTAACACATTGGACAGGGATTAACCGGCACGAGACCTCTTGCATCTACATTTTAATAGATGACAAGTTTTTCATAAAATGACAAGCGATTGAGGTTCTTGGTAAATATCGAGTAAACCATTTGTGAGATCCAGATAGAAACTGTCACCAAGGTGTTGGAAAATTGAGAAGCCAGTCGAGGCAGCCACATGAATGGAAATGTGTGCCATAAATAATGAAAATATTTGCTCTTTCATATAAACTTTTACCATGGCGAAAAATTTTCGTTTTTTATTTAATTTAAAAGAAACTTGGATTTGGACCTCCCTATACATAAACTTATGAACAGATGTTAAACTTCTATTCAAAATGTGTGTTTAATTTGCATTTGAAAAAGAAACACGAGCTCAAACGATCCATTATATGCAGGCATTCATTATTCCCATACAAACTGAGTTCCGGCACTATATAGAGCTTTGCAGTTTTCTATTGTTGAATAGAATTGAATTAGGATTTGCAGAATGTTTAATAACAAATTCGTTTTAACTATCGGAGGTGTGATAATAAATATCGTAGCATTTAAAATATATTAATTACATGTTTTTCATTTTCCTCCAAATAATTTCTGAAAATTCTTCAATTTTCACTCACATTGTAGCACTTTTGCTTGCCACTGTCGCCGTTGCAGCCGCACAAGGATGTCCGGGCTGCCGAGGCACTGAATTGCTATATGCTTTGAATTCATTGGACGCAAGCAGGCGTTGCTGGTTTACTCCCAAAAACCATGTACTATTGGAACTCAAAGTATCTTGTCTGACTGCCGTTAACAAACTTCTCGAGGATATCTACGAAACCACAAATGCGGCATCTAGTTTCAGATGTCGCAGTTTTCTGGCACTGACATGTGTTCAATCGTTTAATCAAGACGTTATGGCCAAATGCACCATGAATAATTTGAAGATTATGGCTCAAAACTATCGAAAAATGGAGCTATGTAATGGCAAAGTGCTGGTGGATCCCGCCAAGTTAGATTTAGTGTTTAAAGTAATTGGTGGATCAATCCGAGGATGGCAGGTGCCTCATCCGGAGTGTTAAGTGTGGCTCTCTTTTATATGTTTGTACACATAGAATTTGGAATAAATTGTTCATAATAAAGTTAATAATATTTATGATAAAAACTAGCATTTTTCAAAATTAGTTGAACGAAGGCCATGAAAAAGAAACTAAGCACAAAATTCTTTTAAAAATTTTAAATAAATAATTTTTTTTTTGGGCATTTTATTATTTATTTCTTAAAAGAGCAAACACGGCTACTAATTATGTAACACAGTTATACGTAGTTCGAAACTATTTCCATACAATTTGTATAGATAGAATAGAAGAGGTTTTATTTATAGAACAAAGGTTATATTCCCTGTGTCATTCCGAAATACTGGTCTCAGACTCCATACAGTAACGGGTGATCAATCTGGAGGTATTTTTTTCACAGATTACGCGTGAGTTGTGTTTAATTTTCTTTTTTTTCTTTTCAGTATTGTTTGCCATTTCATTATGGAAAGACTTAAAGCGCAAATACAACGGTTTGGTGCGGTTTATGGGCTGGTGGAATTAACGGTCCATATTTTTTCAAATTTGTGATCAATCTAGAGGTATTTCTTCAAAAGGGGTTTTTTGTCACAGATTACGCCTGAGTTGTGTTAATTTTTATTTCCTTTTCAGTAATGTTTGCCATTTCACCATGGAAACGCTTACACCACGAAAACCATGGTTTGGTGCGGTTTATGGGCCGGTGGAATCATCGGCACATTTTTTTTCAAAAATGATGATGGCCGGAAGGTAAACGCTCACTATCGCCCCATGATATCGGACTTTTCGCTACCTGCAATTGAAGCCCGTAATCTTGACGACATTTGGTTTCAACAGGACGGTGCCACATGCCATACAGCTGCTCAAACATTGGTTCTTTTGAGAGGTCATTTCGAAGAACAGCTTACTTTGTAGGGAAATAACTACTGTTACAACATTGAACACACCCATTTCAATAGTAGAACTGATCATACCCCGTTAATGTCATATGGCTTTTGAAAGCTAACCTCAATAGTGTTAGTCTGTAACGGGATTTTAAAATTGTTTCAACTTTCATCATGGAGTGGTCAGATAATGAGAACCGTAGCGCTGTATTTGCGCTTTTCAAGTGTGAAATGAAAAAAAACGATATTTTCAAAACGCTCCGGCCACTAGAGATAAGCCGCATGTTCGCCTACCGATGCATACAACTGTTTGAGGAGACTGGAGATCTAAAAGACCGCCACCGGTCGGGACGCCCACGCTCTGTTCGAACACCGCATGAAATGATCAAGAATTCACAGAGATCCGCTCCGAAAACAGAAAATCATTGCCCGAATATCACGCAAAAGTCCATGAGTCTTATCATTAAAAAAGACTTTGGACTTGGGGCTTTCAAACGACGTATCGGACTTTTATTGACTGAAGCTTTAAATGGATTGAAAAATGCAAACGTCTTTTGGTGAAGCACGCTGATAACTTGCACAGAAAAATTGTGTTCACCGATGAAAACATTTTTACCGTTCAGGAAAAATTTAACAAGCAAAATGATAGAGATTATGCGCGGTCGTCTAAGGAAGCATCTGAACTGTCACAAGGGTGGAAAAGGGTCATCACCCAGCTTCAGTCGTGGATTGGTGGGGTGTCTCTTACGATGGAGTCACTGACCTGTCTTTCTGCGAACAAGGAGTCAAAACTTCGGCCAAAGTTTACCAAGAAACCGTTTTGGAAGCTGTTGTGAAGCCTCTTAACAATTCTCTGTTCCAAAACCAGCCATGAACTTTCCAGCAGGATTCTGCGCCGGCTCATAAGGCTAAAACGTCCCAGGCCTGGCTTCGAAACAATTTGCCAGCGTTCAATTCCTCTGAAGAATGGCCCACAGGCAGTCCAGATTTGAACCCATTGGATTACAAATTGTGGACGGTTTTAGAGGACAAGGTTTGTCACAAAATATACCTTGGATCTCTTAAGCCTGCTTTGGTTCGAGCTGTGGCCAATTTTCCAATGGACGAGGTTCGTGCAGCTATTAAAGATTGGCCAGTGCGACTTAAGGCGTGTTGTAAAGGCAAAAGGCGGAAATTAAGTAGATTCTTTTTGGACACAATATACATCAATAAATATATTAAAAAATATTTGGTCCAAAAACATTCAGTACTTTTTATTTTACAGCATAAAACGTGTGTAACAGTATTTATGTACGTCCCTACTAAGTATTTCACGTTTTTGACCGGTGAGTTTGCCGTGTAGATCGAGTGATATCACACCTTTAGACTTTTTTCTTTGGGGCTTGGTAAAGTCCAAAGTCTATGATTACAAACCAGCTACGATTCAGGTTTTGAAGGCCAATAGAGTAATACTCGTGTTATTAACGTCATTCCCGTCGAAATGCTCGAACGAGTCATCTAAAACTGGACCCTAGGAATAAACATCCTGAGGCGTAGTTTCGGCCAACCTTTGAAGGAAATTATATTCAAAATATAAATTGCATAAAATTCTCTTTCTAATAAAACAATAAAAAGTGCACACTTGATTTAAATTTTCGTATTTTTTTATTTTGAAAAAAAATACCTTTAGATGATCTCCCATTGTATATGTTTTGAATCGTCCTAAAGTTCTTAGATGATCTAGTCACATCCGTCTGTGGAAATCGAACTTTAAGTTGCACCTATTGAAGCTAGGTGGTTGGAGTTTTGAAGAAATAAAGGCTGATCCATCAAGAGGTAGTTATTCAGTGCAAAAAAATATATAAAAATTCAAATCAAGTGTGGAATCTTTATTGGTAATTTGAAAGGACATTTTATGGCATTTTTTTTTGAATATAATTTCCTTTAAATGTTGGCCGCAACTACGCCTCAGGGTTTCAATTTCGGACCCGTATATGCTACTGGAACGATTGGTATTAAAAATGAAGCAGTTCTGTTAAGAGGTAAACATTTTTCCCACACAAGGACTGAGTCAACCTCTGGAAAAATCTACAGCCCCGAACTTAAAAATACAATATTTGCTAAACTATTGAAGATATGACGAAGATATATGGAACATATGATGTTGGCGTGGATCGAACACACTTCCTGGAGAAAAAGTAGGCGGTGTCACGCCCCTTTAAGATCGCAATGAACACACCGTTATAAAAATCAATGTTGATTATTTTATTAAAAGCTATGTTGTGTTAAAATTGGACAGAAGGGCGTGATCCCGTCCATACAACCCTGAACTTTGAAAGAGGCTATATCTCGTGAACTAATACTGGGTGTCCGCCGAGAAGGTTTACTACTTTGTTTTGCCGCCATTTTAGTAAGCACTAGTCTTGACAGTTCATATTTGGCAGTCGTCAAGTAGAGACGTGGTAATTTTATTATGGAAAAATATTCGATAAACCAACGTGTTTTAATCGTTAAAACATTTGATCAAAATCAATCACGTGACGATACGTGAAATTTTTGGGAGAAACAATGTGCCAACAAAACGCTCCTTTTTATCGTGTAGTGAATGATTTCGAAGAAAGAGAGTATGTAGCTGGTAGGCCCAAGCATGGACCACAACGTACTGCAAGATCGGCTGAAAGCATTAGTGCTGCTCAAGAAAGTGTTCCAAACATGCCATCAACCTCAATTCGAAGCCGTGCTCAGGAGCTTGGTCGTCAAAGAAAAACTTTGGCCACAATTTTGCACAAGGATTTGTATTTGTTTTCGTTTAAGATTCAGTGGACACAAGACCATTTACGCCGCCGTATATATGCCAGTAGGATGTTACAGCTCGCCCATGACAACCCCGATTTTCATGAAAAAATCATATTGAGTGACGAGGCACATTTTTTTGAATGGATATGTGAATAAACAGAATAGTCGGTTCTGGGCAATGAAAAACCTTCAAATTCTACATCAGCCACCTTTGCATCCATTAGAGGTGACAGTCTGGTGTGGAATTTGGCCAGGAGAAATAATTGGACCTTACTTCTATGAAAATGAAAACGCCGTAACGGTAACTGTCAAGGGGGAGCGATATCGTGATTTGATTGAAAACTTTTTAACGCCAGAACTGCATGATTTGGGCTTGATTACCATGTGGTATCAAGAAGACGGTGCCACATCGCATACAGCTAGGATTACAATGGAATTACTGCGAGACCTCTTTCCACAACAAGTTATTTCAATAAGTGGTGATGTTGATTGGCCTCCACGCTCGCCCGATTTGTCAGCTCCGGACTTCTTTTTGTGGGGATATCGGAAAAGCAAGGTTTATGCAAACAAACCAGTAACGCTTGAGCAACTCAAACAAAATATTCGTGATGAAATCAATGAAATACCGCGTGACCTGTGTGAGGATGTAATGAAAAACGAAAAACATTTGTGAGGCTAACAGAGGCGGACATTTATCTGATATTGTATTCCATATATAAATGCCGACATTAAATAAAACATTTATCAATATAATATCCATTCTCTTTCATTTAATCAAAAATTATAAATTAAGAAAGTAGTATACCTTCCCGACGGACACCCTGTACCAATAAGACGATAATAGTTGGTATACACGATGTTGGTATGGAAAGAAACACACTCTGATGTCGGTTCCACGAACCCTGGACAAAAGCTGTGTTCTTTTGGTTACTTAACTAGCATTTGTATGGCAGTGGTTAGTAAGCGAGTTGACGTTAAGTCGCTAAACAAACGAGTTCGACTTACCACACTTATTTGTTCAACAACAAATCAAACTTGACACACCCTGCTACATAAAAGAATATGTACTCGTATTCAAAAAGATAATCAAACAAGGGGGTTTCATCGCAAATTCTCATTAGGTATATCTGCACGATAAGGATAAGTGCAACTTAAAAAAAAAACTAAAAATTATAGTTCAAAGAAATTTCACACATTGTTTAAAGCAAGTGTAGCAAGCACACATTGTTTAAAGCAAGTGTAGCAAGTTCACACCCCATTACACCGATGCTTTTATAAAAATCATCTTGTTTTCATTTACTATGGTTACAGCTTATTGAAATTAATTAAAGAACCAATAATCGATGTTTTTAGAAAATATTTGCTGCATACTCGTATTCAAAGCAAAAAAGTTTTGTTCAGTGTATAAAACCTATTACTTCCATTTGGCTGTTGCAACGAAATCAACTTGCAAAATACAATATTTCTCTTTGTTTCCTTACAAAAAAACCAAAAACTGCCTAAGCAAAGATTTCAAATACGTAATTCCGTATCAGTAAAGATCTCAAAATAAAAAATAAATGGAATAAAACAAAAATGGAAAACAAAAATAAAAAATATATTTATAAACTTTGCAATAGCGGTCCGGCAAACAACGCCTTTAAATGACCCCTTGAACTGAACTACTTTTATTAAAGCAAACAATAAATTGTAATACCAAACAAACAAAAAGCCACCACTACCACCAACTCCAACTACTCGAAAAGATCATGTGAATTGGAATTGGAATGGTGGTGTTGATAATGTTTGGCAAAAAAAAACAAGATAGAAAAAAAGACAATAAGAAAGAAACCTTACACAAAAGTGGAGGACCGAAATGAAACCACACTTACATTCTTTTCCAGATAAAGATCTTTTTTGATACAGATAATGCGACATTGACTGCGGACTGTGGCTGGTGCCAGGTTTTAATTTGAAATTAGCCCAAAAAAATCATGTCTTTCTTGAAGCGCCTTTTTCGTTTGTTGTACTCTTTCCGCCGTGTTAAGTGCGCTCCGCCAAGTCCAAGTTGTTGGCCAATCAAAGTCCGTACGTCTGTCCATCACTTGTGACTCGCCAGACAAATGTTACGATTTTTTTTAACGAATTGTGGGTCTGTGTCCGCTGATCTAATGCTTTTAATTGAGTCGTTGGTATAGCGGAGTAGGCTGGTGTGTGCGCTTGCGCACAGTTTTATTTATGACAGCGACAATGGCATTTTATTTATTTTTAGTTCATTGTATTCTCGTTTATAATTAACTCTTTCTCTGTATTGTTATTACGTATTATCGGTCAAAAACGTTGTCGTGCTTTTTTGTTAGCAGATTTGTTTTCGTTGAAGTTCAAGAAATCAAATAAAAAACAAACGAAAAAGATTTAGTCGGACGAAACGAATTCTATTTACACTCACCCATAGGCGACATATTCTTAAAAATTAAGATTTACGCAGGAAAAATTATTGTCAGGCCAAGTGGGTCATTTGCTTGTAGGGTACGAGTACCTGAACGGATGTGGCAACTTTTCCAACTTTTGATAGAAGTGGTAAATTTGGAATAACGATGAGCCTTCTGCAAAAAGTAATAAGTCATATGGGATTACTACAGGTTGTTTTTTCTTTTTAAATAATACACTTGTAAGAAAGTGTGATGTGCGGGAAAACAATCTCCGACATAAACTTTTTAAAGATAATTTTATTTAAATGTTGCAGAAGGTTCATTTTTCGATGACTCTCTAGAAATACCACCGTCATCTCGCAAAGTAGGCCGATCAATATTGGTTTCTATATCTTGAATCGTAGCTGGCTTCTCAACGAAGACTTTTGGCTTCACAAAGCCCCAAGGAAAGCAATTAAAAAAGGTGTGACTTAGGCGCGTAACCTATTATGTGTAACCTATTCAACCAAACCCAATGTATCACTCCATATAACAAAAATTCTAAAATGGCTGTGGTAATTGTATTTGATCAATATATAATTGTCCGGCCAAACCCACTCAGCTGATCTCCAGGTCATTTTAGACTCATCCAGTTCAAATAAAGCGTTTCCTTCGTCTGGATATCAAAGGCAGATCCCTTATAGAAGGATAGGACTACAGAATTTTCAACTTTTTTGCCAACTCAATTTAACATTTCTTTGTTTCAGTGTTTGACAAATTCAACCTTAGTTTCAAACTGGTGCAATTAAAAATGGTGTTCTCGAGCGGATGTATGTAAAATAGGGAGGGACCTTTATACTGGGACTATAACAAAACGTGCACCGATATATCTCATTTTATTTGAGATGGTAACTAATCGATTGTTATGATCAAGACGTACATATGTGTGGGAGCTATATCTAAATCGGAACCGAATTTTTTCAAATTCTAAAGCGTCCGTCCTTGGTTCAAAAAGACTTATTTCTGCCGAATTTCCTGATTATAAGATTAAGATCAGTTGGACGAAGTAACAGAAATGCATACGTCTCTTATTTCTTTGTGTTATAAATCAATGCTGATCTCGAACTTCATGTTTGCAAATGACTGACAAAATCTTTTTCGACTGTACGGATAATTTTTATAAATATTTTATGGATTCAAAAGATAATTCGAAACGCGTCACTTAACGGCTTAAGAGTAAAGAAAAAAACTTAAATTTTCAAGTAATAAAAATACAACTTGAAAGGTAATTTGGTACGAAGGCTTTAACAATACGTGGGCCAAAAAGAAGCAACTTCACAATGGTTGGCAATTTATCACTTAAAATTTGATATAAATCGAGCCATATATACGAGTAAAGCTTCTACTGCGACAAAGACATTAAGACATATGAAGACACTAACTAAATCCCTATGCCAATTGTCTTTGGCCCGATAAGTTTGACAAGTTGTCGTTGTCAAAATCGACTATTGACAATTCAATAAATAGGCGATTGTACGAAGTTTTAGATAGTGTATGCCAATGAATGCTACGTAAACCGTTTTGACACAAACCAGTAATTAAAAAATTTGACAAAGAAAAATGCGAGCTTGGCACCAGGCGCATGTGATCTGTCAACAGAAATAATTAAATAAAATCCTCTAGATAAATCGCTTTTTGTACCGCAATATATTAAGAAAACATTCTTTATACTGTGCAGTAAAGTCTATTTTGCCGAACTCATTTCTTTTCCAACACGTGTTGCTTTGTTATACTTTTCTTTTCTTAATAACTTGCCTTTATTTATTTATGAAGGTGTCATTATTTTTCCTGAAGCTTAAAAGCCATTGTTCGGTGTTCGTAATGGTGTCGCAACCTTGGCATAAATACACAGACAAACATTCGCTCTCACCTAGTAGCAGTCATGACATTTGAAATTGTCGGTACAAAAATATTTTTGTAGAGAATTTCAAATAAAAGCTGCAAAGCCGATTGAGAATTCCCGATAAAACCGTTGGATTTATTAGTGCTTTAAGATATATTCATCTTGTATAGGGTGAGCCAAAATTCGCACAAGACTGAAGAATGGAGAATATCTTTAATTGTTTGTCATTTGCGCAAAGTGTAATGTCAATTTAAAGTGTTGAAAACGCAAAGTGGCAGCTACGAGCATCGTACAAATGAGGCGAAATTCAAATCTTGCGTATAATTTATGCAATGCAAGGCATACTGCAGCTCTCTAAAATACTCTAGATTTTAATATTCTAGCCGATCTAGCCCTTCAATTTGTTATTAGTTCGTTGCACATGCAAACGAAACAAAATAGTATGTTGAAATACCAGTCTAATGTATCTCATATTTAGACATATGCATGTCCAAACAGTAAAATTATTAAAATTTAACGCCCACCATTGTGATTTGTCCATGACTAATGTTATGCTCTAAAACGTGACTCAAAATCTTTTATGAACCTTAACAAAATTCCTACTGGACAGGTCTTCAAACAGGGGCGTAGCGAAAAAATAAAGTGTAAAAGACAATTTTGCTCTTATGCACACAGAGATCAGATTGCTACAACCGATTCTTAACCAACCGATTGACTGAGATTGCATCAACTATTATGTTTCCCTTTGTACAACCGAATGATGGTTGGTCCACAGCAGTTATCAGTAACTAAAAGTATCGCTATATTTTCTTGATGAAAGAGTGAACAAAATGAGGAACAATTGTTAAAATTGGATTTTTTGAAAATAAAATAAAGAAATTCGAGTTTTTTTAACATTATTTATTACAAATCACTACAATTTGCCATATTAAATATTAGGCAAGGAAATTGACAATCAGAATTTTGTTTTGATTCGTAAAAAAGATTTTTTACGAAAAATCTATGTAAACGTGTTATTATAACTCGTATATTCTAGCTCAGATAACTGAAATTCGTAGCGTTATCTTTGTAATTGCATTTCGTTCCGATCGGCTCGAAGATATAAATATTTGAATGTTTATTTTTTAATAAGCTTAAATTTGATCTTCAAATAGCTTCACCACTAAAGAACCCGTTTTCTGCCATTATAAACAACAATTGGTTGCAGCAATTAATTTTCTGCAAAACTATTGGTTGCTACAACCACCAGTTGGGTCAACATTTCATTGGTATGACTAATATATATGTGCTATTCAAACAAAATTTACCGATATGGTCTAATTTAACCAGGGATAGTTATAGATCGCATATAACACACTTGGCCAAGGGCTGTCACACCGTCACTACGAATGCCGCTTTCACATCAACACAGATCTTTAACAGAATTAGAGCAATATCAGATTGTCTTTTGCAATCAGTAGTTACCAGAGTTAATTTCCATTGGAAAGTTTGACATTTTTTTTAGCATAAACGTACTCAGAACGTTTTGAGGTACGACCATCATTTGTGTTGTTTACACTGACTTGAAAAAATCCATTTGGCAAAAAAATGGAATTAACTCGTGAACATTTTCACAACTTTCGACGTGGATTATCACGACAAGAGTGCATCGATGAACTTAAATCTTTGTATGGCGATGAAGCACCATCCTATAGCACTGTGAAAAACTGGTTTAATGAATTCAATCTTGGCCGACGCTCGCTCAAAGACGAAGGTCGTCCAAAAACGGCCATTGTGCCAGAGCATTGATGCCGTGCGTGAACTGATAATGCAAGATCGTCATGTGACATAGCGTGAGATAGAGGCATCCTTGGGCATTTCTTCCACCAGCATACATTCGATATTGCATGAACACCTGTCCTTAAAAAAAGGTTTGTTCTCGTTGGATCGCTCAAAGACGATGGTCGTGAAGGTCGTCCAAAAACGGCCGTTGTGCCAGAGAACATTGATGCCGTGCGTGAACTGATAATGCAAGATCGCCATTTAACATACCGTGAGATAGAGGCATCCTTGGGCATTTCTTCCACCAGGATACATTCGATATTGCATGAACACCTGTCCTTAAAAAAAGGTTTGTTCTCGTTGGATCCCGCACAATTTGACAATCGCACACAAAAAGGCTCTTGTCGATTGGTGCAAAGAAATTTTAAAAGAATGCGATCGCGGTGCTTTAAAATACGTTTATTAGGATGTCACAGGTGACGAATCATGGATCTATGCGTATGAGCCCGAAACAAAACAGCAATCGACCGTGTGGGTCTTCCAAGACGAGTCAAATCCATCCGAGTTAATCCAAAGTTGTTCGAGAAAGAAGCACTTCGAAACAAATGGTCGCCTGTTTCTTTGGCAAAACTGGTCATGTGGCGACCGTTCCGCTTGAGCAACGTAGGACGGTCTGAGTGGTAAACCACAATTTGTTTGCCTGAAGTCTTCGGAGAAATTCGAAAAACTAACAAGAGAAGGCGAATCATTGTGCACCATGACAATGCGAGCTCTCACACATCGGCTCAAACCAGCGCCTTTTGACCGGCGAATTGATGGGTCCTGCGCCGTACAGCCCTGACTTGGCACCCAATCACTTCTTTTTATTTCCGCACATCAACAAAAATATGCGTGGTCCACGATTTTCGTCGCCAGGAGATGGTGTTGAAGCGTTCAAAAACCATGTTTTGGAGGTTTCTTAATCGGGGTGGAAGAAGTGCTTCGACAATTGGTTTGAGCGCATGCAAGTCTTTACTTATAAAGTAAATCATGCTGGAGAATACTTAGAAAAACAATATAACCATTTTTGATGATAAATAATTGCATTTTCATTATTAGGCCAGATATATATATATATATATATATATATATATATATATATATATATATATATATATATATATATATATATATATATATATATATATATATATATATATATATATATATATATATATATATATATATATATATATATATATAAAGCAGCCTCGTACTAATTCCACGCAACATAGAATGCGAAATTTGAGCTCAATTAAATCCGCAAACCCCCAAATAGGGAGAGAACTTTGTAAGGGGGACCGCTGTGGTGCAACTTCACCATGGTTAGTAATAGTCTTGTTTAAACACAAAATGCTTAATTCAAGCAAGTTCGGCTGTAATATGTGACTTCGATAGAGACAAGGCCTCAAATTGGAAGAGAACTTTGTAAAGGAATTATACAAAACTAAAAATAAAGCATAAGGATCCTATATCAAAAAACCAACTGAAAATAGGTTTTCGATCTCCCTCAGAAGTGCTCTTACGAGTAAATTATTCAGGTTTTAAAGGTTTTTGGGTGTTCCAAATAAAACGCACGATGTTAATTGTAAATAAAACAGTAAATTTTCAAAGAACTATTTTAATATTTTTGATTATGATAGAAGGATCTATGACAATTATATGTTTAATTATTATATTATATAATTATTATATTATATAATTATTATATTATATAATTAAATTATTAAATAATTAAAAAATATCGGCCAAATGCTCGCCACGGCTTCAATGACATACCTGTATCCGATGGTCCATATTTTCAATACTTCTGAGACATAAAGGAAGTTTAATGTCCTTGAAGTGCCAAATTAACTCATCCTTTAGCTCTTAAATTGTTCGTGGCAGATTGACGTACACTTTTTTTTTAATAAACCCAAAGAAAGAAGTCCAAAAGATGTCAAATCACAAGATCGTGGCGGCCAATTAACATCGCCACGACATGAGATAACAGGAAAAAGAGCTGTTGCTTCGTTGGCTGTATGGCAAGTGACACAATTCTGTTGGAATCACACATAGTCCAGGTCCATATCCCCTATTTCTGGCCACATGAATTCCGTTATCATCTCGCGATGGCGAACCCCATTCACGGTAACTGCTAGGTTTGTGACACTGAAACAAACCAATGCTAAATTAAGTTGGCCAAGGTACTTGACGTTAAGCTGTGGCCTACAATTAACATCGTGCATTATGGTTGGGCCATCCCTTATATGTAGGAGCTATGTCTAAATCTATACCGTTTTTTACAATTTCCACAGCGTCCATCAGTGGCACAAGGACATTACATGTGTCAGATTGAATCAAGTTCGGATGTAATATGTGGCTTTTAGAACTAAAAACATAAATTCTGAATCAAAATTCCTTAAATTTCCATAAATTTGGTCCTTGGTCAAAAAAAT
This sequence comes from Hydrotaea diabolus, assembly GCA_963513945.1. Classification (NCBI taxonomy): domain Eukaryota; kingdom Metazoa; phylum Arthropoda; class Insecta; order Diptera; family Muscidae; genus Hydrotaea; species Hydrotaea diabolus. The sequence goes on from OY740718.1 coordinate 94,057,557, forward strand.
TGGATCCATAAACTAAAAACATAAAATCGAATAAACATATAAGTGTGAGGTATACGAGGCCAGATCAATAATTCCGTGACTTTTTGAATAAAACAGTTTTTTTTTGCAAAAAAAAAAAATAATAATTTTGTGAACAGCTGCTGCTGCTTTACTCAAACTAAATGACGGAACTCATTCAAAATTTGACAGACAGTAGTCTACTAACAGATGGTACTTAATATGAGCAGTGTTGTATTTCATATAACTACGAGGGAAGTTGGAAAAGTCGCGGAATTATTGATTTGCCTTCGTATCTAATTCTAAACTGATTTTCTTTAACATCAATCGCATTCTTCCTTGGTCCTAAAACTAACGTGTGCTAAATTTCATCATGATTGGATGTAGGATGGGCTTTTGGTGCTAAAAACAAAAAAATCAAATGAACAGATGTGTGAGAGAGCTACACAGGGTAATTCATTTACGACCAGACAAATTTCACCAGCGTATTCCTTAGCACATTTCATAAAAAATATGCCCAGCTACGACCATGCCCGAAAATGCAGGGGGGCGAAATGACAGCGTTTTGAAAATTTTTCGATTGGTGGTCGGAAGGTTTTAGGGTAAAATTGCTAAGTTCTGAACCAGTGATCTGATTTCCCTTAAAATATAGCCCTACCTTTCAAAAATTACCTAAACGAAGCCCAGAGTTATGACTATTTGACTGAAATGCAAAAATTTGTTTGTGTTAATTTACAAAAACAAATGAATGTGTGCTGTTATTTCGCTCCCACGTTCAAGAGCTAAGGGATGAGATAGTTTGCCACAGTAACGATATTGAACCTCTATTTTGTCTCACGAGTCATTGAAAATATTGAGGTATGCCAGCGAAGCTGTGGCGAGCATTTGGCCGATATTTTATTTTAACATAATTGTCATAGTTACTTCTATCACAATAAAAAATATTAAGCTAATTCTCTGAAAACTTTTTGTTCCACTTACAATAAACATCGAGCTTTTTTGTCGGACCACCCTTTATGTCAGAAGTTTTGGAATTTTTGTAAATAATAGAGTCTATAACTCTTCTACACTAAGCGGAGAATTGCGCGAAAACGAAGAGTCGTCGCCACCTCCCCTTTTGCCTTTTATCAAACTCTGACAAAACTGCAAACAATTTAGGGCGACAAATTTTATCAAATTCTGACAAAAAATTTAAGGCGGGAAAATGTATCTCCTCCTCCCAAACAGTTTGGTTTAAGTCAAATTCAAAAATAAAGTTTTCATTAATTTCAAAGATACGTAGACACTTTATCCCATTCAAATATAAACTGCACCCCTTCCACAAGCCTACGCTTGCACAATGCAATACAACGGATAAATAGTTCTCGTATATCATAAAACGCTGCCGCCCAAAATGAGTCAAAATTTGCAGAATTTATCTATCGCAACGAAAAAGCGAACAACTTTTCATTATTGTTGAAAATGCGATTAATCAAATTTTGCCCGGCTTTTTGTATTTCTGCAGAATTGTTTTGTGGACGAATTAATAGTTTATTTGTTGGCCAAGAACAAAAAAAAACATTTGATTTAAGCCGTTATAGTTTTTGGCCACATATCCCTCCCAAGTATCTTTGTTCGTCCGTCCGCCCATCAGTCTGACTGTCTATCATGGGTGAGTATGAGCTGGCGTATATCGCCATAGAATGACTGACCACGATTTGCATTCAAACTCGTAGAGTGTCAAAAGTGTCTACTTTTTCAACGGCAGAACCACAGCAAAAAAACATCGCCACTCACACCGAAGACCAAAAGCAACGTCAAGAATGAACAAAAAAACAACAATTGCAGAATTATTACATGACAGCCAACCGAACAAGGTTAAAATCTCGATCAATGCCCCAGTAACACCATAAAAACAGTTAGTTTATCTAACTGATTTTTTGTGGCTGTCTTTTGGTTTCTCGCCATGTCTTGTGGTGGTCTTGAGACCCATGTAGCGGTATGTTTAGACAATGTTGTTGTTGTTCTTGTTCTTCTGGCTAGATTTTGAGTCATAATCCGTTATTAAAGGTGGCAATTAAGTTGCATTTTACTGTTCTTATACACTTACATACACACACACACATATATATGGACGTATGGGTGCATTTTCCGATCTGAATAAGTTTAAATGTTCCACATACGGTTTAATACGCTCAGAAAAATTATACAGGGCATAAGAAAATCTGCGCACTAATATTGTGTAGGCAATTTAATCACTAATCAGGTGTGTGATTAGAAAGGTTAAGGTCAATAATCTATCACATCCCAGCAAAAACTGTAAACATACAAATCATTACCATTTGCATTATCGGGTAATGACCTCTCATTACCCTTTGCATTATTTGGAAACCAAAAATACGTACTTAACAACCAAAATCATGTACAATAGATTAACAAATTATTTATTGGAATGATATGTGTATTTTAGTTATTTGGATTATTTTGAAACGAAATTATTTTCTACTCACCAACCAAATCTATTGTACCAAAATTAGGTACAATCGATTTAAAAGGTAGTTATTGTATCTTTTTCTGTTGTTGAGTACTTATTTTTGGTTTTAAAATAATGCAAAGGATAATGAGAGGTCATCAACCGGTAACGAAAATGATAATGGCCAATCTCTAAATACATTTCTAATTAACTCTCTCACACAGCCTACCTATTTCTAAGCTCCGTGTATGCATTTCGGTAAATATAGGATGATCCATCTAGAGGTATTTTTTCAATTGGTTTTTTTTTTCCAGATTACGCGTGAGTTGTATTAAACTTAATTTTTTATTTGTTTTCATTTCTTCATGGAAAGATCTACACCGCAACAACGTCTCCTAATTGTGCAACTGTATAATGGAAATGAGCGATCGGTCAGAAACTGGCTTCGTCCAAAATTTTGTTCAGTGATGAGGCCCATTTCTGGCTTAACAGCAACGTCAATAAACAAAATTGCCACATTAAGGCTGAAGAGCAACCAGAAGAGGTCCAAAAGGTGTCATTATACCCAGGGGAAAACTACGGTTTGGTGCAGTTTATGGCCTAGTAGAATCATCGGTCCATATTTTTCCAAAAATATGATGGCCGTGAATGGTGCCCGCTCTCGCGCCATGATATCGGACTTTTTGCTACCTCAAATTTAAGCCCGTAATCTTGACGAAATTTGATTTTAACATTGCCAAGACTAGCTAATTTCTCCTTTTGGACCAGCGAGTTGACCGCCTAGATCGTGTGATATCACACCTTTAGACTTTTTTCTTTGGGGCTATGTAAAGTCCAAAGTCTATGCTGACAAAACAGCTACGATTCAGGTTTTGGAAGCCAACATTACGCGTGTCATGCACGCGATACCGTTCGAAATGCTCGAATGAGTCATCCAAAATTGCAACCTTAGAATGGACACCCGGAGGCGTAGTTGCGGCCAACATTTTAAGGAAATTCAAAAAATTAATGGCATAAAATTTCCTTCGAATGAATAAAAATATTCCACACTTGATTTGAGTTATAGAATTTTTTTTATTTTGAAAAAATACCTCTAGATGGATCACCCTATGTTTATTGCCTATGCCATCACCATGTTAAAGTAAATAAAAACGGATCTAAATAGTCAGTAGCGAAGACTTTTCATTTTGCCTTATTCGCAATGTTACTTGGTAATAAGAATGTTTGCTGGTATATAGGATTCTTTCGAATATAAAGGGACGTGAAGCTATTCGAATACATGGACCGATATGGTCCCATTTTATAAGGCTTAGTTAAAAGTCACATACAACGCACTATGACAAATTTAAGCATGGTCGGAGATAACATGAAACTAGAGCAAAAGGGCCGTAATCGGCTTTTTATAAAGGCTAAAGTCTATTAGATTTGATAGGGTCTTTAGATTAAATTAGTAGTGTTAGTTTCGATTTAAATTGTCTTTCCCGATATAAAAATCTGCAGCTTAATAAGCCACATATTATACAAATTTCGACCAAATTTTGCATTGAGCATTACGAGCGACCAACTCCCATCTATGGTAAAATTGGACCATATCGGTCCCACGCAAAGGCCTCTTCCGATTGGAGGTCCTGTAGCTCTAAAAGCCGCAAATTATACAAAGGTTCTTCCTGATTTCAGAATTTAGCAGCCACATATTACGTCCGTATCCTAGCAAGTTTAACATGGAGTGTTACGAGCGACCAACACCATTATTTTGTAAAATGTTTTGAAAAGTTGACACTCAAAGGTCCTTCCCGATTTGAGGTCCTGTCGCTGTAGAAGCGACAAATTTCACCCGATCACGTCTGTATTTTGCAAGGTACTTCAAATGCGACCAATAACTTAATCTGGTAAATTGGACTATGTAGGGTCCATATTTTCCCACACAAAAGTCGTTCCAGATTTTTGAATCTGCAGCTTTGGAACCCACATATTACATCCGATTCCTACCAAATTTCGTATGGAGTGTTACGAGCAACCAACACCCATGCCTTGTCAAACTAGACTGAATCTGTCGATTTGAGGCCATTCAGTTTTAAAAGCCTCAAATTATACTCGATCACGCTCAAATCTTACATGGTATGTAAAGGGCGACAAATAATGAACTCTGACGTATTGCTTAAGCTCCAGACTGAGATGTGTAATCCTCTAAATAGCAGAGTGGTGTAGGGTGTCTTATAGTCGTTCTCGCCCGAAAAAAGTTCACCTTTAAGGGACTAAATATACCTCTGTAAAAAGTACACTTTTTTAAGTATTTGCTTAACAAAATTATATTTTGTGGACAGACAAGGGCTTAAATGAGTGCTGTTAGTTAGTAATTACTAAATACCTCAAAAATAGGATAGTTGCTGGGCTAATTGTCTCAATTGGTCCAAAAAACGTCCCACATGGTCAAAACGGACCATTATTAGTCAATATGGATAAAAGGGTACTCAAATTAAAACAAACCTTGCTACTAATCGAAATATAATCACTGGGGGACGTTGAAGGCTATAAATGTAAGTATAGGCCAGGCCGAACATAAAAACGTTTTTACTTGTATGTCTAAAGAATATAAAACAAATAAACAAATACCCCTTTGGTTTTTGAACCTCTTTTGGTTCATTTTTCAAATCTATCTATGGCCGAAAGGGGCGTGGAAAGATTTCCAAATTTTCTCTTTATGTTAAACTAATATTTTTAGTCAAAACTACACATTTTTACTACCATTGCCTGGAACGTAATGATTTTAATAAGTTCTAGTAAAGGGCGGTTTGTTTGGCAGACACTAAAATAGGGAGTGGCAACCACTTTGGTCTTACGATTAAATTAGGGATCCGATATGTGGGTTTTAATCTAGGTTCGAATAGTGTTATTTTTGTAGGATGCTCCAGAAAGCACATGCCCAAAAATTTCGTCATCTTGTGTATTTTGTAAGCTACCAGAGTGGGGCGTGTCAAACGATCGTACAATGCTATTATAAAAATATTAAGTTGTTTACAATTTAAGCAAATTTTATGTTCTCGGTGACAAGTAATTTGGGTTCTAATCTACGCTGGTACAGTGTCGTTTGTGTGGGAGGTATCATAAATGCCAAGGATACGAGTCCAATTTTTTCCATCAATTTTTCCTTTTAAGTAACTTCTTTTGCATTGGTTTTTTGGTCAGATTGTGTAAATAGTAAATAGAGGGTGAAATGGTACATTTGTGTGCGAGGTACCAGAAAGGGGGTGTGGCAATATGGGTAATTTTTAATCCGTATGTAGTTTGGGAAAACATTTCGACATGCTAAAAAATTTGTAACTCCGCTAGAAAAAGTAATCGTGCGAAGCAGCTGCACGGAAGGACATGGTTCTAATTACTTAAAAGTCATGAAACGGATTTGCCCAAAACATATGTAGAATTAAAAATGTTTTTTCAATTACTTACACATTTTGTCCGTACCAAATACTACAGGGTGTCCATCGGGAAGATATACTTATTTGTTTGTTTGTAATTTTTGATGAATGAAAGAGAATGGATCTTAAATTTATAAATGTTTTATTTAATGTCGGCAATTATGTATTGAATACAATATCAGATAAATGTCTGCCTCTGTTAGCCTCACAAATGCGAACCCTTTTGAGCACATTTTTACTACATTCAGGACAACTGCCAAATATGAAGTGTCAAGACTAATGTTTACCAAAATGGCGGCAAAACAGAGTTGTATAACTTCCCGGCGAGCAACCTGTATATACCCTCTTATCCAGTAGAGGAGAGTATACCAATTTCATGCAAACCTACAAGTGTCTCATTAGTCGGGCCTTGTGTTATTTCAACTGACATTTTGATCCGAGTGTATCGATGCCTTGCACTCGTGCGCTTCTATGGCCTGACTATGGTTTTGGCAAAGATATCGAATACTTCGATATGTGATTGTGCTAAAAATGTTCATATTTTATTGTGTGTTTTCGTTGTTGTTGCTCTTGGCAGTTTCTTTGGTAAGGTGCGGGTGCTTGAGGCTTTTTTACGAGCGTACGTCGTACGTAAGTACCATTGGCTGGTTTACTTCTTGTATTCAATAGTTTTGAGTTTGGGTTTTTTTAGCTTTTCTACACTTAAACGAACAATTTACCGCTTAGTAGAGCATACATATGTATATGTATGTCTATGCACCCTGTACATGTGTATATTATGGCGTTGTGTTTTGAATAAATGATTGAATTTAAGATTTATGAGTTCAAAAAACTGGCCAATCAAATGTACTGAAATATATGATTTTACAGTGGTAGTACAGACAAAACAAACAGGGCAAAAGTTGTATGAAGGTTTGAATGAAATGTGGTAGACTGCCAGCCAAGACGTTCTGCGTCTAATATACGGGGTGGTCCAAACCCAGGCATTTCTTATTATTTACACAAGTGAACAAAATTGAACTTTTTTGTGTTGACTAGAACTTTGTAGCAAACCCAAACCCAGGAATTTCTTATTACTTACAGAAGGCAACAAAATTGAACTTTTTTGTGTTGACTAGAACTTTATAGCAATTTTTTACTAATTTGTGGTCGCTGATTTTAAATGTAATCACAATTTTTCTCCATCAGCTCGAATTTTTAATTTGAGTTTTTTTTTTTTAAATCAGTGCATAAAAATCGGATGAAAATTAAATGATTTATGCTAAGTTCTGTGATAAAAAATTTTATTTCGGTTTTTGAATTCTATCTAAAATATATTAAAATTTTGTATTTTTAAAAATCCTGAAAAATGCAAAACGGAAACAAGTGCCAATTCCTATTACTTTCACGTATAGACACATAACCTATGAGGAAAATGAGACATGGATCATGGCAATCGTTGAACACGTTTCGCTTTTATTCGCAATTAAGTGAAGGTATCTCTTTTATATGTCAAAATTGTGCAATGGCTACGTCAATAAACACGTTTACAATCAATCCCAACTTTTTTTGTAAAATATATGACGAATGCACGTTTATAAAAAAATAGAAAAAGTGTATCACACCTCATTAGACAAGTGTATATTGATTTGTACCTGATAAACGAAGAAAATCTTACAAAAGAAAATTTTTCGATGAGTAGTAATTATAATTTTTATGTAAAGAGTGGTTAAATATTAAGGGCCGATGTTGATTTTGAATAAAACACAAATTATTTAGGAAATTATTGTCATTTCTTTTTATTATGATAATATTGGTATGGTTCAATTATGTATGGAACAAAATATCGGCCGAAATCGGCGACGTCGGCGGCACACCTCTAACCGATGGTCCGAATTTTCGATGACGCTTAGGCATAATCGAGGTTCTATGCCGTTGTTGAATTGTTGCTGGCTTGACGACGTACACTATTTCTTTCAAATAACCCCAAAGAAAGAAGTCCAACTTTGTCAAATCACATGATCTTGGCGGCCAATTAACATCGACACGACGTGAGATAGCACCGCCATTGAATTTGTCGCGTAAAAGAGCCATTGTTTCGTTAGCTGTGTGGTAAGTGGCGCCGTCGTGTTGAAACCACATATCGTACACATCCACATCTTTCAATTCGAACCATAAAAAGTTCGTTATCATCTCACGATATCGAACACCATGCACAGAAACTGCCTGACCGGCCTCATTTTGGAACCACGGCCCGACGATGCCGCCAGCCCATAAACCGCACCAAACAGTCACTATTTGTGGGTGCATTGTTTTTTCCTCAATCACTCTTGGGTTATTATTCGCCCAAATGCGGCAATTCTGCTTTTTGACGAATCCACTGAGGTGAAAATGTGCCTCATCACTGAAGATGATTTTCTTCGAAAATTGATCATCCACTGTTGCCATTTCTTGCCACCATTCTGACCATTGCTGACGTTTGGAATGGGGACAAGAGGCTTTAGTTCTTGAGTCAATTGCACCTTGTAAGCGTGTAAATGCAAGTCTTTATGCATAATGTTCATCAACGACGAGCGTGAGAGGTGGAATTGTTGGGCACGACGACGTTTTGCTCTTCAGCAACACTATCGCGAACAGCATCAATATTTTCTGCAGTACGAGCTGTACGAGCATGCACTGGTATTATCACATCTGCTACACATCCGGTTTGCTCAAATTTTTGCACGATTTTGCCGATTGTACGCACATTTAGACGATTAAATTGAAAAAATCACAAAGTGCACGATTTTGATTAAAACGCCAATTATCATAAGCCTGAATAACTTTAACTCGTTGCTCGCTTCTGTACTTTAACCTTTCATGGTTGCAATTGAGTTAGTCTGAAATTGAGAAATATCAAATGAAATGCAGAAAAAAACTTGACGTGTGGGTGTGGTTCACATTCAACATCGGCCCTTAAAATGTGGTTACATTCTTTATTAAAAATTTGTTGTTCTTTAAAATTATCTTTTATTGATAAGTAAAAAAAATATATCGAATCAGACTTAAATAAATCAGTTGCCTAAAGACAATTTTTGTAGGACATCCGATTTAACAATTTTGTTAAATCGGATGAACCAGGGTATGCCAAAAACCTTAAAAGAAAAGTATGCTTAATTTCATACAGATCGGATCTTAGATGTGGCTTCTAGGACCGCTGCAAAAAATTAACCGATCAGTTCCCAATTTTCAACACTATATTTTAGAGTAACTACAACGAATCGTGTTAAATTTCATACAGATCGTATCATAAATGTGACTTCTATCTTCCAAATTCATTAGGGTTCTTCGGTCACCGGAACCCTATTCGTGCAAACCCTAATTATAATTAGCATATTTTGGTTGAGACTGTTTTGTAAATGCGACCTGTTCTTTGATTACAAGAAAAGATGGACATACGGACGGACGGAAAGACGTACACATCTAAATCGATTCAGAAAGTGATTCGAGTCAATCGTTGTACTTAATATAGGGTCTGCCTCGCTTAATTTTAGTTGTTGCAATGATCAGCACTAAGTTATAATACCCTGTACAACAGAAATCGCTATTTTTATCAATTCAGTTCAGTCAATTCAGTAAATTGTGCACAAAATTGAAAAATGTGCACAGATTTTAATGTAATAAAGCTCATTTCGTTCGAAATATATTGAACTAAAAGTTCTAAGACCAAAACATGTCGATTTTATTTTAATTTTTAATGAAGATTTTTTTTTAGAAAATTGTTGTTGTTTTTTAAACTTTAACGATATCTCTGGAACTACTGGGCACATTTAAAACCAATAAAAACACGAAATAAAGATTAATTTGTTGACGAGTTTTTGGTGTAATGAAGTCATCAATTTGAAAATAGTATTTTTACTATAGGCTATTAACATGATAGCTTCATTTGTATATATACGTTTTTTCTATCAAACTTGATATTTTTATAAAGGTTTTTCATCCTACATTTTCTTTTCATAAACTTAATTTAAAAAATCCAACACTGTTAATATCTCAGACCCTCACTGTTAATTGTAGTAATATCTATGTTGATAAAATCTCATTCGAAAACTTTTGTAGTATACTTGAAACACGAAAATAATGATGAATATTTAAAATGAAATGTTTTTCAAATATTCGGTGGTTGCTATATATATTTCTGGCCTAGGCAACAATAAGTGTAGCCTGGTGCCATCTGACATTTCCGTTGGAAAGTTTGACACTTTTTAACAAAAACGTACTTACAACATTTTGACGTACGACCATCAGTTGTGTTGTTTACAGTGACTTGAAAAAATCTATTGGACAAAAAAATGGAATTAATTTGTGAACATTTCCGTGCGATCATTTTTCACAACTTTCGACGTGGATTATCACGACAAGAGTGCATCGATGAAGCACCATCCTATAGCACTGTGAAAAACTGGTTTAATGAATTCAATCGTGGCCGATGCTCGCTGAATGACGTAGGTCGTGAAGGTCGTCCAAAAGCGGCCGTTGTGCCAGAGAACATTGATGCTGTGCGTGAACTGATAGTGCATGATCGTCATGTGACATACCGTGAGATAGGGGCATCCATGGGCATTTCTCCCTCCAGCATACGTTCGATATTACGAGTACATGAAAAAAGGCTTCTTGTTCCAAACGATGTACAAAGAAGTTTTGAAAAAATACGATCGTGGTGCTTTAAAAGACGTTTATAAGATCGTCACAGGCGACGAATCATGGATCTATGCATATGAGCCCGAAACAAAACAGCAATCGACCGTGTGGGTCTTCGAAGACGAGCCAAATCCAACGAAAGATGTTCGTGGAAGAAGCACCACTTCGAAGCAAATGGTCGCCTGTTTGTTCGGCAAAAGTGGTCGACTGTTCCATTTGAGCAACGTAGGACGGTCAATTCTGAGTGGTACACCACAATTTGTTTGCCTGAGATCTTCGTAGAAATTCGAAAAATGAACAAGAGAAGACGAATCATTGTGCACCATGACAATGCGAGCTCTCACACATCGGCTCAAACCAGCGCCTTTTTGACCGGCCAAAACGTCGAATTGATGGGTCATCCGCCGTACAGCCCTGACTTAACACCCAATGACTTGGTCAACGAGTTTCAAATGATGCGTGGTCAACGATTTTTGTCGCCAGAAGATGCTGTTGATGCGTTCAAAAACCATGTTTTGGAGGTGTCTCAATAGGAGTGGAAAAGGTGCTTCGACAATTGGTGTAAGCGCATATGCTGCAGAATACTTTGGAAAACAATAAAATCATTTTTGATGATAAATATTAGCATTTTAGTTATTAGGCCAGAAATATATATATCAGCCCTCGTAAGTAGTGGAAGCGCCGTCATTTTTGACATAGCGGTAAATCGCGAAAAGTCGCGCTGATAGAGAAAAATTGAGTATGGAATTAAAATCAGCGATCTTACAAAATAAGTTCAATTTTGTAACCTTGTGTTATTAATGTCAATGTCACATGCTGTGAGGCTTACTCAAGCTACGCAGCGAAAGTTACGATAAAATATATGTTAGCAATTTTGCTAAATGTTGTACAATAGATAGTAAATAAAATCAACTACAAAAAAAAATTAAAAGAGCACTTGTAAGCTTGCTTAACGTGAGAAGTGCAGTATCACTTGCGTAACATGCCACGAGAATATGCATCGTTTTTAGAACCCTAAAGTCGGATGTATAACGAGCGCACAGGAGGGGAGAAAGACCAGATCCTCGAGAAAGGCCCGCTGGGGTTCTTTTGGTGGAGGAGTGTACGTTGCCCACTGATACACTGAGGCTTCAATTGTCCAGGAGGTCTGCCACGATTTTGCAGAGGTATTGCGGTAGATTCATGCGACTAAGCTTAAAACTTAATCCATGGTGCAACACTGAGTCGAGCTCCTTCTCGACATCCAGAAGTATGATTTTGTATTCCTTTTGTTTGATCGGATTTTATTTTGGATCCTATATTATGGTCTCTATAAAAATCAAAACCATTAAAAACTTAAAAAACTCGATAGTACCTCATACGATCAACCCAATTTGTCAGTACATTTTCGTTTGTTTCGGGTCAAATTTTTTCGATGACAACTTCCACTTTAAGTTTAAATGATTAAATTGCCTCTGGATGCTGGATGCGTAACATTTATCCCTAATGGCTCCCAACAGAAAATATAAGTAATCTAAAGGGATGAAATCGAAGCGCCGAGGCGGCCACTGACATTACATTTTCTGTTTTACTAGCAACTTTTTTTTGTTTTTTTAAAAGCAATCTTTTATAAGCCATCTGTCAAAATTTCCGAAATATTTAATGATTATTTTCTTTGTTACAGGTGATTGAAGTAAACAAGTTTTATAATTTTTGAAAAATGGAAAATAAAGAGTTTCGTGCGGTAATTAAACATTTTTATATGAAAGGTTATACGCCACAATTAATCAAAGATGAATTGGATTCTGTTCATGGAGAAAATGCACCATCATACTCCACCATGAAATCCTGGGTTCAACAATTAAAAATGGGTCGTTCAAGTACGGAAGATGAACAACGGTCTGGAAGACCGAAAACTGCTACTACTATTGAAAACATTAGAAAAATATTTAATGAAGTTACTAAAGATAGACGAATAAAGCTCAGAGAACTTGCTGATATTGTTAAAATACACGAAAAACAAGTTTGGAGTATTTTACATGATGAACTCCACATGAAAAAGCTATCCGCAAGAACGCTGCCGCGTTTGTTGACATTGCCCCAAAAAATCGTCCGTAGGACCAATTCCGAGGAGCTTTTAGCGATTTATCAGCGTAATCCAATAGAGTTATAGCGCCGATTCATAGCTGTTGATGAAACATGGATCCATCACTACATCCCAGAATGCAAAGAACTGTCAAAACAATGGATAGAAGCTGGTAAAAGTGGTCCCAAGAAGGCGAAAACTGTTAAGTCAGCAGGAAAAGTAATGGCCACAGTATTTTGGGATGCAAGGGGTATAATATTTATTGATTATCTTGAAAAACTATAAATAGTGAATATTATTGTGCTTTATTGGATCGGTTGAGTGAAGAAATCAAGATAAAACGACCGCATTTAGAAAAAAAAAGTTATTTTTCATCAAGATAATGCTCCTTCACACACTGCATTTTTAACTCAACAAAAACAGGCCAAATTACGATTTGAAATTGCTCCGCATCCACCATATAGTCCAGATTTAGCTCCTTCTGACTATTTCTTGTTTCCAAATTTAAAAAAATTTCTCGGTGGCAAAAAAATTTAGTCCAATAGCGAGGTTATTGCTGAAACTGAGGCATATTTTGAAGGTCTTGAAAAATCTTATTTTTCGGATGGAATTAAAAAACTTGAAAAACGTTTGATGAAGTGTATTGAGTTGGAAGGAGATTATGTTGAAAAATAAATAATAATAATTCCAAAAAAACGGTTCTTTTTATGTTAGGCCAGTTACTTTTGCGGTCGCCCTCGTATTATTCGAATTACAAAAACAGTGCGTAAAATATTAATGGCTGTGTTGGTTGTGTGACATGTGGCCCGTCTTCTTGAAACCTAATGTCGTCCATGACATCCTCTTAAATTTCTGGAGACAAAAAATCGTTGAGCATGGCGCGGTAACGCTTACCGTTGACGGTGACGGCGGCTCCTTGCACATTTTCGAAAAACATGGCCCAATGATGCCGCCAGCCCAAAATCCACATTGGCTTCTCATAGTCAGGCATGGGTTCTCTGAACCACATATGCTGCAATTTTGCTTATTGACATAGCCACCGAGATGAAAATGAGATTCATCTAAAAACACGATTTGTGTGGTAAAATTCATTATTTCCTGCCAAACAATCTTCAGCCAATTGGGCGAAGCGAAAACGCTTCGATGTTCCATTATTTAATGACAAAGTTCAACCTTTTCAGTAAAGCCTGAAATTCGAAAAAATTATCAGTACTTTTTGACAGCCGATTCAAAATTAAAATGTTAAATATTCCACCCTATATTTCGACTGCTTTTCGGTTTGTTAGGCTTAGGTACTGCAACGATTTTTGACTTTTTAATATGGATGAAAAAATAGTTTAATCTATTACAACTGTTGAATATTGCTAGAAGTATTTTTACTGCTGTACAGGATGATTTTTGAACAGGCTGTTCGGAGGGGTTTCAAATTATTAGTCTTTAGTTTTGCTAACACAGTTGTAAGCTCTATTAAATTTATTAATTTAGATCCTTCCGAAACAGGCGGTACAGCCTTTATTTTTCGTACTTTTTCGTTGATTTTAAATCTAACTGTACAAAAGTTAGCGCTAAAACTTTGGCCTGTTCGTTCTCTGAGATCAATCTATAATTGCCATATGCATGGTTTGGTATGTGTGTTCTTTCGCTTTCCCCGCAAGGATCTATTGCTGCATTCCCACATTATTCCCCGAGCTGCAAACATGTTCTCCCACTGTGGCGGAAAAATAACAAATAACCAACTGCGGTACAGCAGGGGGAGAACAAAGAACAGAACACCAACTGCCATGAACAGTTCTTTAATACGTTACAACTAAAGGTGTGGCAGAAACCTCGCAAAAACGCCGTGTTTGAGTGTATGAGTTACCAAAAGGTTGAAACGATTTTAATGCTCGAGTGTTGGTGTTTTTTTCGACCATTTTCAGTTAAATGGTCCACTTATGTAACATAAATGCTAACATGTGAATAATTTACGGGATATACCCCACAAAAAAAGCCGATGTATTTTTTATGAAATTGAAAAATCAATTAAAACACATTCCAACCAAATTAATAAACGGCTACGTACTCTAGCACCGCATGGAATATAAGGCCAAATTATGGCATGTGTTAATTAACAACCATAAGAAAGTTCATTAATGAAAAAAAAATTCTCATACTTAAGCAAGAAATAAATTGACTTTGTTTTCCAACACGGGTATCTGTGTCAAAATATCTTTAAATTTTTATTTCTGTTGTGGTTTTTTCAGTTCTGCTTAGCGTTGTTGTATGCCCAAACAACAATGATACATTAATTTTAATGGAAATGAAATGGAAAGCCAGCCCAAAGACCCGCACCATACTCGCACACTCGGCACTGAAGAAAGTTCAGAGAAAAAGTCATTTGGAAATAATTCATACCCTCATTGCCACCAAAGGCACTGCCTCCGCTACAGTTCACTTGATATGGATCACTTTAGATATTCGTTCCTATTCACCATTCGCCTCTTTGTTTTTCTTTTCTTTGCTACTTTGGTTAATTGAAAAGCAGCCCAGCCAACCACTGAAGACGGAAAAAAGGTTTGATCTTAAGCAGAAAATTCAACCGGAGAAAGAAAACCACACACGCGGTGTGTTGTTTGGCAAGGAACTGAAAATGTTGTTAACAAAACAAACATTTTCACAGTCTCAACCACGCAAAAAAAAAAATCGTTAACAAAAAATTTACACGATTAAGATGTAAAGA
Organism: Hydrotaea diabolus; assembly: GCA_963513945.1. Taxonomy (NCBI): domain Eukaryota; kingdom Metazoa; phylum Arthropoda; class Insecta; order Diptera; family Muscidae; genus Hydrotaea; species Hydrotaea diabolus. Next base: position 94,072,865 of record OY740718.1, read on the forward strand.
TTTCATTTCATTACTGTCTGAACTCAGCTCAACTGAAATGAAAGTGATACAGTGACATTGAAACGTTAGATAGTTTTTTCCTTCTTTTTACAAGCTCGCGCTCAAATCTGTGCCTATCTAAGCCGCCTTTTGTAGTTGCACCAATGAACGAGCGCTAGCTGGTTGTGAATGTAATCATGATCTCCCACAATGTGCTTCATTTGCAAGCATTCATTCAAACAGAAACATTTTCAAGCGTTTAAGACATTTCAATATTCGAAATTCAAGATTTATGAAATGAAAATAATATTTAAGGCAATTAATGAGGGGGCATTAAAAAAATCATTACGCACATGCGCACCATTCAGCGGTACACTTAGAGAAAATTTTCGAAATACGCATTAGGCCTTGTAACAGTTTTAAAATATATTTTAGGTTGCCAAGAAGAAGAATCAAATAAATATTTAAAAAAATAATTAAACCATTCTGTAAATTTAATCGTATTTTCGTTTGTACAACAATTTTTTCCACATGTTGCCCTGAACCCGCTTTTTTAAATTCGTTTGTTAGAGAAACGCAACCCTACGAACATATTTCGATTTCGTTTGTCAAAGTGCGAAAATGTTGCATTTTCTGCCTTCACTTCAGTCTACGCTGTAGATTGTTTCACCATAAAGCAGCTGCTTCCTACTGTGTTGATTTTCAACGCGTTCATTCAAAAAAGGGTGCAAAAACAACGCCGCTGTTGTTTAGGTTGCAACTCTGTTTACAAATAAAGAGTGGTTACATTTTAAGGGCCGATGTTGAATGTGAACCACTCCAAAACATCAAGTTTTTTTCTGCATTTCATTTAATATTTCTCAATTTCAGACTAACTCAATTTGAACCATGGAAAGATACACAAGCAAGCAAAGCGTTAAAGTTATTCAGGCTTATTATAAAAATGGGCGTTTAAAACAAAATGCATATCGTGCACTTTGTGATTTTTTCGGTCAATTTAATCGTCCAAATGTGCGTACAATCGAAAAAATCGTGCAAAAAGTTGGGCAAACCGTGTCTGCAGGAGATGTGAAAACACCAGTGCATGCTAGTACAGCTTGTACTGCAGAAAATATTGCTGCTGTTCGCGATAGTGTGGCTAAAGAGCCTTCCAGCTCAACTCGTCGTCGTGCCCAACAATTGCATCTCTCACACTCGTCGTCGATGAACATTATGCATAAATACTTGCATTTACACGCTTACCAGGTAAAATTGGCTCAAGAACTAAAGCCTCTTGACCGTTCCAAACGTCATCAATGGTCTGAATGGTGGCAAGAAATGGCAACAGTGGATGATCAATTTTCGAAAGAAAAAAAATCATCTTCAGTGATGAGGCACATTTTCACCTCAGAGGATTCGTCAATAAGCAGAATTGTCGCATTTGGGCGAATGATAATCCACGGGGGATTGTCGAAAAAACAATGCACCCACAAAGAGTGCGGTTTATGGGCTGGCGGCAACATCGGGCCGTATTTTTTCCGTGAATGGTGTTCGCTATCGTGAGATTATAACGAACTTTTTATGATCCGAATTGGAAGATTTGGATGTCGACGATATGTGGTTTCAACAGGACGCTGCCACTTGCCACACAGCTAAAGAAACAATGGCTCTTTAGCGCGGCAAATTCAATTGCCGTGTTATCTCACGTCGTGGCGATGTTAATTGGCCGCCGTTAGACTTCTGTCTTTGGGGTTATTTGAACAAAAGGGTGTACGACGATAAGCCAGCAACAATTCAAGAGCTAAAGGATGAGATAATTCGGCACATTCACGGCATAGAACCTCAATTATGCCTTAGCGTCATCGAAAATTTGGACCATCGGATGGAGGTGATGGAGGTCGAGGTCACGGCGGCCATTTGGCCGATATTTTGCTCCATACATAATTGAACCATACCAATATTATCACAATAAGAAGAAATGACAATAATTTCCTAAATAATTTGTGTTTAATTCAAAATCAACATCGACCCTTTAGTATGTATTTGTATTCTACTTCAAATGTTGCACTTAGATATGTTCGATTGTTGGCAGTTAAAGGGTGACATTTGACAGGGTGGAGGCGAAATTTTAAAAATCTTGCACTAGTACAGTTACAAGTTCATATTGTAATCGGCTGTAAAAAAAAGTACTGATAGTTTTTTTAAACTGCTGGTTTAATTGGAAAGAATGAACTTTGTCGTTTGATAATGGATCTGATGCGTTTTCGCTTCGCCCCATGGGCTTGTTTGCCAGATGATGAATTTTATCGAAAAATCTTCAAAAAAAATCAAACTTCTGGATTAATTAGAAAGATTGAACTTTGTCATTTGATAATGGTACACCATCTGATGCGTTTTCGCTTCGCCCAATGGGCTGAAGATTGTTTGGCAGGAGATGAAGGATTTTACCAAAAAATCTTGTTTTCAGATGAAGCTCATTTTCATCTCGGTGGCTATGCTAATAATTGCCGCATATTGGGTTCAGAGAACGCACACCAATGCATCCACAACGAGTCACTGTTTGGTGTGGATTTTGGGCTGGCGACATCATTGGGGCATTTTTCTTCGAAAATGAGCAAGAAGCCGCCGTTACCGTCAACGGTGAGCGTTACCGATCTATGCTCAACGAATTTTCGTTTCAAAACATTTAAGAGAAATGTCATGGACGACATTTGGTTTTAACAAGACGATATGATCGGTTTTAACAAGACGATATGAAAATCGAATAATTAGCCGAAATTGAGATGTCAATTGTTCGCCTCGGAGCTGTAATTGAGCCCTTTGGATTATTTTCCGGGTGGAGCTATTAAGGATAAATGTTACGCAAAGCATACAGAGACAATTGAAGCGTTGAAACATGAAATCGAAGTTGCCATTAAAGAGATTCGACCCGTAACAATCGAAAATGTACTAAAAGAATGGGTTAATCGGATGAGGCACTGCCGAGCCAGTTTAAATTATTAAATGACAAAGTCCAACCTTTCCAATAAAAAAAATTTAAAAAAACTATCGATACTTATTTTTTTACTGCCAATTTAAATTTAAAATTTTAATTGGGTTCTCTGAACTCAATATGCGGTAATTTTTCTTATTTTTCTTTTCCACTGAGATGAAAATGAGCTTCATCTGAAAACAAGATTTTTCGTTAAAGTTCTTCATCTCTTCAAAAACAAGGTAAAAATATTTTTGAGAAACGAAATCACTATAAATTTTTAAGGTTAGTGGCTCATGAAAATAGAACTCAAACTTTTAACCTAAGCTTAAAAACCAGTTTTGTTCAGGAGAGCAATTTTAAAGATTGGGTCCCTTTCTATTAGCGCTGAGAATCGTCGACTTCACTTTCGTAAAACGCGCATATCTCTGGGAGGGAACACTTTTGGGGCATGGGATCGGTCTCATTCGATGCTCAGATGTTGTCCACATCAAAAAAAGAAAAAAAATTAAAGTTGATTTTTTTTACCCTTAGGTTCCATTCTCTATGCGCTGTCACATATGTAGATAATTATCTTTTTAAATAAACATAATTAATTTAACGGCAGGGAAAACTGTTGACTATTCAAAAATAAAAAAAAAAACAAGTGGACAAATTAACTTCGACCGGACCGAAGCTTATATACCCTCCGAACCTAACTTAATGTAAAAAGTTCGTAACTATAGGAGTTGATATTGGTGATATAAAAGCAAAATACATACGCACAAAAAAAATACATACATACAAATAAAGCGATTTTTTTAGACGTTGACTATGTCCTTGTGTGGGAGAAATTGTTTACCTCTTAAATGATCCGGCCAATTTACAATACCAAGCATTTCAGTTTAATTTTTTAATTTTAAAAATTAACTATTTATATGTTAGCAAGACTATCCGGAAGCAGTCTCGATTTTGTTAGAATCTGCAGCTTTAGAAGCCACATTTTAAATCCGATTCCTACCAAATTTGTCAAAAAAACGTTATGAGCGACAAAAACTTAATTCTAACATATTGTCTAACCTTGCTCAAGCTTCAGACAGGCAAGTACTTCATACTCAGAATAGCACATTGGTGTAGGGTATATTTTCGTCTGCCAAGCCTTCTTTAACTTTTTTATATTTGGCTTTTTGAAACATTTTACTGTTATATAATACGCATATGTCCATGTACGAGGGCGACCGCAAAAGTAACTGGCCTAACATAAAAAGAACCGTTTTTTTGGAATTAATATTCGCCCTTATTCTATTTGGCGTAGTCAACAGAAGACGACGCCGTTTTTTGTATTTTGTTTCAATTTCGTATTCCCGTTGGCAATATAGCCGTATTTCGATGACTGTTAAATTAAGTTTGGTATTCTGTAAGAAAAATTGGCGACGCCGTTGTTTTCAATTGGCTTTGATTTTGGCGTCGGCCATTTTAGTGTTGCCTTCAATGTATTGTTTACGTTAATTTTGATTTCATTAGAAAATTAAATGGTAAAAATTAAAATAACAAATAAGCGCCAGTTCGAGAAGCTAGTGGAAGAGCTTGAAAAGAATCCATCACTAGCCAGAGGATTTCGCAAGGGCACTGTTCCTAATAATTTTAATGAACAGTGGGAGAGTATTGCCACTGTGGTAAATTCTCATGGACCCCCAATTAGATCTGGTGCTGGATGGCAAAAGGTAAGGTAAATAGTTTCGTTAAAAACTATGCTGTTTGATGGAATTCTTTCTACAGATTTGGAGGAACCGAAAATTCAAAGTTAAAAGAAAAATGGAAATAAATAAAGCAGAAAGCAAAGCTACTGGAGGTGGTGTATTTAAGCAGCAAATGCCGAGCCCCTTGGAGGAAGCTGTGGCAAATTTGCTGCAGTTCGAAAAACAAATAAGTCCAGAGGGTATGGTTCAAGGAGTCCCAAACACTGAAGACAGTGTTGATGTGTGCTTATCGGAATTACTTGAATTGGTAAGACATATTTCAGCAATATGTCGACTAACTTGCGGCTCTTTAATATTTTATTATTTACAGGAAACAGCTCCCACCATCGGTAGCAAAGATGCTGCAACAACATCAGTAGTGCGTTCCGTCCACACACCCAATCACACCTGGAAATCCTGTTTTTTCAAAGAAATACAACTTAGCCTCATTTTTTTCAGCATCCGTCATATCGAACTTTATCCATTGTGGACAAACTTCCTTCTCCATGACGTCTACAGTCTCGGACAAAATCCTCGAAACTACTGGCTGTGACAGTCCCAGGTTGAAAACATTTCCAACGCTCAGCTGGTAAGATCCCTGGGCTAAATAACGCAATGTTGCTGCCAATTTTATTGTGTTTGGAACAATTGTTGATCTTGTCCCTTTTTTTAAATGAGGCTCTATTATTTCCAAAACATATTTAAATGAAGGTTTATTCAGCCGAAAATAACTTTCAAATCTTAAAAAGGAATAAAAAATTGATTACTTAGGAAATTATGACTTCAAATATGTCTCTTACTTCTCATCGGGCAAATTATAAATGGAAGATTTCTGTCTAAGCAGTCTTCTTTCCAATATTAATTTTTTTTTGTTTTCTTCGTCACTCGATGAGTCCGAATCGGATAGAAAAAACATTTTTATTTAAACTTTTTTTTTACAAACAAACTTTTTTCCACGAAAATAGCACATAACTTACATATATTTCATCAAAAACAAGAAATAAAATGAATCAGCTGACTCTAACATAAGATATGTGTGCTGTATTTTATTGACATTTTCGATAAACAGGCAACGGCGTCGTAATACTCTTACAGAATACCAAATTAGCATAGAATTGATGTTGTCTTCGATTTGAGTTGCTGTTGCCTTGAAATTGCCGTTGATATTGCCGACGCCAAATAGAATAAGGATGATTATTTATTTTTCAACATAATCTCCCTCCAACTCAATACTCTTCATCAAGTTTTTAATTCCATCCGAAAAATAAGATTTTTCAAGACCTTCATAATATGCCTTAGTTTCAGCAATAACCTCGCTATTGGTCGAAAATTTTTTGCCACAGGGAATTTTTTTTAAATCTGGACTATATGGTGGATGCAGAGCAATTTCAAATCGTAATTCGGCCAGTTTTTGTTGAGTTAAAAATGCAGTGTCTGAAGGAGCAAGAACTTTGTTTTTGATGAAAAAGAACTTTTTTTTTCTAAATGCGGTCGTTTTATCTTGATTTCTTCACTCAGCCGATCCAATAATGCACAATAATATTCACTATTTATAGTTTTTCCTTTCTCAAGATAATCAATAAATATTATACCCCTTGCATCCCAAAATACTGTGGCCATTACTTTTCCTGCTGACTTAACAGTTTTCGCCTTCTTGGGACCACTTTTACCAGCTTCTATCCATTGTTTTGACTGTTCTTTGCATTCTGGGATGTAGTGATGGGTCCATGTTTCATCAACAGTTATGAATCGGCGCAAGAACTCTATTGGATTACGCTGATAAATCGCTAAAAGCTCCTCGGAATCGGTCCGCGGCAAACGCGGCACATTTCTTGCGGATAGCTTTTTCATGTGGAGTTCATCATGTAAAATACTCCAAACTTGTTTTTCGTGTATTTTAACAATATCAGCAAGTTCTCTGAGCTTTATTCGTCTATCTTTAGTCACTTCATTAAATATTTTTCTAATGTTTTCAATAGTAGTAGCAGTTTTCGGTCTTCCAGAGCGTTGTTCATCTTCCGTACTTGAACGACCCATTTTAAATTGTTAAACCCAGGATTTCACGGTGGAGTATGATGGTGCATTATCACCATGAACAGAATCCAATTCATCTTTGATTAATTGTGGCGTATAACCTTTCATATAAAAGTGCTTAATTACCGCACGAAACTCTTTATTTTCCATTTTTTCAAAAATTATAAAACTTGTTTACTTCAATCACCTGTAACAAAGAAAATAATCATTAAATATTTCGGAAATTTTGACAGATGGCTTATAAAAGATTGCTTTTAAAAAACAAAAAAAAAGTTGCTAGTAAAACAGAAAATGTGCCAGGCCAGTTAGTTTTGCGGTCGCCCTCGTATGCTGGAAGTAGTTTTTGGGTCCCCAAACCATTTGTTGCGGGCTTTGTCGAAAATTGAGCCCATATAGGCCAAACAAATTTTTTGTCTGTCGTCATATACTACATATATATAAAATTTGATCGAAATCGGAATTAAAATGGGTGTTCAAATGCGGTTGTATGCATAATCGAAAGGGACCTTTTGTACTGGGGATATATCAAAACATGAACCGGAATTACCTATTTTTATCTGAGCTGCTAACTGATGGATCGTCATGAATTATGCCAAATTGCATTAAGATTGGTTGTTTTGTGTGGCTTCTAGAGCTTAGAACACAAAATCGGTTGAATATATGTGTGGGAGCTATATCTTAATCTTAACCGATTGGCGGCTTCAATTTTAATTTGCTTTAAACGAAAATGTCTTTTCTGCGTATTCTTCCCAACCACCTTCTTATGGAGAGGATGCCTTCGTCCAGGCAATTTAGGTGCGATCTTTATGATATACATGGTTTTCCATTAAGTACATAACAATTTTATATAACGGGTGGGCCAAATAAGACCAGCTGATGTGAAACACAAATAACTTTTTTATTTTTTAACATAATTTATTTTTTCTTTTTGCGGATTATACGAGTAACTGAACTCTTGGAAATTTAAAATGAATACGTACAGTCCACAACAACGCATTAAATTTATCGATTTTTATTATTCTTCTCAACGATCAAATGTTCTGACGCAGCGAAATTATCGCCGTTTTTTAACGTAAGATCAGCGCCCACATCTTCCATGATTACAAGTTTAGTTCACCGTTTTGAGGAACTGGGTTCAGTTGCCGACCGTCCAGAAGAGGTGCTCATCGAAATAGTCGTACTGAAGAGAACGTGGAAGCTGTGCAGCAGCTTGGCGCTTAAAAGAGCCAATGCCTGTATCGAGCAAAATGGTGGTCATTTGTCTGATGTTATATTTCCCACATAGTCACGTTATACAGGGTGGACCAAAAGTCACGCCTGCGTGTAAAAATTGAATAACTTTTTTGTTTATTAATATTTTTTATTTTTTTTCCGATTTTATTCATCGATTCGTGTTACACCACCATGCAAAATTTAACGACTGAGCAACAGTATGGTGTGGAGTGACATCAGAAAGAGTTATAGGGCCCTACTTCTTCGAGGATGAAGTTGGTAATACAGTAACGGTGAATGGGGACAGATATTGCGCTATGCTTAATAATTTTGTACGCCCTGAGGCAGCCAACAAGTGGTTTCAGCAGGATGAAGCAACAGCACACACGGCCCGTGCCACAATGACGCTTTTAAATGAAATTTTTAATGACCGAATTATCTCAAAAAATTCAGAATTTAATTGGCCAGCACGTTCACCGGATTTAACTGCCCCTGATTATTTTCTATGGGGTTATCTCAAAGAACGAGTGTATGTAAACAAGCCTCAAACTATAGAGCAGCTAAAGAACAACATTGAAGCTGAGATCAGGGCAATAGAGCCTGAAACCTTGCGTGCAGTTATGCAAAACGCCTGTTTAAGAGCCCAATTGTGCATCGATGAAAATGGTGGTCATCTCTCTGACATTATTTTTCATAATTAAAATTTAGGTCATACAAAGATAATATTATATTTAAAAAAAAAATCAATAAAAAATAATAATAAACAAAAAAGTTATTCAATTTTTACACGCAGGCGTGACTTTTGGTCCACCCTGTATTTCCATAAAATGTATTTAACATATAAAAATAAATCATTTAAAAAAACCGTTATTACAAGAGTTATACGTGTTTAACATCACTAGGTCTCATTTGGGCCACCCTGTATTTATAAAACACAGAATATTTAGGATGTGGAGTTCAAATTTATTCCAGTTGTAGGGCAAATGTTACATTTTAAGAATGAAATTCGATTTCGGCCATTCGACTACCACTAGGCCGTGTACAGCGATCTATTCTTAAGACCCAATTTTTCGTGTTGAATGTTGTCCCTGAGCTTGTCTAAAGTTGTTGGCATATACCAACGACTTGATGTGGCCTCATAAAAAGAAATCCAATGGCGTTTAATCGCATGAACATTGTGGCCATTCGACCGGACCATTTCTCGAGATAAAACGTTCAATCGATTGTAACGCGTGCGCTAGTGGCAAAGTCTTGTTAAAACCACATATCGGCGATGTGTAGCTCATCCAATTCTGGACATAAATATTTTTCTAACATGGCATGATAGCGCTTTTTTCATCGACGAAAAAATCCGGCACGTAAATCCCACCACACAGTAATTTTTTGCGGATGCAATTTGTCTCTTGAAGCACATGTGGGTTTGTTGCTGTCCGATAACGCATATTTTGTTTGTTGACAAAACCACTCAGCCAGAAACGAGCTTCATCGCTGAAGATGATTTTTCGATGAAATTCTGAATTTTCGTGAAACTTTGCCAGAGCCCTATTGGAAAAGTTTCAAATGATCAAGTGGCTTTAGTTCTTGAGTCAGTTTGATCTTATAAGGATGAAGGCCAAGATCTTTTTGCAAAATACGCCACAGTGTGATTTGAGAGAAGTCCAATTCCTGAGAACGACGTGGAATCGACTGATTTGGCTCATTTTAAACGGATACACTTACGGCTGCAATATTTTCGTTGCTTCGAGCAATAAGGCGCCTCATTGGCGCCGGAACATCCAATAGTGAAAATTTGTATCCATATTTATTCACTATAGCACGCACGGCCTGTCGGGTGGGACGATTATTACGACCGAAAATTGGAGTAAGCGCTCTTAAAGTTGCAACCATCGACTTATAATTTCGGTAGTAGTTTTTAATGGTTTCCAAAAGTTTCTCGTAAGTGAACTTGATGAAAATGTTGAATTTCGACTAATGTCTTGACACTGAAGAAAGATCATTAAAAATGTTTGAGGCATAAACATAAAGATACGAAATTTTTATGTCCCTATTGGAAAACCCGTTAAAGAGAGAGGTCCAGTCGTACAAAAGATCATCGAAACTATCAAGCAGGCAGCGGCAGTATCCCGATATAGCGTTAATGTAGGAGATTTCAGCAGAGGATAAGACGCTACCTCGGCAGACGCGAGTGAATCTGGCTCAGCTGAGATCTGGATGGTGCAGCTACTTTAATTGGTATTGGGCTCGAATTAATGGCAACGTCCTGGATGTTTGTCCCGCCTGTCATTAGGGACAACATAAGATGCTGCACCTCTTTAATTGTCCGGCCAAGACCACTCAGCTGACCCTCAGGTCTCTTTGGACACATCCAGTGCAAATGACACGTTTCCTTCAGCTGGATGTAGAGGCAGATCTCCCATACCTGGATGTAGAAGCAGATCTCCCATAGAAGACGGAATTAAAAAACAAAATATATTTTCAACAACCAATTGACCAAAACAAGTTGAAAAACTAGATTTTAATATCAACAAATTTACTTTCAGTTATAAATTAAATAATGGCAAAAAAATGATTAAAAAGTATTCTCTCACACATGTGGCATTTTGGTCGGTCGATTACCCGCATGGCATCAATTGTTTCAAAGCAAAATCTTCCGCATTGGCCAGGCCAACTGTCTGTAAACGTTTTACATTTTATTATTGATTGTATTTGGGTCGATAAACTCTCTTTTACAAATTAAATTATGAGCCACACTAAGTATGTGAGCAAAATGATCGTTAACTCGTCGACTAATTGATGAAAGTGTGTAATGAATTGTTCGCGTTCCCCCTCCCCCTAGCGCTGCTTTTGTCTGCGAAATGTGTTGAAGTAGGGGGTACGGGAGGAGGAGAAATATAACCTATTGACCAAATGAATTGCGGCATTAACGTAATAAAACTGTGGATTTGTTGTGAGATTTTTGTTGTTGATTAATCTAAAAGAGATTGTTTCCAATTTGCTTTGGCAGCCGTTGGGATAGAAGTAGGTTGGTGTATGTTGAAATGCTGTTGTATCAACGCCGTGATGAAATGAAACAAAAATAAATTGGGAATTTGTATTTAATATTTTTAGGGAAACGACTTAAAGCTTAGTCCTAGTGTAACTATATATGTGACGCGCAAAATAAAAGGGACCTAAGGTTTGTTCAATAGAGCCAGTTTTGTTCAGGAGAGCCATTTTAAAGATTAGGTCCCTTTCTATTTGCGCTTGGAATCGTCGACTTCACTTTCATAAAACGCGCACATCTCTGGGAGGGAACACTTTTGGGGCATGGGATCGGTCTCATTTGATGCTCAGATGTTGCCCACATCAAAAAAAGAAAAAAATTAAAATTGATTTTTTTACCCTTAGGTCCCTTTCTCTATGCGCTGTCACATATGTGCATTTAGTGCAAGATTGATATAATTTAAACTCAACAACTTTTTGCAGGCACAGAGAACAGATTTATTGCCAAAACCGAATTTGTTGCTACGTACTATCCATGAATTCCATCGCTACAACCGAATGTTGATTGACTAGATGGTAATTTTCAGTAGTCGGAACTCATCGTATCGGTTGAAAAGACAATTATTATTAAGATTATAATTGGAACTGAATTTGTACAAGTATTGGTTGTTGTTATAGAATACGAGAGTTGCTATTTATATTTCGTGTCCGGCAATAAAAACAGAATAATTTATCATTGAAAATGGTTTATTGTTTTTCAAAATATTCTCCTTTAATATCAATACACTTTTGCATGCGCACAACCCAATTTTCGAAGCACTTTTTCCACTCCGATTGAGACACCTTCCAACACATGATTTTTGAACGCTTCAACAGCTGCTTCGGGCTATTAAAAACGTTGACCACGCATTGTTTTCTTGATGCTAGGGCAAAAGAAGAAAATATTGGCTGCCAAATCAGGGCTGTACGGTGGACGTCCCATCAATTCGACATCTTGAGTGGTCAAATAGTTCATCGTTTTAGCTGATGTGTGAGAGCTCGCATTGCCGTGATGCAAAATATTCCGTCTTCTCTTATTATCTTTCCTCATTTCTTCGAACACTGTTGGCAATCAAATTGTTGTATACCACTCAGAATTGACCGCCCTACGTTTCACTAAAGGCACTGTGGCAACATGGCCGAAAAAAAACTCAATCATTTGATTCGATGTACATCTTCCACGAACAACTTTTCGTGGATTTGGTTCGTCTTGAAACACCAATACGGTCGATTGCTGTTTTGTTTCGGGTTCATATGCATAGATCCATGATTCGTCACCTGTGACAATGTTATACACTGCCTTAGAGCTACCGCAGTTATAGTTCTTCAACATCTCCTTGCACCCATCGAGCCATACGAGCCTTTTTTGAGCATTCGTCAAGTTATTTGGCATCCAACGAGAACAATTTTTTTTCGCGGCCAACTGAACATGCAATATCTTATTGATGCTTGTCATACTAATGCCCAAGCATGCCTCAATCTCCCGGCATGTCTCATGTCGGTCTTGCTAAATCAGTTCACGCACAGCATCGATGGTTTCTGGCAAAGTGACCGTTCTTCACGAAATTCATCCTGGAGCGAACGGCGTCCGAGACTGAACTCTTGGTACCAGCGATTAACAGTGGTTTTAAATAGTGCTTCATTTCCAAAAGTCGAAACAATCTGATTTAAACACTCTTGTCTCGATAAATCCCCACACGAAAATCGTAAAAAATCATCGCACGAAAATGTTCATGGTATAATTCCATTTTTTGACTGAGAGGAATTTTTCAACACGCTGTAAACAAAACAATTCGCCCTCAAATAACAAAACTTTCTGAGTGAAGTTATGCTAAAAAAGGTCAAAGTTTTTAATGGAAGTTCCAGTTTCCATCTGGGAACACTAATATTGTCAGTACCCGAAATATAAATAGCAACCCTCGTATTGGTAAAATAAATTTTAATCTGATCATAATATATCGAGCCATAAGCGCTAACCTATCGTAAGTCAAATTTTTGGAAAAAAAATTTTATTGCTGAAAAATAATCGTTAGGACAAGCCTCATCGTTTTGTATTTTTAAAATGACAAAATTGTTAGTAAAACATCAAAAAAAAAAGCTTTTGCATTTTATCGTAAATGATTGTTTAAATTTTATTGTGTAGCAATTTTATCGTAAGTCACACATCAAATTGCTGCAGCAATCGCAAATGTGTTCAGATTTTTTTTTTTGTTTTTTGATACAGTTATATGAGTAGGTAGAAATCTTAAATTTTTGCATTAAAACATTTGCATTTTTAATAAAGTTGTTTGAAATAAATAATAAAAACCGTCTCCTGTAAAATTTGCATTTTTTCACTTACGATAGGTTAGCGCTTATGGCTCGATATTATTTAAGTAAATTTTTTAAACCAAAATACGTACTATTTCAAAATGAATGCTTCAAGTCTTAGCTACAAATATGATAAAAAAAAATACATACATTCATATCGGTCATATTTTGCAGTGTGGTTTTTAGACGTGTGGTTTTCAAGAATATTTAAAGTTATGACCAAGAATTGAGCGTTCCCCATTGACTGTATCATAATGGCCGGCTTCATTTTAGATGAAATATGGACCAATGATTCCCTGACTTTTTAAGGATTTTCTTGTAAAAATCTGATTCGGTGGCTATCTCGTTCTGGGCCCATTCGCCACGATTTGCAAACGTTGTTTCGGAGTAAGTCTATTCATTATGAAATGGCAAACCAAACTGAGCATGAATCAAGCGAAAGCTGTCAAAAGGCCCAACTGCGAAACAAAAGTGTAGCCAGATTGAAAACCACACGTCTAAAAAAACAATCATTAGTTTATTTAAAAAAGCGGTGGAAAAAATTTGCTTCAATCCGACTTTTTGAAACAAATAGTTTTTTTTTTAGAGAACGAAAAAAGACAGGTTATATTAAAAAACTATTCTGATTTTGTTTAGACGATCTTTACAAAAGTTATATACTTATATATTGCAACGGCAGTCGAAAATACTTTTAGTTCCCAGCAGGGTTGAATGCTACTTCACCATCCGTAGACCCCAAGAAACGAATATGATTAAACCATGATCAATGCCTATATACTTAAGTGCAGGCAGATTTTAAATAAACGAGAACCAGTCGGTATTACAATATTTCACCGAAAAAAGTAAACACAATAAAAATCCCTCGAACTACCTTCCGATTGTTGGTGTTTTTCTTGTATATCAAAAAAAAACATACGCACGCACATACATGTATGCTCTATAAAACCTGTTTTGTTATGCTCATTGTGGCAACCATACTGTATGATTGCCGTAATTATATAATTGTTAATGTAAATTTTAAACAATACTTTTGTTGCACCTACATGTTTGCTACAACCATATTTTCATTTCTAAATCTGGCAATAATAATATTGTTACATTTCAACAATAGTAATATTGTCGCAATCATACTGCTGTCAAAATGGAATTCAAAAAACAATACTATGGTTCCGATGAACATGCTTTTATTGCGGAGAACATATTACGATTGCCGTAATTATATTATTGTTAACGTAAATTTTAAACAATACTTTTGTTGCACTAAACATGTTTACATGTTTGCTACAATCATATTTTCATTTCTAAATTTGGCAATAATAATATTGCTACACTTCAACAATAGTAATATTGTCGCAATCATACTGCTGTCAAAATGGAATTCAAAAAACAATACTATGGTTCCGATGAACATGCTTTTATTGTATAGAACATATTATTGTTGCGGTGACCATAGTGTAAACATCTTTTCTCTGCATGCACCACTTTTTGCAGTATTTGAGGAATATTCTCATCCAAGGCGTCAATCGTGTCGGGCTTATCTGCGTCGCTTACATCAACATCCTCCAATTCAGGCACGAAAAAGTCATTAATCTTGGCTCTATAACGTTGCTCATTGACTGTAACTTTATGGCCGGCTTCATTTTTGAAGAAATATGGACCAATGATTCCCACTGACAACAGAGCACGTCAATCAGCGACTTTTTGAGGATTTAGCGGCGTCTTAACAATAGCTTGTGGATTTTCATTAACCAAAATGCTACAATTTTGGTTATTACCGTACCCAATTCAATCAAATGTGAGCTTCATCAAAATATTTCATAGAATATGCTGAACAAAATGTTCTTGTAAAAATCAGCATCGTTAGCCATTTCGTTCTGGGCCCATTCGCCACGATTTTCAAACGTTGTTTCGGAGTAAGTCTATTCATTATGAAATGGCAAACCAAACGGAGCATAAATCAAGTGACAGCTGTCAAGTGTGTTTGAAAACCTCACTTCTAAAAAAAACACTCTTAAGCTTATTAAAAAAAACGGCTGAAAAAATTTATTTCAATCCGACTTTTTGAAACTAATTATTTTTTTTAAAGAACGAAAAAAGACAGTTTATATTAAAAAAAATATTCTGGTCTTTACAATAGTTATATAGGTTGTAATTCAATAATGAATGAAATTTATACAAGGACACCCCAGCTGATGTCTCGAAAATAATGTTCATTTCACCTTCCTCTTTATTTCTCCGAAGCCTTATAAGTTTCTCCGATTTTTAAACGTGACAGCTTTACCAAATTGAATCATAAACCACCTGGTAACTTTTCAACTACACGTACCTATCTGGCCCTTATAATGGTCAGCGACAACAAGAGGTATCACCAATTTATAGGTAAAAAGTACTTTATTTTCAATTGATGGGTCCAGATGGAATCTCAATGCAGATGTTGAAATACTTGGATACCCCCGGAGAAGAGTAAAGTACATGACCAAAGTGCTCAATCTGTCGTTAGCCACTCTTTTAGCCCTCGATTTTACAAATTGTAAGGGCATTTTTAAAAACATTTATACAACATTTCATTAAGAAAAGAACACGCCCAACTGTAATTAATTGGATAACATTTTTGTAGAACATAAAAATATTCAAACTACTTTTTAAGAATCATTTTTTCACTTTTTCCCCTTTTACGAAAATAGGGCGAAAGGACGCTCCTCTCTTAGAGATAAGATATTAAAATTCTCTACGAAAATAAACTCCACGCGATTTCACTAGACGATTTTATCCCTAAAAGTCGCTAAAACAAGGAATATTTAATACTTTTTAACTTATTTTATACAATGTAGCGTTGCATAATTAAAATGTCCTTGACCCATAAAAAATAACTGGGACCTATCAGGTTCGTCCTTTTTCGAATTTACTATAATCTCCCCTCTTTAATTTCTCCCCGAACAAGTCCCAAAAATTTGCTGCATAGTGTAATATGTTTCAACGGGGTTTAGTTACTACAAAGATTTTATGTGTTTTCACCACTAATTGCTGGTACCAAATTAACATGTACCTTATAATTGGTTGGTTGGCATAACCACCAATAGTGGCAACTAATATGTTGGTATAACCGATAGTTGCGAGTCGAATCTCTTCCACGGCAAGTTCGATTTCATGTTTAACGCTTGAATTCTCTATCTATGCTTTGCGTAACATATATCATTAATGGCTACGCACAGAAGATAATCCAAAGGGCTCAAATCTCAGCTCCGAGGCGGCCAATGCACGTCACAATTTCGGCTGATTATTCGATTTTCAAAAACAGTGCGTAAAATATCGATAGTTGCGTTGGCTGTGTGACATGCGGCCCCGTCTTGTTGAAATCAAATGTCCTCCATGTCTTTCTCCTAAATTTTTGGAAAAAAATCGTTATGTATGGCTTGGTTACGCCCACCATTGACTGCGACGGCGGCTCCTTGGTCATTTTCAAAGAAAAATGGTCCAATGATGCCGCCAGCCCAAAATCCACACCGAACAGTGACTCGTTGTGGACTCATTGGCTTCTCAATAGTCACGTGTAGGTTCTCTGTACCCCATAAGCGATTTTTCGGTAAAATTCTTCATCTCCTGCCTAAGAATCTTCAGCCTATTGGGCGAAGCGAAAACGCATCTGATGGTGTTTCATTGTTAGATGAGAAAGTTCATGCTTTCCAATAAAAAACAACAAAACTTTTAAAAGAATTGCAGTACTTTTTCTTTACAGCTGATTTAAATTTTAAATGGTCCACCCTATATGTCATCTAGTATTGGGTTTTCCGAGGCTCTCAAACCGCGGCCAAAGGAATACTACCACGTGAAGTGTTTCTTCAGCTGCCAAAAATGGTGGGCAAATTGGGGAGCTGTCGCATCGGTTGTCGTAATCGCATCGGTACAGATGACTTTTGTAACCTCCGTTTTCCGCAAGGAAGTATATCAGGTTTTAGTTTGTTTCTCCATAATGTAGTTATATCCATTTCTGTTTCGATGGCATTCGAAAAGGAACGGAAATTATTCGGTTGCCACTGCAAGCTCTCATTATAAGGATGTATAATTATACATTCGGTAATATTCCTGCCAACGCATTTACCTGTCAGATTTCCTTAGTACATGTGAAGTACATTTGGTCTTTGAAGCTTAGCCCATAAATTATTACACCGAGATTTATATTGAGGTATACCGTGAGGTATGCTCTCACCCTTTTATCGGCTTATTAAAACCGCTTCTGTCTTTTGGTCTGCCAGCTCCACTCATCTTAGCGGTATACTTAGTAGGGACATAAATACTGTTACAACATTGAACACACCCATTTCAATAGTAGAACTGAACATACCCCGTTAATGTCATAAGGGTTTTGAAAGCTAACCTCAATAGCGTTAGTCTGTAACGGGATTTTAAAATTGTTTCAACTTTCATCATGGAGTGGTCAGCTAAAGAGAACCGTATCGCTGTAATAGCGCTTTTCAAGTGTGAAATGAAAAAAACGATATTTTCAAAACGCTCCGGCCACTAGGGATTAGTCGCATGTTCGTGTACCGATGCATTAAACTGTTTGAGGAGACTGGAGATGTAAAAGACCGCCACCAATCGGGTCGCCCACGCTCTGTTCGAACACCGCATGTCATCAAAACCGTGAAATCAAGAATTCACAGAAATCCGATCCGATTGAAAAATCCAAACGTCTTTTGGTGAAGCAGGCTGATAACTTGCACAGAAAAATTTTGTTCACCGATAAAAAAAATTTTTACCGTTCAGGAAAAATTTAACAAGCAAAATGATAGAGTGTATGCGCGGTCATCTAAGGAAGCATCTGAACTGATCCCAAGGGAGGAAAAGGGTCATCACCCAGCTTCAGTCAAGGTTTGGTGGGGTGTCTCTTACGATGGGTTCACTGACCTGCATTTCTGCGAACAAGGAGTCAAATCATCGGCCAAAGTTTATCAAGAAACCGTTTTGGAAGCTGTTGTGAAGCCTCTTAACAATTCCCTGTTCCAAAACTAGCCATGCACTTTCCAGCAGGATTCTGCGCCGGCCCATAAGGCTAAACGTCCCAGGCCTGGCTACGAAACAATTTCCAGCGTTCCTCTGAAGAATGGCCCTCAGGCAGTCCAGATTTGAACCAATTGAATTACAAGTTGCGGACGGTTTTAGAGGACAAGGCTTGTCACAAAAGATAGCCCAACATTGGATCTCTTAAGACTGCTTTGGTTCGAGCTGTGGCCAATTTTCCAATGAACGAGGTTCGTGCAGCTATTGACGATTGGCCAGTGCGACTTAAGGCGTGTGTTAAGGCAAAAGGCGGAAATTTTGAATAAGTAGATTCTTTTTAGATACAATTTACATCAATAAATATATTAAAAAATATTTGGTCCAAAAACATTCAGTACTTTTTTTACAGCATAAAACGTGTGTAACAATTTTTATGTCCCTACTAAGTACATCCAATGATGGAGGGTATATTTAAATCGGACTGACCGCATTAACTTTAATCTTATATAAGTAGAAAAAAAACAATATTGGAAATGTCTTCGCTACTATCCGGGGTCTCGCTTATTTCAAGTATGTTGCGTATAGCTCAATAGCTGCCAAATCGATTGGCATCGTCTGTCTTTTGTTCGGAAAGCTCCATCGCTGCCAGCAGTATACGCCCTATAGTGAACTGTGCAATATCTGCGTTTAATAATCAATAAACAACAAAATGCAAGAAATAAACATAAAAATTAGGCTTGGCTTTTGGCAAAAAAAAAACAGTTCTTAAGGCGTTTTAACGATTTATGCGCACAAAAAAGTGTCAAATGTCAAACTGTCAACAAATTGAAACTCCAAACACGTAATCACCTCTAAAGTACACCAAATATAAATATTCAATAAATGAGAACGTTTCAGAAATTCGTTCACAGTTTGAGCTAATTATTTGCAGACCAGACCAGACCATACAGACTACAGAGCCAGAATTTATTTAATGTTCAACACTAATTGGTTTAGAGCCCCTCTTAAGGTAGTGCATTCTATTTGTATCCTAAAAATAAGAACAGAAACCAGCACGCACACCTTCGCTGGCCTAGCCAACGGGCGGGCGATTGGCAAAACAAAAGACTTAAGACACAAACATTCTTAATACGCAGCCGCAACTGAGCCGGGGCACATTTCATTTCAAGCTGCCGTTCCATTTCATTCTGTCGTGTTGGAGCGATTTCTTGTGAACTTTGAAGTGTAAAGTTGAAAGTGTTTAGACACATAACTAGCGTTAAAATGAAATAATTCATTAAAAACTCAGCAGGTATTTGTGGCTATTGTTTTTATTTTTGCAAAAACACTTTTTTTAATTGATCATAAATCATTTTATATAATGCAAATGTAAAACAAAAGAAAAGAAAAAAAAGCGTGAATTGTTTTATTGCCAACGACAGTCTTTTAACGTTTAATTATTTCTTTTTTTTTGCTTATGGTTAGATAATATTGACTGTGATCAGGAAATTGTCATGAAGTTAACCAACAGGGTAGAAAGTGAACTCTGTGGTTTTATTTTTGTGAATGTTTTCCAAAGGAAATCAAAGAAAAGTCTACGGATATACGATGACATCATTCATTATGGTAACGTCATCTGTATTAGATTACATTGTTATACAAATATAATGCATCGCTACTAGTGTGACATGTTCAATTCAGTATCCAGACGTTCAAAGGTCTCTTTTGTCCGCGTGATTTACTAAAGAAAGTATTGAACAGGAAATTGTAAAATAATAGGACAGTCAAAATCAAGAAGCTGAGAACCCTTTTGGAGGATATTCAAATGTCCTGGATAATAATCGTTCAATATTTCTGTGGAAAACTCTATAGCGGCCAGGATCGGACTAAAATAACAGCTGCCAAAAGTTATTAATCATTATATGTGAACTAACTATGGTATGACTAGGGATCATAGTGGATACTTAATAAGCTTTTTCAAAATGGGCATGGTTGTTAGATTGAAGTGCTCTAGTGCAGTGTCCTGTGTTTTTAGAAAAGCTCACATTTCGTGTTTTGTTTTAACCTTGAAACCAGACTGTCGGCTTTTTTTAAAAATAAAAATCCGGTTTTAGCATTTTGCCTTAGAAAGGAAATTTTTTCCGAGTCACATTTAAAGTTATAGTGCCCTGGAACAGCTCTAAATTTACCTAGATTTTAGATATACGGTCATACTTGAATTTGGTTTTTGGTAACTATACGAGGGTTGCTATATATATTTCTGCCCATTGTTGCCATCCATTGGAAAGTTTTATATTTTTTAGCATAAACGTACTCAGAACGTTTTGACGTACGACCATCATTTGTATTGTTTACAGTGACTTGAAAAAATTAATCGATGTGAATTATTACGACAAGAGTGCATCGATGAATTTAAATGTGAAAAACTGGTTTAATGATTTCAATCGTGGCCGACGCTCGCTCAAAGACAAAGGTCGTCAAAAAACGGCCGTTGTGCCAGATAAAATTGATGCCTTGCGTGAACTGATAATGCAAGATCGTCATGTGACATACCGTGGCATCCTTGGGCATTTCTTCCACCAGCATACATTCGGTATTGCATGAACACCTGGCCGTTAAAAAAGGTTTGTTCTCGTTGGATCCTGCACAACTTGACAATCGCTCAAAAAACAAGGCTCGTGTCGATTGGTGCAAAGAAATTTTGAAAAAATACGATCACGGTGCTTCAAAAGACGTTTATAAGATCGTCACAGGTGACGAATCATGGATCTATGCGTATGAGCCCGAAACAAAACAGCAATCGACCGTGTGGGTCTTCGAAGACGAGCCAAATCCAACGAAGTTGTTCGTGAAAGAAGCACTTCGAAGCAAATGGTTGCCTGTTTCTTCGGCAAAATTGGTCATGTGGCGTCTGTGCCGCTTGAGCAACGTAGGACGGTCAATTCTGAGTGGTACACCACAAGTTATTTGCCTGAAGTCTTCGGAGAAATTCGAAAAACGAACAAAAGAAGACGAATCATTGTGCACCATGACAATGCGAGCTCTCATGTCGTTGGTGTCGATTTTGTTCTGGCGACATTATTGGGTAATTTTTCTTCGAAAATGAGCAAGATTCCGCCGCTTTTGTTTCCAAAAATTCTAGAGAATGACATGGACGACACAGCCAACGAAACAATCGATATTTTACGCACTATTTTTCAAAAGCGAATAATCAGCCGAAATTGTTGTTGTTGTTGTAGCAACAATATATTTATTTTGAAGTCTTGTTCGTCTATGGGGGATCTGCTTCGATATCCAGGTGAAGGAAACGCGCCATTTGAACTGGATGCGTCCACAGAGACTTGCGGGTCAGCTGGGTGGGCTTGGCCGGACAATTGAAGAGATGCAGTACATCATGTGGTCCCTGATGGCACGCGGGACAGATGTCCGGAACGTTAGCATCAATTCGTGCCCAGTAAGAATTGAGGCGGCTGCACCATCTAGATCTCAGCTGCGCCAGAACCACGCGCGTCTGCCGAGGTAGTACCTTCTCCTCAGGTGAAATCTCCGGGGATGTTCCCCTAGCACTACATTCACATGGTAGCTGGATACTGCTGCTGCGACATCATCGGCGTGAATGTTGTTCAAACCTGCCTGATAGTTTCGATGGTCTAAAGGTTCTCTCTTATACCGCTGGACCTCTCCTCTCTAGATAATGAAGATCGTACCTGATCTGCGGGGGTGGAGGCATCCTGTTCAAGAGATGGTGGTTAGGATGACTGCTGCGAAAACACTCTAGCAGGTATTGCTTAGACAACAGGAAATTGTGTCTGCGCACGGTTAGGACCTTCGTCTCCTCATGCAGATGGTCCTCAGAAGACACCCTGTTGATGTTCTAAGGGCGGCATTCTGGCAAGTCTGAATTTTCTTCCACTGCGTCGTACTCACGTTCGCCGACCATACAGGTGCTGCGTAGTTTGCCACAGACCGACCTATCGCTTTGTAAGAGGTCAACAAGGTTTCTTTGTCGGCTCCCCAAGTAGTGTCGGCAAGTAACTTGAGGACCTTGTTCCTACTTTTGAGTTTATCGCAGATAGCTGTAGCATGTGCATAGGATCGAAAAAGGCTGTCCAATGCGACCCCAAGGATTTTGGGGTAGTTGGTGGTCGGGATGTTGACGTCATCGACTTTCACATTGAGTGACAACCGCACCTCTGCGGTCCAAGCAGTAAACAGTGTGGCTGATGATTTGGAGGCTGATATTTTCATATTCCTCGCAGTGAAGAAACGTGCTAAGCCAGTGAGGTAACAGTTGATTTTCTTGCAAATGTCATCCACTTTAGGTCCTGACGCCAGAATTGTGCAATCGTCAGCGTACGACACAATTTCAACGCCGTCTGGTGGTAGCTTTGGCAGAGCAAATTGATAGCTCTACGTTCTGCACAGTGAATGAGGACGCCCCCACGTGGATTATGGGTGATTGCCATAGCTCGCCAGACATCACTTTGGCATCGCCTGGCCTGATCAACGACGTCACCTGGCAACCCGTCATCTCACTAGGATCGGACCACCTTCCCATAATTCTCTCCATAAATAGACCACCCGTTTTCATAACCTCTGAACGCCGTACGTTTCTCAATCAAAAAATGGCTGATTGGGAGGCCTTCAGAGAAGCCACCAACCGCAGCTTTAATAATCTAGCTATTCCGTCGGACGTTCGGGTAGCCGAGAAAAAGTTCCGGGCCATCATTAACGCAGCAGCCGCTCGCCATATCCCTGCTGGTCGAATACCCGAAGTACGACCAATCTTCCCAGCAGAGGCAGCGGGACTCGCAGACGAGCGTGATGACATTCGTCGCTCCAACCCTACTGACCCTAGAATTAGTGATCTCAACTCAGAGATCAGTAGGTTGGTCAACGAATATAAGCGGAACAAATGGCTAGACCACTTAAAGCTGAAATTGTGATGTCAATTGGCGAAGCTGTGATTAAAACCCTTTGGATAAATGTTACCCAAAGTACCCAGAGACAATTAAAGCGGTGAAACACGAAATCGGAGTTGTCATTGAGGAGATTCGACACTAAACAATAGAAAATGTACTGAAAAATTGGTTTGCTCGGTTGAGAAATGACCGAGGCAGTTGTGGCAGTTCATATGAATGACATTTCATTTATAAATGACAAAGGTCAACCTTACTAATAGAACCAGAAATTTGAAAATTTATCAGTACTTGTTTTACAGCCGATTCAAATTTAAATTGTTAAATCGCCCACCCAGTACCTTTAGAAATTCCCCTTTTGTGTCTAAATGAGATGTTGAGAGAAATATACCTCCATGTCACAGCCTTCAGCGTCTTCGCTCCTGTGTTTTTCTTCAACTTAACAAATGTTTAAAGATAAATCTTTTACCATTTGGAGGAATGTGGCCTACAAAAGCTAGATCATTTCAAATGTCTTTACCTCTCTTGACGTTTACAGTTTATTGCAACATGCAGCAGCAACAGAAAAATGTGTCGCCTGGTTTGTGAAAACAAATAAATATCTGTGAATATGCAAGGAATTGCTAAATCAATACACATGTGTGTATGTGTGCCCAACACATATACGATATGTTGCCAACAATGTGCTCGTGGCCAATATGCGGGTATGAAAAGCCTTATCGTAGGCCTTTTCAAAATTTATCTTAATATATAAAAAAATAATGGTCGGTGTACGGGCGTCCGCAATTTGAGAACCGCTTGACCGTGCTTATCGAAACTTGGACAATAAGTTCCCTAAACCTGTCGGAAGGTTTTTCTTTTTTTAATCTCGCTGTTGCCACCTATCGCTGATGAAATTTAGACCCGCTCAGTGGCAGCGGACTTGAGATAATAACGAGAAACTATAAATTTCTGAGACAAGGCCAACATACGTGTCAAGACTAAGAGACACCTGAACTTCATTGGCTGTGTTCACAGTTGCCAGCAAAAACTTTGAATAAAAAAATAACTTCAAGAAAATCAAACAAAAAATTCAAAAAAATTTGGAAATCCAGAATAATATTTTGTTTGAGATTTTATAGAGAAAATTTGAAAACAAGAAAACGCGTTGCATTGAGAGGATTTTAAATGATACCCAGATAACGTTGGTAGGAGAGAAATCCAATACCTCCCTCGGACCAAACAGCACGGAGAAAACACTTCGTACCAAACCAGTTTATCAGACCGATGCATCTTAGGGAGTTGGTAACTGACGTTACTGAAGCTCAACACAACGGCTGTCTTAGTGCACTAGTAGCCATTTAGAGGGTCCTTACTTAGAAAAATTAGAAAGAAATCCAAGAAACGAAAACTGGAAGAGGAACTCGATCTAACAATGACAGATTTGCACAACAATTAAGAACCCAGAGATAACTTCAGGGGCGAGGATATTCTGATTTTATCCAACATGACGTTCTTAATTAAGCGTGTCCATTCTCAGGTTCAAATGCATTTACGATGGGAATTAAAAATCCATAAATTCACACAATCACTTGGATTTAAATCAAGAAAGTAAGACTGGGGATCTGCGTTAAAATCTTCGTAGAAGGCCTGTGTAACAATTCCGTGTAGAAGACCTTCCTAAAGCAATCGTAGAAAAGGCCATAAAAGAAGTTTATTTTTATAGAAACCCTTTCAAAAATTTATATTCGCCCTTATTCTATTTGGCGTAGTCAACAGAAGACGTCGTTTTTTGTATTTTGTTTCAATTTCGTATTCCCGTTGGCAATATTGCCGTATTTCGATGACTGTTAAATTAAGTTTGGTATTCTGTAAGAAAAATTGGCGCGCCGTTGTTTTCAATTGGCTTTGATTTTGGCGTCGGCCATTTTAGTGTTGCCTTCAATGTATTGTTTACGTTAATTTTGATTTCATTAGAAAATTAAATGGTAAAAATTAAAATAACAAATAAGCGCCAGTTCGAGAAGCTAGTGGAAGAGCTTGAAAAGAATCCATCACTAGCCAGAGAATTTCACAAGGGCACTGTTTCTAATAATTTTAATGAACAGTGGGAGAGTATTGCCACTGTGGTAAATTCTCATGGACCCCCAATTAGATCTGGTGCTGGATGGCAAAAGGCAAGGTAAATAGTTTGGTTAAAAACTATGCTGTTTGATGGAATTCATTCTACAGATTTGGAGGGACCGAAAATTCAAAGTTAAAAGAAAAATGGCCATAAATAAAGCAGAAAGCAAAGCTACTGGAGGTGGTGTATTTAAGCAGCAAATGCTGAGCCCCTTGACTTCAAATATGTCTCTTACTTCTCATCGGGCAAATTAAAAATGGAAGATTTCTGTCTAAGCAGTCTTCTTTCCAATATTATTTTTTTTTTGTTTTCTTCGTCACTCGATGAGTCCGAATCGGATAGAAAAAACATTTTTATTTAAACTTTTTTTTACAAACAAAATTTTTCCCACGAAAATAGCACATAACTTACATATATTTCATCAAACACAAGAAATAAAATGAATCAGCTGACTCTAACATTAGATATGTGTGCTGTATGTTATTGACATTTTCGATAAACAGGCAACGGCGTCGTAATACTCTTACAGAATACCAAATTAGCATAGAATTGATGTTGTCTTCGATTTGAGTTGCTGTTGCCTTGAAATTGCCGTTGATATTGCCGACGCCAAATAGAATAAGGATGATTTTAAAGACATTTCTTAGCAGTCCTCAAAAGGTTTAATCGGTCATTCAAAAAGACATTCAAAGGGCGTCCTTTGAATGTCTTATGGAATAATTTCATAAGGAAGATCTTCTGTAAGACCTTTTTAGGTCTTATATACGACCTTACTTCTTATAAAAACCTTTCTAAGCAGGCCTCAGAAGGTTTAAGTGCGTCTGGTAGAGACCTAACGCTCAAAGGAAACCTTTTTAAGGTATAAGAAAGTATTAGAGAAGACCATCCGAAGAAGATCTATATGTGACGCGCAAAATAGAAAGGGACCTAAGGTTAAAAACCAGTTTTGTTCAGGAAAGCCATTTTAAAGATTAGGTCCCTTTTCTATTTGCGCTTAGAATCGTCGATTTCACTTTCATAAAACACGCATATCTCTGGGAGGGAACACTTTTGAGGCATGGGATCGGTCTCATTCGATGCTCAGATGTTGTCCACATCAAAAAAAAAGTGAAAAGTTGATGAAAAGTTTTGTTCAGGAGAACCATTTTAAATATTAGGTCCCTTTCTATTTGCGCTTAGAATCGTCGACTTCACTTTCATATATCTCAGGGAGGGAACACTTTTGAGGCATGGGATCGGTCTCATTCGATGCTCAGATGTTGTCCACATCAAAAAAAGAAGAAAAAAAAATGAAAATTGGTTTTTTTTACACTTAGGTCCCTTTCTCTATGCGCTGTCACATTTAAGGTCTTTCAGACCTTCTTTTGAATAATTTTTTTTTGTATTAACCAATACTCAGGATATGTCCCCTGTGTATGCCGTGCATTGCGTTAATGAGTGAAAACTAGGGGAGCTAAAGGAGAGATAGTCAGTAATGTTTCTAGACATTTGTCTTGAATATCTGGACGTCGTAATTGAGTACTTTGCCGATTTGTCGGTACCACATACGGGTACGGGCCAAAAACGAATTCGATATGTAGTGTATATTTCGGTCAATCGGCTAATTGATGAAAGATGGGTGTAATTCCTGGAAAATCGAGTATTTCTTCCAAACATCCTCACGTCAGGGATTAGTCGACGGATGTCCGTGGAGCGCACATCATGAAAGTTAAGATAGAACAGCGACACATATCCCACATTTCGACGACGCACGAGGGAGACAATAAAGTTGGATACCATAAAGGTCACCTATTAGCGCAATCGCTTTCCTTTAAACCCAGTCGAAGGACGTTTTTGGAGTATCTGCCCATATGTGGCCTGACATAGCTTATACGAGTATAGATATTGAAAAGATCTGAAGGAGTAAACTATTTCTTACTCCGCTTTAGAAAGCTTTACACTTGATTACTTCTTTCGACACTTCGAATGCATGTCTCGCCTAACAAGCATCACATTGTATCTTCTTGCCCAAAACATCAAGAGCTTCTGATTGATTAACAACCTTACCATCGATATACAACGACGACCCTGATGGGTCAGTATATCGCTTGTGAGACAACAAACAACATTAAAGCATTAAAATCCACTCTATTCATTCAACGCCAATCGGAGATAGCCTATAGATCTCCCAAAAAAGGTACAATAAAAGATCTGCCGTAGAGAGGAACATGTTAAATTGGTGTTCGTTTTCACGCAGAGAAAAGATATGGTCACTAAATGATCACGGCAACAACATAATATGTACTCAGCAATAAAAGTATGTTCAGCGCAACAATAGTATTGTTTTTAAACATCATTTAAACGACAGTATGATTGCGGCAATATTTATATTGTTATAATGTAGCAAGAGTATTATTGCCAAATTTAAAAATTAAAATATGGTTTTAGCAACAATATGTATATGGTTGGTGCAACAATATGTATATGGCCAACAAACGTATTTCTGTTTTCTGCGTTTAATGTAAACAAAAATATGAATGCGACAATCATCCCGTCTGATTGTAAATTTTGTAAATTTGAATATGGTAGTACAATATAATTACGAAGTATAAGGAATCTTAAGCAGTAATCTTTTTTTAAAACAAACTGCTTTGGATGTGGAGAACTAAAATTTAAAATTATATAAATGAACTCTAACGTTCTTAAACTGGTTTTTTCTATTGTAAAATAAATCACTCTTATTAGTTTGAAATTAAGTTATTTTTAAATAACTGACCCAATCAAAATCTGTAGTGGAATAACAAAATAACCCAGTCCTAATAAATAATTTTGAAGATCATATGGTTGCGTGTCAATCATTGTATGGCTGAATGTAAGCCATACTATGGTTGTGAGGATCGTAATATGGTTTCCGGGATCATAATATGATTGTGCGTGAATAATACTCTTGTAGTGAGGTTCATAATAATGTTGTGTCACAACCATATACCCAATAATAGTATGATGCTCTTCGAATATTGTCACCCCAACCATGTATATTTCGTGTACCCTACAACATGAAATAAAGAGATCCGTTTTTGGGCTTCTTGGCCCGTGAGTCCTTCTTCCCATATGCCCATATTTACCGATAGCCTCTTCTTTCAAACACAAGGTTGATTTTTTGGGTCGGTTCGGTCCATTATTCTGACCATTATTTTAAAAAGAAATAAATTCATTATTGGATTTGAATGAATTTGAGTACCCCTATATCACCTGTTTAGGCCAGACGGGCCGTTTTTATTAGGCAAAAAGTCCAGCAACTAAGCACAAGTGCCTAAAAATAAGGCCCCGCTTTTTTCATAACCTTTCTTCATCCATTTCTGAAATACGTTTGATGCCATACGTACATACATACCGACAATGGTGTAAATATATACATATACACACGATGCATTGTTTAGCACCGATTTCTTAGTGGTGTTGCCATTGCAGAGCAGCCCGAAGACGAAGAAGAAAAGAAAAACAGTAGTAAAAATGTGCCAATCATATGTGTGTTGATAATATCGGGTATGAACTCAGTTGGTGGTGTCTAAGGTATGCCAAGCAGACGTACGTATGCCAAGTACGTATGTCTGTCGCTGTTCGACATCACAGTGTCTCGAAACGGCACATATATTTTTTGAATGACTTTAAGATTGTACACACATTTTATGGAACAAACTTGTCAAGGAGCCGAAAGGGCCAAGGCGAGTCCAACAATTCTGTAAGTGAGACATCTAGCTTAAGGTGAATTTTATCCAAAGAATCTCGGGAACATGGCTTTATACCGTGTTTTCTTTTGAATAAACACATGTATCATAAGTGGGATTCATCATGCTTATCAGAAAGGATAGACTTCATCTATTAAAATGCATTTAAAAAACCCAGCGATCAAAAAATATTTTCTAGCCGCAAAGAAGAGCTCTTTAACAATATTAAAATATGAACCATTAGAGAATAGATACTAGATACTAGAATACTAGACTTGGAGTTCTTTGTAAGATAATTGGTACTATAAAATTCTACGCGGAGGAATCAGCAACTTAGGCTTGGGCCATGAGGAATGAAGTTACAAGGACTACACCCCAGGATTGTTGTACCCCATCTCATATGGCTTCTAAACGTTATCCTTAGGGACTGTGACTAAGGGCCAGATAGAAAGTGGCATTTGCCGATGATATTGTGATATTGATATCGGTTAAGTTTCGTCCAACAATCAGTGAAGCCATAATGCAGCATTAAGTGAAGGACTTTTATAACACAAAGCAAAGGATTGGGAGTCATCCTGAGTACAACATATAATTAGATGCCACGGCTGGATGTAGTAAAACTCAAACTAGCAAGAAAAGCCAAATACCTAGTGGTATTTCTGGACCGAAAGCTCTCATGCGACAAAGTACCGAAGCAGGATATAAAATTGCACTTAATGTCTACTATTCATGCAGAACCTCCACCGGAAAAATAGGGATCATAATTACAAGTAGTGAAATGGACAAGGCTGTTGTTGGGCTAGTTTTTACATACTTATATAGTTGCAACCGGAGTAGAAAAGTACTGAGAAAGCCGCAGGATGCAATGGACATGATCTTACACCTTTTTCATACCAGGAAATTTTTAATAGGCGAGGCAGTATTTTAAGAATTTTTTCAGTTATACCTGCATAAACCGATCCAAAATAGTACAACGTAATTGCTACCAGAATTCTGATTCCGGAGACACTCTAGTATCCACAAAGGACTATCAAGTCAATAGAATAGAATTTCCAAACATGACTTTCCTGGAGATCACGGACTGAGACTTGTGGTCAGGAATAGTTAACCTGCACAAAGGGTGAGCGATTGTCACAGATGGTTGTAAAATGAAGGCAGCCATACGAAAAGGTGCCTACATTAAAAAGTTAGACATAAGGAGACTTTAAGTCTGCGTTAGGAGTTTAGGCGGTTTTTACGTGGAAGTTCTCCTGATTAAGGAGCAGTAATGGCTATATAATGTAGCTATGTACCAAGAAAGCAAAGCATTACATTTTATGTCGATCTGGTAGCATCCAAGATAGTTGCAAGCTTTAAGCTCACTTACTAGGGACTACATTGTAGGCCTATGTTGGTATTGCTACATTAAAGTAAATGGCATAGCCCAGTAACTAGCTAGACTGCGATATGCACTAAATAAAGAGGAGGCAGATAGGTTGGTCTAACCGCAGATTTGATATTTCTTCCGGACACAACGAATTTCCCAAAAATAGGAAGCTAAAATAGGGTGCACTAGCCATCTGGCCAAGGCCAGACTATGAAAGAGCAAATGTACCAATGGAACTGAATGGGAGAAGTCAAGGATGTGATTTGAATCAAAACGGGGCACTTTTTGATAAGGGGAAGGAACTTACAATCGGATAAGAGATCTTCAGATGACCTTAAGAAAATAGATCTCCTGACTTCTATAGATGAGGAAACGAGGAGGAGCTATAAACAATGAAGTTTGTTCTTTGTCACTGTATAAGTCAGCAGAGCCACAGACAAAAGTGGCTTGGAAAAAGCATTCAGGAGATGGGTGATATTGCTATGACCAGACTGCATGATAAAAATAACTTTTTTCGAGTCATATGATGGCTGAAAAAGACTAGTAGTTTTCCAGGTCATTGCCCATAGAACTTCGACAAATAGTTGTTGTTGTCGTTCTGGCGGGAAAAGTATTCCAACTCTAATGGAGCAAACTAGTACGAAAACTACTACTGGTGCTATCTGTCTGACACGGTCAAAAAACAACCAAATATAGGGTGATCCATCTAAACGTATTTTTTCAGAACAAAAAAATATAAAATTCAAATCAAGTGTGGAATCTTTATTGGTAATTTGAAGACATTTTATGGCACACATTTTTGAAAATAATTACCTTCAAATGTTGGCAACTGTATTATGGAAATGAGCGTTTGGTGAGAAACGGGAAGATCCGCTGTTTTCGACCAAAATTTTGTTCAGTGATGAGGCCCATTTCGGCTCAACGGCAAAGTCAATAAACAAAATTGCCGCATTTGGGCTGAAGAGCCACAAGAAGAGGTTCACAAGAGGTGCCATTATACCCAGAGAAAACCACGGTTTGGTGCGGTTTATAGGCTAGTGGAATCATCGGTGCATATTTTTCAAAAATGATGATGGCCGCAACGTAACCGTGAATGGTGCTCGCTATCGCGCCATGATATCGATCTTTGTGCTATCTGAAATTAAAGCTTGTAAACTTGACGACACTTGGTTTCAACAGGACGGTGTCACTTGCCATACATCTATTAAGAGGTCATTTCGAAGAACAGCTAATTTCACGTTTTGGGCATGTGAGTTGGCCGCCTAGATCGAGTGATATCACACCTTTAAACTTTTTTCTTTGGAGCTACGAAACGTCCAAAGTCTATGCTGACAAATAGGCAATGATTCTGGTCTTGGAGGCCAACATTACGCGTGTCATTTACGCCATACCGGCCAAAATGCTCATCCAAAATTGCACCCTCAGAATGGACACCCTGAGGCGAAGTTGCGGCCAACATTTGAAGGAAATTATGTTCAAAAAATAAATGGCAAAAAAATTCCTTCGAATGGTGGAATCATCAGTTCATATTATGATGATGGCCGGAACGTTACCGTGAATGGTTTGGTTTCAACAGGACGGTGCCACTTGCCATACAGCTGCTCAAACAATGGAGAGGTCATTTTGAAAAGCAGCTAATTTCACGTTTTGGACAGGTGAGTTGGCCGCCTAGATCGAGTGATATCACACCTTTAGACATTTTTCTTTAGGGTCACGTAAAGTACAATGTCTATGCTGACAAACCAGCTACGATTCAGGTTTTGGAAGCCAACTTTACGCGTGCCATTAAAGCCATACCGGTCGAAATGCTCGAACGAGTCATCCAAAATTGGACCCTCAGAATGGAAACCCTGAGGCGTAGTTGCGGCCAAAATTTGAAGGAAATTATATTCAAAAAATAAATGCCATAAAATGTCCTTTCAAATTACCAATAAAGATTGCACACTTGATTTGAATTTTTATATTTTTTTGTTCTGAAAAATACCTCTAGATAAATCACCCTATACTATCCCATTCATTCATCTTACGTAAATTTCTAACCGCTTTAGTTTTTGTCTACAAAGGAGAATCACAATAGATCAACTGGGTGTTCGCGTGTTGCATTATCCTTCCCAAAAATGACGAGGTGGTGACAGTTAGTAATGGTATCGGGGTGCCTTGCATTTTTGTGCCAAGAAAATAAGTCGTTAAGTTCGGGCAGGCTGAACCTGATATACCCTCCACCATCCAGACGCTACAAAAGCGGAAAAAATGCTACTATTTTTGGGTCCATTTGAGTTCGTGGGAAAATTTTCTTTAATTTGAGCAAATTTACGATTGAGGTAAACTTCGAAGATAACCTAGACATGTCCGTCCACCCTGACGTCGAATAAAGTCGGACTCATGAACCCAATTGGCCCAAAACTCTCCTTATGGTCAAAAGAAGCAAGATTTAGGTAGTCCAATTAAAGTACAATTCAAATATGGATTGATTCAAAATTTGGCTTATGATGAGCCATGGGTGCCATTTCAAAAGAGTATCCACAGTGTATGGTATATAAGATACAGTATGACCGAACTTATCGATAAGTTTTGCATTCTATTGGATCACATAAATCTGGATCAATCTGACGACAGCCGGTTTAATGCACCGGATTGACCCAAAGCAGCAATCTTCGGCTAAGGGCTGTAAACTCGGCACTATGTATGCCGCTACAACAACATATATCTGGATGATATAAGGATCAAACGTAATGGCGCTGTGGCCCCTTATAGGTGGTTGGTTGTTGCATCATTTGATTTGTAGTAAGAACAGTTCTCAAAAAGTCATTCTTTAAGAGACAATGGATCTGATTTAACATTATTCGATTTCTGTTTCTACGGCATGCGAACGAAATTGGACCGTTGATTTTTGAGCAATATTTCAATTGTGACCTTAAATTGTAACCTTTTGCAATCGAGCTCGTTTTTGAAAATCACACTAAAAATCTTATCTTCTTAGAGCAGAATTAAAAATAATAGAGTTAATAGATACCTGATGTTTTTTAGGGTTTCGAAACACTGTGCAGCTGCTGCATGCATGTACCCACAATCGTACACATGCGACGATGTAAACTTGGTCTAAACGCTTTGAAGAAAACGGGCGTGATCTATTACTTTTGAAATTGTACTGAAGTTAAAAAAATACATACCATGGCGGCAACAACAAAAATAACAACAACAGTTTGACGTTTAGCACCGTGTTGTTGTTGTTAAGGTTGGTGGTGGTTGAAAAATCCAATTGGCATAAATTAATGAGGCAGAAATTGTGTTTTCTTTCAGAAAATGTCGTTAAATGATTGATTTCCATTTGTTCGTTTTGGCCACAACGAAAACTTGTTAATGTTTGCACTAAACGTGCCATGTTAACGTTTTTATTACCAATCATCGTTGTCATTGTGACTGGTGCCGCCACTGCCGCTGCCGCTGACTCTCGGTTGTTGGACAATTTAAATAAATGCCAGGTCGATCGGGCTGTAAAAAGAACAAAACATAAAAATAGACAAAAATGAAATTAAATGAAATGGAACGAATTGAAAGAAAACAAAACGAACGACATAAAAATCACAAAAACGTGACACCACCCTCATCAACACCCCATGATTTACATGTGATTTCGTTCGTTGTCTGCCGATGTCGGTCTGACGCTGATGGTGCCGCTCGTAGTAGCTGGCTGGCATTAACTCTTTCTAGGTTTTTGTAATTACATTTTAGATTTTATTCAGTTGAGGAAAGCACAACAAGTTTCGCTATGTAGTAGCATGCATATAATTTAAAAACAGTAGAAATTTGAAATTATAGGTATTTCACTTCTCACTTTTCATGTTTAAGAAACAAAAGTTGTCATGACATGTTTACGGAAACGGATTTGGTTTCATAGCTTAAGTGTAAAGACTAAGTCCTGTTTTTTAAAACGTATGACTGCACAATGTATTTATCAGGGGGACTTGTTTGAAACAACGTCCTGTGAAGATGGGCGGCCGTTTTGTGATAGCTACGAGGGCGGTTCGGAAACTTCTTAGCCTAGCACAAAAAGCGCGCTATAAACAGAAAAAAGTTAAGTGTTTTGGAAACTTCCATCTCTGCTATGAACACATGTTAAATTTTGTTTCGATCCTTCATATAGAAACAGGTGTTCACAAAAGACGCATCCGTGATTTTTTTACAATGGAAAAATTAGAAATGCGTGGTGTCATTAAATATTTACATAAAAAAGGTTTATCGGGACAAGAAATTCATAGTGATATGGTGAATGTGTTAGGTGAAAGTGCTCCTTCATATGCAACAGTAAAAAATTGGGTTGCTGAATTTAAACGTGGTCGTACAAGCATTGAAGATGAACCACGTAGTGGACGTCCACAAACAGCAACAACAACAGAAATTGTAGCCAAAGTGATGATATGGTATTAAATGATCGACGAATAAAACTGCGTGAAATAGCTAATATCATGGGCATCTCAAATGATCGAGTCCATTTAATTTTGCATGAAGAACTACAGATGAAAAAGCTTTCTGCAAGATGGGTGCCGGACTTGTTAACATTCGACCAAAAACGCATAAGAATGAACATTTCTCAAGCTTGTTTGGATCGTTTTCAGCGAAATAAAATGGATTTTAAGCGTCGTATCATAACTGTTGATGAGACATGGATCCACCACTATACACTACACACTATCCAGAGACAAGAGAACAATCCAAACAATGGACTGAAGCTGGAGGAAGTGCCCCAAAGAAGGCAAAAACAATTCAATCGGCTGGTAAGGTTATGGCAACGGTTTTTTCGGACTTCAAAGGTATTTTATTGATTGACTATCTGCAAAAGGGTAAAACAATAAATTCAGAGTACTATTGCAACCTTTTAGATCAATTAAATGTACAAATTCGAGAAAAACGTCCTGGCTTACAACACAAAAAAATAATTTTTCATCAAGACAACGCACCAGCGCACAAGAGTGTTTTAACAATGGCTAAAATCAACGAATTAAAGTACGAGTTGCTTGACCACCCACCTTATTCTCCTGATTTAGCTCCCAGTGACTTTTGCCTGTTCCCAAATCTAAAAAAATTCCTTGCTGGCAAGCGTTTTACCTCAAATGAAGATGCAATTACAGTTGTAAACCACTATTTTGAAGACCTTGAGGAAAACTATTTTAATCAAGGGATAGAATTGCTAGATAAGCGTTGGACTAAGTGTATTAAAGTTTCAGGAGATTATATTGAAAAATAAAAATATTTTTGAAAAACTAACTATTCTCTTTCATTGATAGGCTAAGAACTTTTCGAACCGCCCTCGTACGGTGCGTCAAACGCGATAAACTAAAGTATAGAAGATGGACGAAATTTGCTTTATCGAGTAATTAAAAAACACACGCTAAGTAGCATTCATCGGGGAGCGTCTCTGAAAAGCTCTCAATATCGTCGAAAAATAGCAAATACGAAGAATGAAACAAAACTAGAAAACAAAAATTAAAAAAATTAGAAAATTAAATTTATGGCAAGAAAAGTTATTAGAAAATATTCAAAATTAAATTTCATTAATTTGTGTTCAAAGTGTAAGCATTAAGAGTTTTATGTGTTTTAATTTTGACTTTTTTGTCTTATTGCGATTGTGTGAAAACGACAGTGAAAAATAAACCGAGAATTTTTCTGTGGCGGAAATGATGTTGTTTTACGATATTGCAAAGAAGAAGCATTTCGTCCATCTTCTTGCTGTGTTGCGCACAAGTAACCCTAACCAGAAAATCAAAACAATTTCAGTGTGAAGTTTTGCATTTGTTAAATGAAAGAGATTAAAAGTGAGTACGAGATAGGGTTGTACGAGGGCGGTTCGGAAAGTTCTTAGCCTATCAATGACAGAGAATAGTGAGTTTTTCAAAAATATTTTTATTTTTCCATATAATCTCCTGAAACTTCAATACACTTAGTCCAACGCTTATCTAGCAATTCTATCCCTTGATTAAAATAGTTTTCCTCAAGGTCTTCAAAACAGTGGTTTTCAACTGTAATTGCATCTTCATTTGAGGTAAAACGCTTGCCAGCAAGGATTTTTTTTAGATTTGGGAACAGGTAAAAGTCACTGGGAGCTGAATCAGGAGAATAAGGTGGTGGTGCGTTGTCTTGATGAAAAATTATTTATTTGTGTTGTAAGCCAGGACGTTTTTCTCGAATTTGTACATTTAATTGATCTAATTGAATTGTTTTTGCCTTCTTTGGGACACTTCCTCCAGCTTCAGTCCATTGTTTGGATTGTTCCTATGTCTCTGGAGTATAGTGGTGGATCCATGTCTCATCAACAGTTATGAAACGACGCTTAAAATCCATTTTATTTCGCTGAAAACGATCCAAACAAGATTGAGAAATGTTCATTCTTATGCGTTTTTGGTCGACTGTTAACAAGTCCGGCACCCGTCTTGCAGAAAGCTTTTTCAGCTGTAGTTCTTCATACAAAATAAAATGGACTCGATCATTTGAGATGCCCATGATATTAGCTATTTCACGCACTTTTATTCGTCGATCATTTAATACCATATCATGCACTTTGGCTACAATTTCTGTTGTTGTTGCTGTTTTTGGACGTCTACTACGTGGTTCATCTTCATTGCTTGTACCACCACGTTTAAATTCGGCAATTCAATTTTTTACTGTTGCATATGAAGGAGCACTTTCACCTAACACATTCACCATATCATTATGAATTTCTTGTCCCGATCAACCTTTTTTATGTAAATATTTAATGACACCACGCATTTCTAATTTTTCCATTGTAAAAAATCGCGGATGCGTCTTTTGTGAACACCTGTTTCTATATGAAGGAGTTGCCAGATCGAATCAAAATTTAACTTGTGTGCATAGCAGAGATGGAAGTTTCCAAAACACCTAACTTTTTTTATATACCGCGCTGTTTATACCGCGCTTTTTGTGCTAAGCTAAGAAGATTCCAAACCGCCCTCGAAAGGTATACTACTTTGTTTGTTTACAATTTTTGATTAAATGAAAGAGAATGGATCGTATATTGATAAATGTTTTATGTGTAAAATTGTGCCTAAAGTTGTTACCAAGCTCCTGAGCACGGCTTCAAATCGAAGTTGATGGATTTTTTGAACACCTTCTTGAGCAGCAGTAATGTTTTTAGCCGTTCTTGCAGTACGTTGTGGTCCATGCATGGGCATTTCAGCTACAGACCCCCTTTCTTCGAAATCATTCACTACACGATAACTAGTGCGTTTTGATGGCACGTTGTTTCTACCAAAAATTTCACGTAACTTTCTCATCATCACAGTAATCGATGATTGATTTTGATAAAAAGTTTTAAAGATTAAAACACGTTGGTTTACCGAATGTTTTTCCAATATAAATTTTGCCACGTCTCTACTTCACGACTGCCAAATAAGACGACTATCAAGACTAATGTTTACCAAAATGGCGGCAAAAGAAAGTAGTATACCTTCCCGGCGGACACCCTGTACTTGAAAAAAATACATCTAGATTGATCACCCGATAGTTATCCAGGCAAACTACAAAAAAACCTACAATTTTTTTTTTTGAAAAGCCAAATAATGGCTGATTCAAGTAGAGATATTTTTTCAATAGCCTTTTTTCAAAGATCACGTGTGAGTCGTGTCATGCTGTCATGTTGTTTTTGTTTAGCATAGTTTGGCATTTTATCATGGAAAGACTTACGCCTGAACAACGTTTACAAATCGTTCAACCTTATTACAAAAATTCACGTTCTGTGAGGAATGTGTTTCGTGCACTTCGTTCAACTTATGGTCAACATAATCGGCCTACTGAGCGTACTATTCGCAAAACCATCACCCATCTTCATTATCGGCAGCATTCATTATTGGATAATATTCGACCGAATAGACCACGTCCAGCACGCAGTGAAGAAAATGTAGCGGCCGTAGCTGAGAGTGTACACCAAAACCGTGGAGAGCCGATTCGGCGCCGTTCGCAGCAACTCGGACTGACGTATGGAACGACTTGGCGCATTTTACGTCGAGATCTTAAATTGAAAGCGTACAAAGTACAGCTTGTGCAAGAACTGAAGCCACCCGACGTTCCCAAGCGGCATCGCCTCGCTCTATGGGCTCTTGAAAAGTTCCAAGAAGATCCGACGTTTTGGAGCCAAATTTTGTTCAGCGATGAGGTCCATTTCTGGCTCAATGGGTATGTAAACAAGCAAAATTGCCGCATTTGGGACGAAGAGCAACCAGAAGAGGTGCAAGAGCTGCCACTTCAACCAGAAAAAACAACGGTTTGGTGTGGTTTGTGGGCCGGTGGAATCATCGGTCCATATTTCTTCAAAAATGATGCCGGTGAGAACGTAACCGTCAATGGCGACCGTTATCGTGCCATAATAACCGACTTATTGATGCCTGAAATTGAAGCTCGTGATCTCGGCGACATTTGGTTTTAACAAGACGGCGCCACTTTCCACACATCGCATCAATCAATGGATTTACTGAGAGAACACTTTGGTGAGCAGATAATTTCACGTTTTAGGCCGGTCGATTGGCCACCAAGATCGTGTGACATCACGCCGTTATACTTTTTCCTGTGGGGATATGTTAAGTCTAAAGTTCACATTGAACAGGGATTAACCGGCTCAAGACCTCGTGCTTCTATATTTAAATAGAAAACAAGTTTTTAACAAAATGGCAAAGTGACATTTATTTTCGTGGCTGCACACTTCTTTTATCATGATGTCGGGTCCGTGACAACCCTCTTCAGAAAGCCTGGCTGCAATTGTTGAAAGTAAAACCGAACTCTATAAGGCCAGGCTCTCCCCAAACGAATGAGAACTACTGTTGTAAACCTTACTTTTCAAGTTTTCTTCACACAATTGCCCATGTGGACAAGCCCGCTTCGAATCAGGCCTTGGAGCAAAACATCACGCGTGTCATTCGCCAGTTACCAGTCGAAATGCTCGAACGAGTCATCGAAAATTGGACTCAACGGATGGACCATCTGAGACGTAGCCGCGGCCAACATTTGATAGACATAATCTTCAAAAAATAAATGCCAAAGAATGTTCTTTCAAATGATAATAAACATTTGAATTGAATTTGAGTTTTCTGTGTTTTTTTCTTTAAAAAAGTAGGGAACCTCGAAATGTTCACGCGTTCCTTTGGAAACAAATGAAATTGGGACTTTT
Organism: Hydrotaea diabolus; assembly: GCA_963513945.1. Lineage (NCBI taxonomy): Eukaryota > Metazoa > Arthropoda > Insecta > Diptera > Muscidae > Hydrotaea > Hydrotaea diabolus. The sequence continues at coordinate 94,112,337 of OY740718.1, forward strand.
TGTTAATAAAATGTCTTAGCTTTTAGAGTTTTGCTATCCAGTCTTAGCTATCGAGGTTTCACCTAAAACACCACTAGTATAACAACGAACTATTTAAACATTTTGTAGATATTAGTATAAGTTTAATAGTCGCCTTTATATCTATAGATATGATACGATACTAAGTGAAATATCTTAATTGTTTATGAAGACGCTTCATATTAATTGGTGGTGTTTAACACCACGAACACAACTGATGAAGACTGATTAGTTTGTCGATCAATCCTATGATTAATGACAATCTAAGAACGCTGTCTAACAGGTGTAGTTGAATGTGACAGCGCTTAGCTAATTTTCGAAAGTACAAATTGGTTATTTTTAACCCCTTTTCAACAGCAATTAGCTACTGATAGCGGCTACAACATTTACCATATGCAGCGTAAAAACATTTAAGATATTTTGAGGTCATGCCATGGCCAATATTCCCAGACCATGCAGACATGTAAGAATAAAAAGCGATAGTAACAAAGTCTTTAACTACCGTTTTATGGCATACAAATTGATATAACAATTTAATTACGGGTATATTAACAACTAAACAGCATCAGCTAACCGCGGCGGATTTGCGAAGGAGTAGATCGATCGACGAAGCTATTGCCTAGTTAAAATGCATACATTATCTTTTGGACTATGTGGAGAATTTGCTAGCAGGTATATCAAATTAGTTGATAAACCATAAGAAGAAATAAAAAAACATCGGGTTAATTTACATAATTATGTTCAACACCCACTGTTTGTATAATTATTGGCCCCTGTGTAGTTCTTTTAAATTTTGTATCGTTACAGAGGTGATTGTAAACATTTCGTTTTCTTAATTTTATAAAATAGAATAACCGTTAATGGCATAGAAAACAAGGATTCGAACATGTATGCAATGCTGTTGCTGAAATTATTGGGCCCCGCTGTGAAGTTTGGCTGCTATGCCAAACGAAAGACTTAAGAAACGAACTTTTTCTGTGAACGACTCGACTCAACGACACTGCTTAGCTCTACTTTGTTATGTGGCTGCCTTTGTAGCCATAAAGTGCTAACAATGTTGCTTAATTACCATAAGAAAACGACAAAAAATAAATTAATTAGAAATATAATACATAATAATATCAACAAGTATGTATTTAATAATAGGGGTGTACTCAAAATAAATCATTATTTTTCTATATAAATACGTATACATATATTCCTTATAGTTATAATATAAAATAATGAAAATAAAAATCATTTCACAGCTCTGAAATGACAAACAATTAAACACTTCATAAATCTTGGACCCAATTATTAATGCACACACTGAAAGTACAGGTCTAGGGTGCTATTCAAAGTATGCAGAAAGTATTTATTCTTTTTCTATAAGTATAAATTTTAGTTTTAATTGAAATATTTCCGTAAACATGTTAATTGAATTATCATGTATAGCGCAAACTCTGTGTATGGTAAGAAAGTCGTAGCTACCGCAATCACCACAGTTTGGATTTCAATTATTGTCCTTATGGTTCAGTATGCAAGCACACAGAGAAAAAATCAACAATTTCGTTGAAAAAGAAGAATTTCCGTTGTCATCACCGAATGTTTTCAATCGTAATGAATATTCGGTTTGGCATACCATTAGATGATAAATATGATCAAAGTATTGTGCACACAAACAATAGATCGGCCATGCAAATGAAACGAGAAAATTATTAAGCTATTAGTTTACTGGTTGGTGGTTGTGGAAAGTAACAGTTTTGCAAATATAAAAAATTTAGCAACCAATTACACAGTGCAACAACCAAAATGCGAATGGGATGAGAACAATTGCAAATGAAAGTTGACTTTATCCATAACAAAACCTTCAAGGGTTTTCTTTAGTTCAGTGCAAGATTTTTTTTAAACTGATTTAAAGTTGGTGATTTTGGAACGCTGTCTAACAAGAAAAGATCATTGAAAATTTGATAAAATAATGCATATTTACTTTTATTATCCTGGAAAGTTGTGGTATCTTACTGTTTTTGGGGTCGAGGAATTCATTTTTGATATAAATTTTAACGATTCGCTGTTCCCCCAGTGGGTGTGTAAACAAACAAAATGTGCGTTACTGGAGTGAAACGAACCCCAGAGAACTTTATCTGCATTCGGACAGCGTCACTGTGTGGTGCGCCATATCACGTACACGCATACTATTGTTGGTTATATGGTTGTGGCACAACAATATTATGATCATGACTACAAGTGTAAGTAGTATGCGTAAGTAGTATGACTTACGCACAACCATACTATGATCCCCAAAATTGTTTGTAAAGACTGGAATAAGTTATTATTCAACAATAAAGAATTTTATTAAGTAAGTTATGTAATAATAGGAGTGATTTAACAGTAAAAAATTCATTTATTAAAAATATTTTAGTTATACTAATCCGTAGTTTTTTTGAAAAAACTTAATTTTTATTGCTATTATTGCGTAAGAATCGTAAAAATAACATTGTCAAATAAAAAAAATTAAGGTTTTGCCGGTATGATTGCCGTAATCATGTTATTGTTAACATAAAACCCATGAAAACAATACTTTTGTCCCACCAACCATATTTATATTGTTGCTACAACCATATTTTCATTTTTAAATTTGGGAACAATACTTTTGTTACATTTCGAAATGAAATTCAAAAAACAATACTATGGTTGCGACGACCATACTTTTACTGCTGGGAACATACTATTGTTGCCGTGACCATATAGTAACCATATCTTTTCTCTGCGTGTAGGCATCATTGGACCTTATTGTTTCCAGGGTTACCGTCTTGTCGTAACTGTGAACTCCGAACGGTACTTGACTATGTTACAGGATTTTTTTCAGCCAGAGGCAATGTAATTAGAGGATACATGGATGGTGCCACTGCACACACAGCAAGGGTTACCATAAATTGTTTAAGGCAAATGTTTCCTGGACGGCTTATCTCTTTGAGGGGTCATGTGTATTGGCCGGCATGCTCACCAGAATTAGCCCCATGCGATTTTTTCCTTTGAGGTTACCTGAAGTCAAAGTTGTATACTCGTATCAACAATATTGAGGCAGAAATTGGCAGAATACCAGTCGACATGCTTGTAAGTGTTCATGAAAACTTCAGAAAACGTATGCAGCAGTGTGTGGATAGCGAAGATCGATATTTGCCAGGTACACAACCATGTAATTTAAAAATTCCCTTACTGTTCAGTACAAACAAAATATAAAATAAATTTTTCTCAGGTTGATAATTTTTTGAATTTCATTCCCAAATAAGCAAATTACCGCGCTCAAACAAAAGACATTCGCCGGTAGGATAATAGATGAACAGGTAAACGCTACTTCAGACATAATATTTAAACCCTTAAAGAATTTCTGCAAAAAACAGGACAAGGCAATAAAACTCAGTAACGCAGAAATTCAAAACAAGACCATTATGACACACAATAAAAAGTAATACTTTTAAATAAAAATATTGTTTTTGTTATAAAAAAAAACTAAAGTTTTCCAATACAAAAAATAATTTTTTCCAATATACACATTTTTTTTTTGCATTTTTGTAATAATAAAGTAAAGTAATAAAATAATAATAAAGTACTGAGAATAATAAAATGTACTTCGTAATATCATTAGAAATATGTTTTACAATGAAGCCAAAATCAAAAATTGATTTTTCAGCCTACAAGAAATAGCACCATTTGTATGACAACGCCATCTAGCGTGAGTTTTAGATAAAAATAAATAACACAAATGAGTTCCTCGACCTCAAAAACAGCAAGATATCACAACATTCCAGGGAAATAAAAAAACAAGCATTATTTTTATCAAATTTTCAATGATCTTTTAGATCATAGACAGCGTTCCGAAATCACCAACTTCAAATGCGTGTAAAAAATATATCGCACTGAACTAAAGAAACCCTTTGAAGGTTTTGTATGTAATGTTAACTTTCATTTGCAATTGGTCACATCCCATTCGCATTCGGAAAGTTCGATTTTGTGTCAATGTGTTATTGGTGATGATAACAAACAATTTATAAATTTGTAATCATTTTATACGGGTGTATTTCCTCCTATACCAAAATTGTAGTAAAATTTAAACCAAAAATTATAATGCTTTTTTATCTAAACCACACTGCGGCACAGGGTATGACTTACGAGGGCGACCGCAAAACTAACTGGCCTGGCATATTTTCTGTTTTAAAAGCAACTTTTTTTTTGTTTTTTAAAAGCAATCTTTTATAAGCCATCTGTCAAAATTTCCGAAATATTTAATGATTATTTTCTGTGTTACAGGTGATTGAAGTAAACAAGTTTTATAATTTTTGAAAAATGGAAAATAAAGAGTTTCGTGCGGTAATTAAACACTTTTATATGAAAGGTTATACGCCACAATTAATCAAAGATGAATTGGATTCTGTTCATGGTGATAATGCACTATCATACTCCACCGTGAAATCCTGGGTTCAACAATTTAAAATGGGTCGTTCAAGTACGGAAGATGAACAACGCTCTGGAAAACCGAAAACTGCTACTACTATTGAAAACATTAGAAAAATATTTAATGAAGTGACTAAAGATAGACGAATAAAGCTCAGAGAACTTGCTGATATTATTAAAATACTCGAAAAACAAGTTTGGAGTAATTTACATGATGAACTCCACATGAAAAAGCTATCCGCAAGAACGCTGCCGCGTTTGTTGACTTTGCCCCAAAAAATCGTCCGTTGGACCAATTCCGAGGAGTCTTTAGCGATTTATCAGCGTAATCCAATAGAGTTATAGCGCCGATTCATAGCTGTTGATGAAACATTGATCCATCACTACATCCCAGAATGCAAAGAACAGTCAAAACAATGGATAGAAGCTGGTAAAAGTGGTCCCAAGAAGGCGAAAACTGTTAAGTCAGCAGGAAAAGTAATGGCCACAGTATTTTGGGATGCAAGGGGTATAATGTTTATTGATTATCTTGAGAAAGGAAAAGCTATAAATAGTGAATATTATTGTGCATAATTGGATCGGTTGAGTGAAGAAATCAAGATAAAACGACCGCATTTAGAAAAAAAAAAGTTCTTTTTCATCAAGATAATGCTCCTTCACACACTGCATTTTTAACTCAACAAAAACTGGCCGAATTACGATTTGAAATTGCTCCGCATCCACCATATAGTCCAGATTTAGCTCCTTCTGGTTATTTCTTGTTTCCAAATTTAAAAAAATTTCTCGGTGGCAAAAAATGTTCGTCCAATAGCGAGGTTATTGCTGAAACTGAGGCATATTTTGAAGGTCTTGAAAAATCTTATTTTTCGGATGGAATTAAAAAACTTAAAAAACGTTTTATAAAGTGTTGGAAGGAGATTATGAGGGATATTGCTCCGCATCCACCATATAGTCCAGATTTAGCTCCTTCTGGTTATTTCTTGTTTCCAAATTTAAAAAAAATTCTCGGTGGCAAAAAATTTTCGTCCAATAGCGAGGTTATTGCTGAAACTGAGGCATATTTTGAAGGTCTTGAAAAATCTTATTTTTCGGATGGAATTAAAAAACTTAAAAAACGTTTTATAAAGTGTTGGAAGGAGATTATGTTGGCCAGTTACTTTTGCGGTCGCCCTTGTAGTGCTGATGTTTGCAACACCTTAGTATACGGATCGATTCAAAACCACTAGCGGATTTTATTATACTTATATTAGTTAGTCCATGTTTACGAGTAGCTCCCACACAAGGGTCCCTCCTAATTTGAGAAGCTGCAGTCACAAATTAAACCTGAATTTTGCATGGTACATTATTAACGACAAATATTAAACTCTGGTGTAACTAGAAGCTATAGATCCATATTATCGTTAAACCCCCACACAAGGTTTCTTTCCGATTTCATAGTCTGCAGCTTTAGAAACCACCTATTTTAGATACATGATTCGAATAGCTCCTACACAACGATTACTCCTAATTTGAGAACAGCCTCGATGAAACACGATCACACTTAAATGGTACATACGTTATGAGCGACTAGTATTAAATCTGTTGAAATTGGAACACATAAGTCCATATTTTCGAATAACCCCCACACAAAGGTCCTTCAAGATTTCAGAACCTTCAGATTTAAAAAACACATTTTACATCCCTTTCCGTTCAAATTTAGCATGAAGCTCAACGAGCGACTACAACAAAAGCTGTGTCATGTTTCCGATTAGCACCTACATACACTGATACAGCCGCCCCCAAGGCCACATCAAATCCAATCAACCTAACAATACAAATCTTCTGAATGGCAGAGTAGTATAGGGTATCTCATAGTCGGCACCACACCCGTCTTAAGCCTTTCTTACTTGTTTATTTTGCAAAACAGTCTATTGCATGCAAGTGTAAGTTAAACTTCTATCTCGAACAAACTAGTCCTAGTGTGTACAGATTTATGGCGCTATAACAAATCTGCTAATCAGTCTATTTTTTACATTTTATTTATTGAATCTTTCAAGAAATGAAAATGACAATAAGTACTATTCAAATCTTAAACCAAGTAAACCAGTCTATTTGAAAAACATTAAATGTTATGAAACAGAAGCTAAGTTTATGTACTGGGCAAGAAGCTGTATTTAGTGGGGCTTGATGGGAAAGTAATATTTTTTAATATTTTAGTAATTCATTTCTACCCTTTGTCTCGAATACCCTTCAGACAGGCTTGGACAATATTTTACTTATATGGTGACAGTCTGTTACAAATCCTAGAATTATTTCCAAAACTATTCTCGCTGTGCAGCGGGCTGGTAATAATTTACTACTTTCTGAATGAGATGAGTTCATAACTGACACAACCCACCTGAAGTTAGGGGTGGTCCAACCATAATGCACGATGTTAATTGTAATTCGACCCATAACGCCAAGTTTTTTGCCCAACTTAATTTGATATTTCTTTGTTTCAGTATTTGACAAATTCAGCCATTGAAAAGTACACAATTGAAGAGCGCGTTTTACGAAAATGGGCTTTCAAATTAATATGCATTTTGTGTCAGCATAATCGACAAAATGCATCAAAACGGGTCTGTAGGAAATGTGAACACACCTGTGCAACCTCGCTAAGTTAGTCCTGCCATCGTTGTCATCGGATCGTACTTCTTTCAAAATGAGGTCGGCCATGCAGATACCGTGAATGGTGTTTGCTATCGCGAGATGATGAAGTGAAAATATGTCTTTCATTTAGGACTCCTCTAAACGACACTTGACCCATGCTGTTCTTTCTCAAAACAAAAGGATATCGTAAACCAAATAAATTTCCTTAGAAATCTTATTATGAAGCTATTTGTATATTGAGCAAGAACCAAAGGTTTGAGCTTGTATTAAATATAAAATTTATCATGGCCGAATTGTTCAAATATTTTTTAATTCATTTTTTGTTTTATTTTTATTATTAAAAATGTTGTCCAGTCCATACATAACACTGTGCGACAGCCACAATCGGTTTGGGATGAAACCACCGGGGAAAGTTATATCGGTCAAAAAAAGGTTATACGTGTCCCAGCGTTTCGTTGGGTCTCATCTAGGAATCGAGATATATCGATTTGAAGTTAGTAAGTATCGTATAGGGGAATTTGTCACGTTTTTGGCTCTTTTGTTTGACATAACTTGAGAACCACTTGTCCGATTTAGCTGTTTGCTCCGGAAGGAATTGTAATTCTTAATTTTTCTAAATTTGTTTCAGCTAAATCGGACGAGTGGTTCTCGAGTTATGTCAAACAAAAGAGCCTAAAACGTGACAAATTCCCCTATACGATACTTACTAACTTCAAATCGATATATCTCGATTCCTAGATGAGACCCAGCGAAACGCTGGAACACGTATGACTTTTTTTTTACCAATATAACTTTCCCCGGTGGTTTCATTCCAAACCGATCAGTGACCCTTACCATTTGTCGCAGAGTGTAATTTGTCTATTATAACTGCACTACAAAAAGCAAAACATTTTTTTAATTTAACATCAGCTTTAGCCGCCGCTTTCGAAAATTTCAAGAAGACTTGAACCTCTGGACTACAATTTTTTGGTTAGGTTGAATAATTTAGTCCAGTCCCTATGCTAAGCTAAAGAGCTTCATAATCAAAGCCAAACTCTTATACTGATTAACTTGTTTTCCACGACTACAAGTTCCTTAATTAATTTTGATAAATTTATGTTTGGATTACTCATATTCTGTGTTGCTAAATCAAAACCCAACATTAATTTCGGTTCATTTGCGCCTCGTCGGTTTGTTGTCACACTAATTGTCGCCGCCGGGCGGTATCGTGTAAATTGAAATATTTTCTCATTAGTGAACCATAAGGCAGACATTTATCGGCAATTACGTTTAGATTGTAAGGACTACCAGTACCAGTGGCACTCTCGTATCACTGCCAATAGCACCACTTCCACTACTTCGTAGACGTTTTCCAACTTCAGCTAGTTTGTAGTTATTTTAAATAATCACAATGTTTAGTATAAACTATCGACTATGTATGTGAAGGTACTGTATGTATGTGTGTTTTAATATTTGTAGAACCTACATTATTTACATTTATCAGTTTATAATTGTTCGTACCAATAAAAATCATAATTAAATTTATATTATTATGAAAAAGATACTATATCATTTATACAGGAACATATAAGCCATAATGAACGATTTATGCGCGCAACCCTACAGTAGGTTGTATGAGAATTTACATCTAAAGGCAATAAGGTATTCACAGATTTCTCATTACTTTCATTACAACGATAATGTCCAGACAGTCCGACACCGCTCAGGGGAATCAGATTGTAATTCTGAATCGACACGGAGTCTATCACCGATTCTTTAAGGTGTAGCAAATACGAGTACCAGCACTTGGCATCTGACACTTTGGATTGTGAATAAAATGTGTTTCTGTCAACCCAAAGTGGTATTTTTTTTAAAAGAATATTTATTAATGACGAATTAAAAAAGTAAGAATCTCGTACTGAAAGTAGATTTCTTACTTCCCAAATTTGTCCAATTCATTTCCCTATTCCAGCGGGAGTTGGAATAATTGTAGAAATTCTTATTTTGCGATTTGTATACCCTGCACCACACTGTGGAAATATGACTTAGTGCTGATGTTTGCAACACCTTAACGAAACATAGATATACCCCGTGTTTAGCATAACGATCGATTCAGAATCACTATCTGATCCACTGAGCGATGTCCGTCTGTCTGACCATTTGCGTTGTAATGAAAGTATGCGTAGATTTCGATGAAACTTCAGGTATGGACCAAGGACGAATCCTGTTGAATGTTTTGATATTATGCAAAGGATTTTCCCGATATCAGAATCTGCAGCTGTAGTAGCCACATAAGAGGTGATCTACCTGAAAGGTATTTTTTTCAATAGGGGGTTCTTCACAGATTACGCGTGTTAAACTTTATTTTTTTTTTCTTTTTAGTGTTGTTTGCCATTTCATCATGGAAAGACTAACACTGCAACAACGTCTCGAAAATTCAGTGTTTTTGGGCTCTTCAAAAGCTCGAAGAAGATTTTGTTCTGTGTTTTTGAAAATATCGTTGAAAAGGTCAAACATTCAGGTTGTTGCTGTTGTAGCGACAAATCGTACCGGGGTGACAGCCCTTGGCCGAAAAATTGCTGCTTCGGGTCGATCCGGTGCTTAGAACCGGCTGTCGTGGAATCGCCTTCAAACCTTCCGGTCAAACCTTCTGCCGCAAATTTAGTTTTTTCCAGTGTAAATTATTGCTTCAGCCTACTACAAAATCTTTGTTTAAGACTAAATATCAAATAAAAAACGATTAAGAACAACAAAAAGTGTATTAATTTTGTTTAAATTTCTTTAGGTGTTAAACAGTTTGATCTTTTTGGGCCAGACGATTAATGCTTCCAAACGACTCAGCCATAAAAATAAACCAACTACACGCAGAGAAAATATATGGTTACTATATGGTCACGGCAACAATAGTATGTTCTCTTCAATAAAAGTATGGTCGTCGCAACCATAGTATTATTTTTTGAATTTCATTTTGACAATAGTATGATTGCGGCAATATTAATGTTATTGAAATGTAACAATAGTATTGTTGCTAAATTAAAAAATGAAAATATGGTTGTAGCAACAATATTTATATGATTAGTGGAACAAAAGTATTGTTTTCAAGGGTTTTATGTTAACAATAACATGATTACGGCGATCATAGCGGCAAAATTGTATTTTTTTTTTAATTTGACAATGTTATTTTTACGAATCTTACGCAGTAATAGTAAAGATAATTTAATTTTTTCGAAACAAACCACGAATTAGTATAACTGAAATATTTTAAATAAATAATTTTTTTTACTGTTTAATAAATCGCTCCTATTATTACATAACTTACTTAATAAAATTCTCTATTGTTAAATAACAACTTAACACAATCTTTACAAAAAAATGTTGGGGACCATAGTATGATTGTGTGTAAGTCATACTATGGTTGTGAGGATCATCCTATGGTTGTACGTTAAACATACTATGGTTATGAGGATCATATTATGTTTGTGGGGATCATAGTATAGTTGAATGTGAATAAAAATATGGTTGTGCGGATCATAGTATGGTTGTGTGTGAATAATTATATTGCTGTAAGGACCATAATATTGTTATGGGGATCATAGTATGGTTGTGTGTGAACCATGCTATTGTTGTGATGATCATAATATTGTTGTGCCACAACCATATAACCAACAATAGTATGATGCTCTTCGAATATTGTTATCCCAACAATACTTTTTTTCTGCGTGTATAAATAAATACTTTCCAGAATTATGAGTTGAACAGTTTTTATTCTGGTTCGAGACCTTTTGTTGTTTCTTTTTCAAAATTAACTTAAAAATTGGTGAAATGTACGTATTTGCTACGGTTACCAGGCAGACTGTACAGCGGTTTCTAAATAGCAATATTTTCCAGAATATTGAAACTGGCTTAAATGTACTTTTCTCAGACATGACCTTTATTGTCACCATAAATACCACAATCCATAACATGGAAAAACAACAAATTTGTTTTTGACAGCGATCCATATTCCGTGAGTTATGGTCTCCCAAAGCAGACAATATATATTGTTATACTTTTTTCCAATTCTTATCAAATTAGGGAAATATGGGTATGGGACTGAAAAGGATATTAGAACATCTATCCAAATCAGTATTTATTTTACTGATAAGTAAACCCATGCAATGCGGTTACAAATACTAAAATGTTTCATCACACCTTTTTTTAAAATAACCCCCTGTGTCAAAATATGACCTATATAAAGAGAATATATTCCTTATCCTATATCCTTAGCCAGACTTTAAGCCTTCATGTGAGGTCTTTTGTGTCACATTTTCCCTTTATTAGCCGTAAATATTAAGTTTTAAAGTTCTAACTTTCTTAGGCATTTTTAAACATCATCATTCTCTTTCAATTGCTTTGGATACTCTAAAGCCTTTTTGAAAATAACCCCCTGTGTCAAAATATGACCGATATAAAGAGAATATATTCCTTATCCTATATCCTAAGCCAGACTTTAAGCCTTCATGTGAGGTCTTTTGTGTCACATTTTCCCTTTATTAGCCGTAAATATTAAGTTTTAAAGTTCTAACTTTCTTAGGCATTTTTAAACATCATCTTTCTCTTTCAATTGCTTTTGATACTCTAAAGCCCAAATTTTAATTTGATGACCGACTTAATTAGATTTGAAAGTAAAAATAACTGCTCATAACTTCAATTACCTAATCAATACTTTAAAATCTTTAAATATAAACATTTAATAAAAATATGTTATTTATTTGGGACAAATCCTTATGCATAAAATTTAACTAGCAGTTGGTCCAGTTAACCAACGTATGTGGAAATGACAACCGATTTTTCAAAGTTCTTATAACCAACAATCACTACAAGAAAAATAACCTTTCAATAGTCATCTGAATTAGTTCGGGTTACCGATACTTTGTCTGTTCAACCGATAGTGTCAGTTCCCACTATTGAAATTTGCCGTGTTCATAAATTGTATGTACAACCACCAACATTCGGTTGGCTCAAAATTCGGTCGTTGCAAAAAATCTGGTTTCTGAGTGCATACGAGTATTAATTACTTTTTTTTCAAACTTCGATAGAGACGAGGAATCTTCTGCTCAACAGAGTAATGTAGGGCGTCTTATAGTTGGTCCCTCAAAACATTGGCATATTTCAATTGCTTTCCAGCACAAATATGAAGTGTTCTCCTAGGTCGACCAAGCATTGCCAGAGAAGTATATTTTATACTCAAAGTTGTTGTAAATCTTCTGGGCAAATTAGTATGCATTCCATGCCACAGGCGAGATTTTGAAATATGTTCTAATTACATGGCTTTATAGGCGTTTACATTTGATATCTAAGCGGGAAATAGTTTCACCAAGTTTATGATATGTTACAATAACCTGCATGCATAAATACATGGGCAATATCATTTAAATACATATGTGGGTATGTAATTAATTTTTTATTTACAATGTACGAGGGCGGTCTCAAAATTATTCGACCCAACAAAGAAAGCTCACAACGAATGGGGAAAACTTTTCTTTTTTTTTCTTCACATAATCTCCTTTTGCTTACAATACAATATTTCCAGTGATTTTCAATAGCATCGATACTCTCTGTATATCCAAGAACTGTGAAAATATACCTCAACCACAATCTCCACCTCTACCTCTTATAGGCTGTTTCCACTACGGTCGCGTCCACGTCCGCGTCCACGATTTATCGATAATTTTTAATGGTGTTTCCATTGTGTTTTGCGTCCACGTTTGCGTTCAAACAGCTGTTTGTGTTTATTTGATTTTTTAGGGGTGCGAAAAATTTTAATATTTTTGTGTTGTGACATTATCATGGAGTTAAATGATATTATTTTGCTAACCGCAGTGGAAAATGGGGACCAAATGGTTTATTTTTCACTTCCGCGCCAGTCACTCCCAGCTTCTCCCCCATCTCTTTGTGTATGTGGGTGTTTTTGCGAGCACCCCTCAGGCCATCAATATTTTCCTCCCAGAAGTCCAACAGATATACTGCTGTCCATTCCGTCTTTTTGAAATCTAAAATAATTGAAAAAATTAATATTATTTAAACAAAAGCAAAATATTAACTTACCTCCTGTTTTTTGCATTTTGGATGTTTATATTTATAATGATTAACAGCTGTTTTTATAGGGATGTGCAATTTGCGATATTGCCATTGATAGGTATGGGTGGGTTTCGACTGCAAAAATAATCGAATTTTTAGTAAACGCGAGTTATCGATAAACGCGTCCATACCTACGACTTTTTCCCATACCTAACTGCCTATTTTTTTTTGTATAGGCTGTAACGCGCGTTCATTGATTTTTGGACGCGGACGCGACCGTAGTGGAAACAGCCGATTAATTGCTAGCAAATCTTTTTTCGCCGAGTCATATTTTTCACGTTTGGAAAAATCCGAGGTATCAATGAAATCTGGCAAATAAGGTGTGCGCTTTAACTATTCGAGCTTAAAACTCATGGACCCATGTCTTATCCATGATGACAAATCGATGCAAAACTTTCGCTAATGATAAAACATCGCGAAACAGTCGATTAAAACATCTTTGCGACCCTGTTTTCGTTTTCTTGCACACAGCCTTTTCTCATCATCAAATATTCCGCCAATATGCGAGTATACCACTACTTTTAATGCCTATGACTATAGTTAGCTCACGAACCTTAAAGCGACGTTCATCGAATACCATTTTGTGAATTTTTTCACAATTTCTGGCGTGGTCACCTCACTTAGGCGACCACTGCTCAAAAAAAACTATACAATGTGGCGGCTTGAAACTTGGAAGATATCGAGAACTAGCCGCGAAAAAGTCGTAAGCGCCAAAAAGAAAATTATACAGGAGTGGGTTTTTTTTTGTCTAATTCATCTGGATTATTCCGATACAATTGAATATGCTATATCTTTGTAAATATGAATACAGAGCGAGCCAAAATTTACCATGGCGTTTAAAAATTTAATAACTTTTTCGTTTATATATTTGTTTTTTCAGATTATATAAATAACCCTTGGAGAAAAAATAATGGAGAGATTCACAACTGAACAAAGAACCAGAATAATAGAAATTTATTGTTTAAATCAGCGATCAATTATTTTAACGCGAACGCATGAATGATGAAGCTCATTTTCATTTGAATGGCTTCGTGACTAAGCAGAACTAAGCCTTTCGTCAACGCCAATTGCACCCCTTTAGGTGTACAGTATGGTGTGGGATCACATCTGTAAATAACCTTGCTTCTTCGAGAATGAAGCTGGAAGTGCTGTAACCGTTAATGGAGAGCGGTATCGGTTTATGGTAGACCATTTTTTACGTCCTGCTCTTGAAAACAGACCTGAGATGTGGTTTAAGCAGGACGGAGCCACTGCCCAAGACATAATGACACTTTTAAGTCAGCACCCGAATTTTTTCTTTGGTGTCATTTGAAGGAGCGAGTATATGTGAACAAGCCCTAGAGAATCCTTCAACAAATTTTGAAATATGTTATGGAAAATGCCCCAAAACGAGCCCAATATTGGGAAGCTGTAAAGAAGGGTCATTTAATAAGTGACATTATTTTTCATACTAACCCTGCGGTTACACATGCCAGTAGTGGCATGCCATTGCTGTATACGTATTGTCAACGAAAAATACTTCGAAATAGTCGAATCTCTTGCCATTTGCATTTGCGCTTACACATGCCACTGCCACTTCATTTTCAAAATGTTGTCAAAGCGTAAACTTCAATTTTTTTTTTCACCACTTCCACCATCATGCCCATTTATTTTCCAATTAATTCATATGCCTTGTTTTTTAGATCGTTCCGTCTGTAGGATTTGCTGCTCATTTCCCACAATAAAGGGTGGGAACGATATAAATTTATCAATTTTAAAATATTTTCCTGGCTCAATTGGGAATCCATTTCAACTGTTTGTTTTGATTATCAAATAGAGTTACCGAGTTCATCAGATAGTCAAATGTTTGGGGGAAATGATTAATATTTAATGTTTTTTGTATTATTTTAATAATATTAATGCTCTTCATTAACAAATTTGCATTTTTTCATGAGATTTTTAAGAAATATATTATAATAATACATTTAACAAGTTAAGACTTTAATTAAAATTTTACAGTAATCCAGTAAATTTCCTTTAAAGTTTTAACAGGGCAACATTGTTTATCGTTTTGACATCTAGTGGCATGCAACTGTCAAAACTCTACTCGCATGCAATTTCAGCTGCCACTGGAGCTGCCATTGCGAAAAATGTAAATGTGTTAGTGAAAAAGAGTGAGTGTATTGAGTTTTTCGAACTGGCAGTGGCATGTGTAAACGCTAGGTAAGTGTACGAGGGCGACCGCAAAACTAACTGGCCTGGCACATTTTCTGTTTTACTAGCAACTTTTTTTTGTTTTGTTTTTTAAAAGCAATCTTTTATAAGCCATCTGTCAAAATTTACGAAATATTTAATGATTATTTTCTTTGTTACAGGTGATTGAAGTAAACAAGTTTTATAATTTTTGAAAAATGGAAAATAAAGAGTTTCGTGCGGTAATTAAACACTTTTATATGAAAGGTTATACGCCACAATTAATCAAAGATGAATTGGATTCTGTTCATGGTGACAATGCACCATCATACTCCACCGTGAAATCCTGGAGTCAACAATTTAAAATGGGTCGTTCAAGTACGGAAGATGAACAACGCTCTGGAAGACCGAAAACTGCTACTACCATTGAAAACATTAGAAAAATATTTAATGAAGTGACTAAAGATAGACGAATAAAGCTCCGAGAATTTGCTGATATTGTTAAAATACACGAAAAATAAGTTTGGAGTATTTTACATGATGAACTCCACATGAAAAAGCTATCCGCGAAAAAGGTGCCGCGTTTGTTGACTTTGCCCCAAAAAATCGTCCGTTGGACCAATTCCGAGGAGCTTTTAGCGATTTATCAGCTTAATCCAATAGAGTTATTGCGCCGATTCATAACTGTTGATGAAACATGGATCCATCACTACATCCCAGAATGCAAAGAACAGTCAAAACAATGGATAGAAGCTGGTAAAAGTGGTCCCAAGAACTGTTAGGTCAACAGGAAAAGTAATGGCCACAGTATTTTGGGATGCAAGGGGTATAATTTTTATTGATTATCTTGAGAAAGGAAAAACTATAAATAGTGAATATTATTGTGCATTATTGGATCGGCTGAGTGAAGAAATCACGATAAAACGACCGCATTTAGAAAAAAAGTTCTTTTTCATCAAGATAATGCTCCTTCACACACTGTATTTTTAACTCAACAAAAACTGGCCGAATTACGATTTGAAATTGCTCCGCATCCACCATATAGTCCAGATTTAGCTCCTTCTGATTATTTCTTGTTTCTAAATTTAAAAAAAAAATTCTCGGTGGCAAAAAAGTTTCGTCCCATAGCGAGGTTATTGCTGAAACTGAGGCATATTTTGAAGGTCTTGAAAAATCTTATTTTTCGGATGGAATTAAAAAACTTGAAAAACGTTTGATAAAGTGTATTGAGTTGGAAGGAGATTATGTTAAAAAATAAATGATAATAATTCCAAAAAACGGTTCTTTTTATGTTAGGCCAGTTACTTTTGCGGTCGCCCTCGTAGAT
Organism: Hydrotaea diabolus; assembly: GCA_963513945.1. Taxonomy (NCBI): domain Eukaryota; kingdom Metazoa; phylum Arthropoda; class Insecta; order Diptera; family Muscidae; genus Hydrotaea; species Hydrotaea diabolus. The sequence continues at coordinate 94,129,015 of OY740718.1, forward strand.
GGCCACTTTTCGCGTAAGTATTTTTTTCAAATTACTATCGCCACCTATAGGTCAGGTCGTATAATTTTGGGACCGCCCTCGTATTTATGTACTTATACATACGCAAGTCTGTAAATATATAGCAATTTTTAATTAACGGCATCAAATTTGTTTCTTTTATTAAATCCTCATTCGTGTAAGGTGTGATAGTACTAAATACGACTATCATATATTCAAATCTGGTTAAAAACAACATTGTCTAAGGTTTCTGCAGTGAGTCTAAGTTCTTTTTTTTATAGGCTTATAGGCTGTTTCCACTACGGTCGCGTCCACTTTAGTGTTCACGATTTAATGGTATTGGTTTTTAATGGTGTTTCCATTGTGTTTTGCGTCCACGTTTGCGTCCAAACAGCTGTATGTGTTTATTTGTTGTTTTTTTTTGCGGTGCGAAAAATTTTAATATTTCTGTGTTGTGACATTATCATGAAGTTAAATGATATTATTTTGCTAACCGCAGTGGAAAATGAGGATCAAATGGTATTGCGCCTAATAGAAATGTGCAGTAGCAGCAGCGCTTTATGTTTATTTTTAATAGGGATGTGCAATTTGCGGTGTTGCCATTAATAGGTATGGGTGGGTTTCGATTGCAAAAATAATCGAATTTATAGTAAACGCGACTTATCGAAAAACGCGTGTTAAAAATGGGTGTTGAAATCATCATTTAAATTTATTGCACTCGTAATTTTTTTTGTCAGTATAATCGACCAAATATGTTGACATTGGATTCGTTAACAAGCAGAATTGCCAAATTTGGGTAAATGAGAATCCACTAGTGACTGTTTGGTGCGGTCTATGGGCTTGCGACGTCATGGAAACTGAGGATATGAACCTGGACGATATGTGGGGTTCCAACATAATGGTGCAACTTGCCACACAGCTAACGAAACAATGACTCTTTCGCGCGATTAATTCACGTCGCGGCCGCCACGGTCATGTGATTTGAGACCGTCGGACTTCTTTTTTTTGGGATATTTAACAGAAAAAGGGAACGTCAATAAACCAAGAACAATTCAAGATTTTAAGGATCAGATAAATAGGCACATTAACGTCATTTAACCACGATTATGTCTCAGTCATTAAAAATATGGACCATTGTATAGAGGTATCCCACCGAAGCCATGGTGAGCATTTTCTGATAAGTTGAAACACCCTTTTTAGATAATGTTAACAATATTTTCAAATGGGCTCTGTAAAATAACGTTTGGTTCATCCCACAGTGCCAGTTCGGCTCATCAAAATATAAATTTTCAGCATTGCGGGTTTTTTTTCGCTATATTGGATTCTTTATTGGTAATTTGAAAGGACATTTTATGGCATTTATTTTTTGAATATAATTTCCTTCAAATGTTGGCCGAAACTACGCCTCTGGATGTCTAATCTGAGGGTCCACTCTTAGATGACTCGTTCGAGCATTTCGAGCGGTATGACTTTAATGACACGCATAATGTTGGCTTCCAAAACCTGAATCGTAGCTGGTTTGTCACCATAGACTTTGGACTTTACGTAACCCCCAAGAAAAATGCCTAAAGGTGTGATATCACTCGATCTAGGCGGGCAACTCAACTGTCCAAAACTTAAAATTAGCTGCTTTTCGAAATGACCTCTCAATACTTCCATTGTTTGAGCAGCTGTGTATGGCAAGTGGCACCGTCCTGTTGAAACCAAGTGTCGTCAAGATTACGGGCTTCAATTACAGGTAGCAAAAAGTCCGATATCATGGAGCGATAGCGAGCACCATTCACGGTTACGTTCCGGCCACCATCATTTTTAAAAAAAAAGTTTGAACCGATGATTCCACCAGCTTCTAAACCGCACCAAACCGTGATTTTCTCTGGATATAATGGCACCTCTTGAACCTTTTCTTGTTGCTTTTCAGCCCAAATGCGGCAATTTTGTTTATTGACTTTGCCGTTGACCAGAAATGGGCCTCATCACTGAACAAAATTTTGGTCAGAAACAGCGGATCTTCCTGTTTCGCACCGAACGCTCATTTCCATAATACAGTTGTCAACATTTGATGGTAATTATTTTCAAAAAATAAATGCCATAAAACGTCCTTTCAAGTTACCAATAAAGATTCCACACATGATTTGAATTTCTATATTTTTTTTGTTCTGGAAAAATACCTCTAGATGGTTCTCCCTATATTTGAAGATCCGTAAGCAATTGAACATTTTTTTGGCCACTGTGATGTAAAGAAAAAGCTTTAAGTTTTCATATATTTGAACACGCTCTGTCATAAGAAGTTAACTTGACATTAATTTCAAGCGCTAGTTCATCTTCGGACGAGTTGTCCAGTGTTTCTTGGGAAGGAATAAACTCTTCAGTACTAATAGTTTCCACACCTTTAGCGTTATTGAAGACTTTTTAACTAAATTAATATAGCCTTCAATGGCAACTTGGAGTTGAATCTGAACTCATCTAATAGTATTGAAGAACAAGTGTTGAGATCATCTGGCAGGACAGCAAGTGCTGGGAGATCATCTTCTGCTGTCCAATCGCAATAGTTGTTGGGGTTATCTGATCCCCCCAAAACCAGCTTTCCTGAAACAATTTTTTTTTTTGTATGTGGAGGTAAAATCAATTAGGTTTTTTTTGTTACTGTGAAAAGTGTCCGTTTTTTTTTTGAGGTGTCCGCAAAAAGAGGTAAACTGTATACCCTCTTACCTAGTAGGGTGAGGGTATGAAAAAGAACAGAGCTTGCCGTGCCCCTGCGTTAAAGCATACTCATTGGATGAGATACCACAAGTATCTCTGAGAAAATTCGATATAAATCCAGATTCACTACCTCACTTTTACCAAGCCTTAGAATTGATATCAACTCCTAAAGACATGCTGGCAATCGTTGAGTAGGCCAATAGACTCCAAATAATGTACAAAATGATAACTCCTAATTGTTTTATTAATAACACCTTGGGCATGTTAACAATTTGCTATTGCTATGAAGTGTCGCTAATATTGCCGAGGTATTCTCGCAGTCTTCCAACGATACCCACCGTCAGACACACACCACTTAACAACCAAGCGTAATGGGATTATACTGCAGAAACAAGTACATATTTATATAAATATAGGTCACAGGCCTCATTTATGTAATTGTGATAATTTATTTGTTTTCGTCTGAATAGCTTCGCTATGATGAACAGCATCAAATTGTTAAGTGTCCACTTCCTCGACGATGCAATGATGACAGGCCGTTAAATCATTTGGAAACGATGTTTGTTGCTTAAGTCTTTTGTTTCAGTTTAACCATTGAGTCATCACAGGCGCTCCAACACCCTGTCTCGAGGAGAACTTCTTAAACACACACACGAATGGTAAATAAATTTATTATTTGTACATGTTTCATGTGTCAGTCACTGTGTTTTTCCTTCTTCTTCTTCCTCTTCTTCAGTTGCCGTACAAATGTTAAACGGAAATTATACAAGTTATAATGCGAATGTTGCAATTTCCCTTCAATACCAGATTTCATGAAGCTGCGAGCAAGCGAGCGCATACAGAAATCATAGTTACCAATGAGCCGGCAAACAAACATTGGTCTCGGTGGGGACAAAGTGGACAGACATGCCAACAAATGCTTAAAACTGGTTAAAAATTATTACAAATAACAAAGACATTGATTTTTATTACACATTAGTCAGTGCAGAAAAGCGCAAAAAAGAGTACAAATAACGGCGTCTTAAATTTGAACTCCAGCACATTAAGAAAATTGCGAATTATCATCGTTGGCAAGTGATAAGAGGCGAAAACATGCGACTTTAAACGGCTAAAGTGTGGTTGGAATTTAACCTGTAATTGGGATGGGGATAATAGAACGACTCTTTTGCCAAATACAAGAGTTCGAAACGAAAAAAAAAATCGTCGCTAAAGGTCAAACAAAACTTAAAGAAAGGAAAAAATGTTCGCTCTAGTAGCATAGGGACAGAAGAGACTTAATAGAGTTCATCCTGGCGACGTTTTTGTATGTTTTTCTATATGTCTTCTATGTTTATAAATACGAATCAAAGTTAAAGCTACCTATGGTTTTGGTATTCTAAGGCCGAATATATCGTCGTACATAAGATTTCTCTAAAGAGGTCATAGGACTTTGCCTTGAGCTGTTACTTCCAGCTGTAACTTTTGAGCGACTCTATGCCTCTATCAATACGTCCTATCAGAGTTTTAAGGTACATTTATCAAAAATTCCGGAATGTTTGTTTTTTGCAGCGGTTATATGAAGACAGAAAGAACTGGAAGACAAAGCCTCTAGACATCGCAAAGTCCTGTCTCAAAACTCAAATTGAAGACTAGAGTCCTAAACCACTAGTCTTCCATTTGCGAGCGGAATGACTGCTTACCAAGAGTTAAGAGATTGAAGAATTCTCTGGCTGTAGGAAAGTTTCAGACGCCGCATGAAACGTTTTTTTTTATAATTGCCCTACAGTACCTCAATATAATTTACAGCCGTCATCCTTTCCTTGATCCAGAAAATTAGACCAACCCCTGATGCGAAGCAGTCCTAAATAATTATTGACCTTCCACCATGATTCACGGCATCGATAAGCATATAAATTCTGTCCATAGCACACCAGACTTTTGACTGGATAGACTGCTACCGGGAAGCAGTCAAGAAACTTTAGAACTACTGATGAGCACTCACTTCCCTGGTTGCAGCCATGTTTTAGAAGGCGAAGAATCGCATATGTGACGCGAAAAATAGAAAAGGACCTAAGGTTAAAAACTAGTTTTGTTCAGGAGAGCCATTTTAAAAATTCGGCCCCTTTCTATTTGCGCTTAGAATCGTCGACTTCATTTTCATAAAACGCGCATATCTCTGGGAGGGGACACTTTTGGGGCATGGGATCGGTCTCATTCGATGCTCAGATGTTGTCCTCATATCAAAAAAAGAAACAAAATGAAAATTGATTTTTTTTTTACCCTTAGGTCCCTTTCTCTATGCGCTGTCACATATGAACATTCCTGGAACCAGCATAAACGAGCTGATAAAATCTGTCATCGATAGAGAGAAATTATGATGGGTAGTGATATTTTTCTAAAAAATACAAAAATATCAATTTTTATAGAAAAAAAATTTAATTTTTTTTATAAAAAAGTGCTTGAAACAATTGCCATCATCTTTAGTAAACATTTAAATTTTTTTTTTTAAAATTGAAGAATTTTTTTTTAAAAAATGTAGCAAAATCGTATAAAAATTTTTAAATAAAAAATTCCACATTTTTATAGAAAATTTTCAAAATATTTGTAGAAAATTAAGATTTTTATAGAAATATGTTAAGACAAATATTGTTTATTGTTTATTTTAATACAAGAATGGTTAATTTAAAGAAAAATTGCTAATAAAGAAAAATAACAATTTTTATTTTTTGAAAGTATTTCAATTTTTATAGAAAAATTGCATATTTTTGTAGAAATATTAGAAATTTGTCCAGTTTTCATGGCTTTTAAAACAAAATTTTGAAGTTTTATACAAAAAGTTGCCAAACATTCATAAAAAACTGTCAATTTAATTAATTGTTATTTTTAATTTAAAAGAATTGCCAAAATTTCTTAAGTAAAACAGGCTTAAAACTGGGATAAGCTTCTACAAGAATCCTAGGACACTATTTTACCATAATTTCGAGAAATTTTTTTGCAAGCCGGCTTTGGTAGAATATAATCAAGTCATGGAAGGTGGAGGTCAAGGTGGTCGTAATTCGCAAGACGGTAAAAAATTAACTACATAACGACAAAAGACCTAAGACCAATCAGTACTTCATAGTCTCTGCCAAAAGACATGAAAATACTGAATGATTTCCAGGTTATGGAAAACAACAGTAGTCCGGCACAACACTCCTATTTTGAAGGCTGATCTGTGGAAGAAGTAGGATTTAACAAGGATTGGGCTTTAATGTAAGGTCAACACGATAGTTCTTTTAGCTAGCATCCTAACTATCTAGAGTCTGCGCTTTTTGATGACCTTAATGGCCCAGCAGATGCTTCTCCCATTAAACCCTAGTGAAATTCATAGAGAAATTTTTCAAATTCAATAGTCCATATGAATAGTTGAGAGCGATCTGCAACCGATTTCATTTATTGATATTCAAAAAGTAACCGAGTCTTCCCTTTCCTTTATTCATTATTTAATTGAATATCCACCATAATAGAATGGAGTATATTCACATTGTAATTTCGTTTTCAACACCCTGAAATACTTGTAGGAGACCCCATGAAGTAAGTCGTACTAAAAATAATCTAGTCTAGACCGTCTGTAATTCTGTGGAAAGCAAACTGCAGGTCGTACTATTGCAGCTATGTAGGTGCACATTTGCAGAAACATGTGTGGATAGACTGAACGGTTGGTATTGAAAATGTGCCAGATCGGTCAAGAGGTAAGAATTTTTTTCTCACACAAAGCATGGGTCGACATCTGAAAAATCAACATCGCTGAGCCTAAAAACACAATATCTTATTAACTATTATAGATAGATATCTCAGACATCTAATGTTAGCATAGATCTAAACTCATCGTGGAAATGTAGGTAGTGACACGCCCACTTTAAGAAATTAAATTTGAGGCAAAACTAATGGTCCGCTCTTTCCGAAGAAAACTCAATGACTTGAAAATTATCATAGACTTTGCTATGGCATAGTTAGACAAGGGGGTCGTGGCACCGCCCACTCAACCCTTACCTCGAAATGACAATATCTCATGAACTAATAGCGGTAAAGGATGATATTCAGCACCTTTGATGATGGCATGGATCGAAACACACTCTGGATGTTGGCGGTCCCCTTGAAAAATCACATTTATGGACCGATCGTTATAAAATTTTTAAATAATTAATGACTTGAAAATTCTTATATACCATCTTATGATAAAATAGGACAAGGGGCGTGACACACCCACACAACCCTGAACTTTAAACGACAAAATCTCTCTAACTATTAGAGGTAGGACGATGATATTTGGAACATATGATAATAACAAGGACTGAAACATATTTTGGAGGGACAATGCGTCCCCTTTAAAAGATCCAATTTATAGTCAAAGTTGTAGACCGATCGTTATTAAGTTTGAACCAAGTTAAATCAATGACTAGGAAGATATTATGTACTATCTTATGATAAAATAGAACAAGATGGCGTGGCGCCGCCCACACAACCCCGAGCTTAGATAGGCTATATCTCGTGAACTACTACCGATATGACGATAGTAGTTGGTGTATATGATGTTGGTATGGAAAGTAACATACAGTGATAGAAAATACGACTATACCACGCCCCTTGACACAATTTTTATATTTAGGCGTAAGCCATGATGGAGGGTTTATAAGCTGCGTCACGGCCAAACTAAATTTGTCTACTCGTTTATAATCTTCCTATACTCATGCTCAATTATTATTCTAATATTTTTACCACACTGGACTGCCAGACAGTCCTTATTGAACTTAGCTATTATCTCAAAAGCCGGGCGTCTCATACAGGCTAACATTAAAATACATGCATGTATCAAAATTTAAATCATAAGGACATGTAGTACACGCTTCTAACGTTCTTTAAGGAAAAAATTTATTTCCTCTGGACCGATTTCAAACAACGCTCAGATCAACACCCAGTAACAACATGATTAGAAACTTAGTCTCCCGTTTTGAGGAACAGGGATCTGTGTCAGAATCCTTGGGTATTACATTATCGTCAATTACACCCCTCCTGGTGTACTGCAGGATGTGGTGTTATGGTTGATAAAGTTATTGGTTCACATTTTTTGGAAAATAAGGAGGGCCAATCAAAAACCATTAACGGGGCTTTGTAGAGGACTTTCGTCCGTAAGATGGTATAATCCTAACATCTAGTTCAAGCAATATGGAGCCACTGTGCACGCAGAAAGAGCCACAATGGAGCTTCTTCGTAACCTTTTTGGTGAACCCTTCAGCCTTATTTGGCCCACCCAATATAAACCATTATCCAGCAAAATTTAAAGATCCTTGCTCATTCTGTTTGGCCGCTGTTGTGCTTTTAATAAACACGAGCAATGTTCGCCATATTTTAAATCTTCACACTCCAATCGTGCAAGTTATCCATCTTCTGAAGAAGTTTTCGATATATCAAGCCCTAACCCCGAAACAGACGTAAGCGTCAAAAAGAACATCTTAAAGTAGAGGGTTTTTTTGTTTTTTTGTCATCTGGAGGATTCTGATACAATTGAATTTGATATGAAAATATAAATATTTAATTATCATTAAAAATTTTGTAATTTTCTAGCTAATTTCATTTAAAAGCGAGTTTCGAATAAAATAGCGTTAACGTTTTTTTCGCGGTTAGTGCTCAATATTTAAAAAAAAACATTTTACGAAAAACAACTTGACCGCATAAGGGTTAAGGCAAGTGTTTTCTTTTCCATTTCGGTCGTTTGTTGCCGGTAGCACTCATCTGGTCAATGATTGTTTATGAAGTTTACAAACGTTTGGTGTTTGTTTTTGTTGATGCCGACTTGAGGAAGATGACGATGATGGAGCTGCCGAGGAGGATGATGTGACTGCTGCTGCCAGTAATCATAATGATGTTGATGATAATGATGACTTTTTAAGCTGAAGCTGCAAGATATGAATGACTCGCTTCGGATCATTTGTAAAACTGAATGACTTTAAATGAGTTTTTCAATGGGCACATGTCATTTGCATCAATGAATCATGACAGAATATTAATAAAGCAAATAATTTAGAACGCAAATGTCTTCGAAGACAATAGAAATGATGGATTTTCCATATGAACTTCGTATATTCTTAAACGAATTCTATTGAATTCTATGGCTTATGTAAGAAAATTAGATCACTATCTTTCTTTCTTTGAGGAATTACAACTGGTTGATTTTACAATCGCCGACATTGTCATAGCGATTGGATTGGATTGTGTAATCGAATGCATCACATCATTCGATTTTTGTGTCAAATGCTTTGACGAATGTTTTGCTGCTGGGGATGCAATTCACATCAGCCTAAAATGTCGAGAGGAAACAAGTACCCGGTGATTGCTTTTGCCAAACACTTCGAGAAACACTTGTAGCTGCTGAGAGGCTGGCTGTTTTTAATTTGTCTGGCTTTTAATTTATTTATTTTTTTCTTGATTTGGTTTATGGAAAAAGGAAATTGCGCATTTTTTTTAGCTGCATCAGCTGAAAACAAAACATGTTATAAATTTTTTTAACACAGAATTGCAATTGAAACATTTTTTGTAACAGTGTTTTTTCTAGTTTTTTGTGGAGCTGATTCGAAGTTTAAACATATGTGACGCGAAAAATAGAAAGGCTAAAAACCAGTTTTGTTCAGGAGAGCCATTTTAAAGATTAGGTCCCTTTCTATTTGCGCTTAGAATCGTCGACTTCACCTTCATAAAACGCGTATATCTCTGGGAGGGGACACTTCTGGGGCATGGGATCGGTCTCATTCGATGCTCAGATGTTGTCCACATCAAAAAAAGAAAAAAAAATGAAAATTGATTTTTTTTTACCTTTAGGTCCCTTTCTCTATACAAAATTTTTCAATTATACTTAGTAGGGACATAAATACTGTTACAACATTGAACACACCCATTTCAATAGTAGAACTGAACATACCCTGTTAATGTCATATGGGTTTTGAAAGCTAACCTCAATAGCGTTAGTCTGTAACGGGATTTTAAAATTGTTTCAACTTTCATAATGGAGTGGTCAGATGATGAGAAACGTATCGCTGTAATAGCGCTTTTCAAGTGTGAAATGAAAAAAAGCGATATTTTCAAAACGCTCCGGCCACTAGGGATTAGTCGCATGTTCGTTTACCGATGCATAGAACTGTTTGAGGAGACAAAGCCGTTAAATCAAGAATTCACAGAAATCCGCTTCGAAAACAGAACATCATGGCCCGTGAGATGAATATCACGCAAAAGTCCATGAGTCGAATCATTAAAAAAGATTTGGGACTTGGGGCTTTCAAACAACGTACCGGACATTCATTGACTGCAGCTTTAAAAAACAATAGGATTGAAAAATGCAAACGTCTTTTGGTGAAGCACGCTGAAAACTTGCACAGAAATTTTGTTCGCCGATGAAAAATTTTTTACCGTTCTGGAAAAATTTAACAAGCAGATGACAGAGTGTATGCGCGGTCATCTAAGGAAGCATCTGAACTGATTCCAAGGGTGGAAAAGGGTCACCGCCCAGCTTCAGTCAAGGTTTGGTGGGGTGTCTCTTACGATGGGGTCACTGACCTGCATTTCTGCGAACAAGGAGTCAAAACATCGGCCAAAGTTTACCAAGAAACCGTTTTGGAAGCTTTTGTGAAGCCTCTTAACAATTGCCTGTTCCAAAGCCAGCCATGGACTTTCCAGCAGGATTCTGCGCCGGCCCATAAAGCTTAAACGCCCCAGGCTTGGCTTCGAAACAATTTGCCAGCGTTCATTTCCTCTGAAGAATGGCCCTCAGGCAGTCCAGATTTGAACCCATTGGATTACAAATTGTGGATGATTTTAGAGGACAATGTTTGTCACAAAAGATAGTCCAAAATTGGATCTCTTAAGACTGGTTTGGTTCGAGCTGTGGCCAATTTTCCAATGGACGAGGTTCGTGCAGCTATTGACGATTGTCTAGTGCGACTTAAGGCGTGTGTAAAGGCAAAAGGCGTATATTTCGAATAAGTAGATTATTTTTTGGATCAATAAATATATTAAAAAATATTTGGTCCAAAAACATTCAGTACTTTTTGTTTTACAGCATAAACCGTGTGTAACAGTATTTATGTCCCTACTAAGTAGAAGACCCGAATGAGTCCATCCGTCATCGCGCGTACGATTTTGCGGAGGAATCTTGGTTTGCGAGCTTACAAAATCAACCGTATCGCACGTACGCTGAATGGGCCCAAAACGATATGGCCACCGATTCTGATTTTTACAAGAACATTTAGTTCAGCGTTGAAGCTCACTTTATTTGGAGTAATGAAAATCCACGAACCATTGTTGAGACGCCGTTACATCCCCAAAAAGTCACTGTTTGGTCTGCTCTATGGGCAGACGGAATCATATTTTTCAAAAATTAAACCGGCCATAATGAAACAGTCAATGGGGAACGTTATAGAGCTATGATTAATGACTTTTTCGTGCCTGAATTGGGGGATGCTGATGTGGAAGACCTTTCAACAAGACGGCGCTACATGCCATACCGCCAACGAAACAATCAATTTATTGAAGGAAACTTTGGAAGCGCATTATCTCGCGTCGTGGGCCTGTGTCGTGGCCTCCAAGATCGTGCGTTTTAACACCGCTGGACTATTTTTTGTGGGGTTATGTGAAGTTACTTGTCTACGCTGACGATTGGCGCCTTGGAAGATAATGCTTGGTGCGTTATTGCTGACATACGGCCCCAAGTGCTGCAAAAAGAGTTTAAAAATTGGCCCTCTCGGCTGGAATTTATTCGAGTCAGCCGCGGAGGCCACTTGCTCGAAATCATTTTAAAGACATAATGTTAAACCCTTATCTTTATAATAAAGCCAAATTTTTGGCCATAACATTAAATTATATGCGTTTTACGTATATCTTCTTGAAAACCACACGTCTAAAAAACACACTTTATTTTCCAAATTCCAATTTAGGTTACCCCATTTCAGTTTCCATTTTCTTAATTTTAATTTTCTCAATTTTATTTTGCGTTTCTCAGTTTCAATTGTAAATGATGTAGTGGTATTTAAGAACCTGGTATTCGTTACGATTGAAAAGACCGGGTGTTGCCAATGAGAATTCTTCTTTGGCAATGGAATTTTTATATTGGGTGATCCATATAGAGGTATTTTTTCAGAACAAAAAAAATATAAAAATTCAAATCAAGTTTGGAATCATTTTTGGTAATTTGAAAGGACATTCAATGGCATTTATTTTTTGAAAATAATGTCCTTCAAATGTTGACAAATGTATTATGGAAATGAGCGTTTGGTGAGAAACGGGAAGATCCGCTGTTTTCGACCAAAATTGTGTTCAGTGATGAGGCCTATTTCTGGCTCAACGACAAAGTCAATAAACAAAATTTGCCGCATTAGAGCTGAAGTGAAACAAGGAGAGGTTCAAGAGGTGCCATTATACCCAGAGGTAAACCAACGGTTTGGTGCGGTTTCTAAGCTGGTGGAATCATCGGTGCATATTGCTTCAAAAATGATGATGGCCGGAACGTAATCGTGAATGGTGCTCGCTACCGCGCCATGATATCGATCTTTGTGCTACCTGAAATTAAAGCCCGTAATCTTGACGACACTTGGTTTCAACAGGACGGTGCCTTTTGCCATACAGCTGCTCAAACAATGGATCTATTGAGAGGTCATTTCGAAAAGCAGCTATTTTCACGTTATGGACAGGTGTGTTGGCCGCCTAGATCAAGTGATATCACACCGATAGACATTTTTCTTTGGGATTGCGTAAAGTCCAAAGTCTATGCTGACAAACCAGCTACGATTCAGGTTTGGGAAGCCAACATTACGCGTGTCATTAAAGCCATATCGGTCGAAATGCTCGAACGAGTCATCCAAAATTGGACCCTCAGAATGGAAAACCTGAGTCGTAGTTGCGGCCAACATTTGAAGGAAATTATATTAAAAAAATAAATGCCATAATATGTCCCTTCAAATTACCAATAAAGATTCCACACTTGATTTGAATTTATATATTTTTTTTTGTTCTGAAAAAATACCTCTACCAATTTCCAACTAACTTTTTCTCTGTGTGTAAAAACTCCGCTTATAGCGCAAAAACATTAATTAGTGTCCCCAATTCATTCAGCATTAACTGCCGTTTGTCTTGTTTACAAAAATTTGCGCAGGGAGACAACAGAGTTCCCATTGTTACGACAAAGATTTGAAGCAGGAGGTGTAACCTTCCGAAAAACAATTGAGACTTCTTAAACTGTGACTCATTGCTTGAGAAAACCCGCTGACTCCACACCCAGTTTTGCTCTAAGAACTTTTACCTCTGGTTTGTTTTCTTGTTCAGGAAATACCACAATACGATATACAGAGATATAGTCTAGCTAACTAAAAAAAAGAAACAACAACAGTGACCGATTACACAGTTATTATTTAATAACTTTTACACTTAACTTGTACCATTACCTGGGTTACAGGCTTAACAACAACAACAACAACGACATGAACGGCAAGTTGTTAAACAAAAACTTTCCATGTCCAACACCCGAGTACCAGGCCAGCGCATGTTATACAAGCCAATAACGCTGGCGGCCCGACGGACATTTAGACGGACGAAAACGGCTCCAATGAACGCCACAAACAAAAAACACAGCAAAACCTATTTTTTGTTGTTAAAATAAAACAATAACTGAAGGTCAGCGTAGTTGTCTATTCCATTAAAGACTTTTGTAGTGTTTTGCAATACCTTCACTTTTACTCGCATTTTATTTCAGTTTTTTTTTTAGTTTGGTTTGTTGATTGGGTTCGGATTTACTTTTAATTTCACTTGGAAGGGGGACACCAGTGTTTGTTTATACTTGGAATGGACAACCATTGCAAATGGCGGGGACAGAATAAAATCGATTTCTTGAAATCCATAGCCAATCGTTTAGAAACATTTGAATGACCAAACACTATAGACATTTGGGAGATTTTTGGTCTCCAATTCAATAATAACTTTTTTAGTTATGGATTTGAAGGTGAACTGTACGAAATTGAAAAGGGAAAAACTCCGTTTTACACATTTAAAGTGTAAAAAGGTTTAAGCCGTATTTGGTGTCGGTGTTTTAAGTAAAAGGGCCTGTTGCAAAATAATTTAACGTCGAATCTTCTACAAATAATAAATTCCGGAAAGGTGTTTGTTAACACATCCAACTCAGTTGAAAGATACTCGCAGAGAAAAAATATAGTGGTTACACTATGGTCACCGCAACAATAATATGTTCTCTACAATAAAATCATGTTCGTCGCAACCATAGTATTGTTTTTTGAATTTCATTTTGACAGCAATATGATTGCGACAATATTACTGTAACAATAGTAATATTGCCAAATTTAGAAATGAAAATATGGTTGTAGCAACCATATAAACATGGCTGGTGCAACAAAAGTCTTGTTGTTTAAAATTTACGTTAACAATAATATGATTACGGCAATCATACAGTATGGATGCGACTATGAACATAACAGAACAGGTTTTATAGAGCATATATGTATATCTGTGCGTATTTTTTTCATTTACAAAAGAAACACATACACGCGATACAGTGAATGGTTGTTGTCCATTAAAAAAACAACAACAATCGGAAGGTAGTTCGAGGGATTTTCATTGTGTTCACTTTGTTTGGTGAAATACTCTACTACCGACTAGTTCTCGTTTATTTAAAAGCCATTAAGTACTTTATATAGCCATTGATCATGGTTTAATCACATTTGTTTCTTGGGGTCTACGGATGTTGAAGTATCATTCACCCCTGCTGGGAACTAAAAGTATTTTCGACTGCCGTTGGAATATATATTTTTGTTTCTTTAATGAAATGTTCAATAAAAATATGGCCTCAATTCTGGCTATTAACTTATTGTGATGCAATTTAATATGACTTGCTTGATAAAAATACTAAATAAATAATTTTGGGGATCATAGTATGGTTGAGTGAATGATTGTATGGTCATAGGGATAATATTATGGTTGCGTGTGAAACATACTATCAACCATAGTATGTTTCACACTATGGTCGTGAGGATCATGGTTGCGGAGATAATAGTATGGTTGAGTGTGAATCATACTATTGCTGTGAGGATCATAGTATTGTTGTGGAGTATGGTTGAGTGTGAATCATACTATGGTTGTGGGAATCATAGTAATGTTATGTGTGAATCATACTATTGTGAGGATAATAATATTGTTGTGCCACAACCATATACCCAACAATAGTATGATCCTCTTCGAATATTGTCACACCAACCATACTTTTTTTCTGCGTGTAGACAACATATTCCCCTGATTCAATTCAAACATATTACCAAGATTAATGTAGTCTCCATGTTACCTACGAGGTCCATGTTAAGGTCAATACACTTTTGCATGCGCACAAACCAATTTTCGAAGCACTTTTCCACTCTGATCGAGACACCTCCAAAACATGATTTTTGAACGCTTCCACAACTGCTTCGGGCAATGAAAAACGGGCAAGGGAATAAGAAGTCATTGGGTGCAAAATCAGGGCTGTACGGTAGATGACCCATTAATTCGACATCTTGAGTGGTCAAATAGCTCATCGTTTCAGCTGATGTGTGAGAGCTCTCATTGTCGTGATGCGAAATGATTCGTCTTCTCCTATTATCTTTCCTCATGTCTTTGGCAAACAGATGGTTGCATACCACTTCGAATTGACCGTCCTACGTTCCACTAAAGGCACTGTGGCAACATGGCCAGTTATGCCGAAAAAAAGCAATCATTTGCTTCGATGTACGAGTACTTCTTCCACGAACAACTTTTGTTGGATTTGACTCGTCTTGAAAGACCTATACGGTCGATTGCTGTTATGTTTTGGGTTCATTTGCATAGATCCATGATTCGTCACCTTTGAGATACGGCAGTTATACTTTTTCAACATCGAGCCAATCCATACGAGCCTTTTTTTGAGCATTCGTCCAATTATGTGGGATCCAATATCTTATTGATGCTTGTCATTCCAATGCCCAAGGATGCCTAAATTTTACGGTATGTCACATGTCGGTCTTGCTTCGATAGTTTCTGGCTAAGTGACCGAAGTTAGACGTCCTTCACGAAATTCATTCTGGAGCGAACGGCGTCCGAGACTGAATTATTGGTACCAGCGATTAACAGTGATTTTTGATGGTGCTTCAGCGCCAAAAGTCGAAACAAGTTGATTTAAACACTCAATAATTCTATTTTTTGACTGAGATGAATTTCTCAACACACTGTCATCAAAACAATTCGCCCCCAAATGACAAAACGTTCTGAGTAAAGTTTTGATAAAAAATGTCAAAGTTCCAATGGAAGTTCCAGTTTGCATGTGGGAACACTAGTATTGTCAGGACCCGAAATATAAATAGCAACCCTCGTATACCACACTGTGGTACAGGATATTGTGACATAGTTCTGAAGGTTGTAACACCTTTCAGGACAAGAAGTAGATCCCATGTTTATTATAACGATCGATTTGGAATCAGAGTGTGATTTCCTTGAGTGACGTCTGTCCGTCCTTCCGTCCATCTTTTGTTGGATATGGCATACAATACCAAATATGAAACAATATCGACGAAACATTGCACATTGTTCAGGATTGGGCTAAGGACTAACCCTATTGAATTTTGATCCTCAAAGCCTTTTTTACTCTCCCCCACAGGATGGTAGTAAATGTCAGTTTGTCTTTCCGTTTGTAACATCTGCAATCATATAAATTATATATAGGGTGGGCCAAAAGTTGCCATTGGGTTTTAAACTTTAATAACTTTTTCGTTTATTTTTTTTTTGTTTCAGATATATACGAGTACTTTGTAGGGACATAAATACTGTTACAACATTGAACACACCCATTTCAATAGTAGAACTGAACATACCCCGTTAATGTCATATGGGTTTTGAAAGCTAACCTCAATAGCGTTAGTCTGTAACGGGGTTTTAAAATTGTTTCATGGAATGGTCAGATAATGAGAACCGTATCGCTGTAATAGCGCTTTTCAAGTGTGAAATGAAAAAAAAACGATATTTTCAAAAATAGGGATTAGCCGCATGTTCGTCTACCGATGCATAAAACTGTTTGAGAAGACTGGAGATGTAAAAGACCGCCACCAGTCGGGCCGCCCACGCACTGTTCGAACACCGCATGTCATCAAAGCCGTTAAATCAAGAATTCACAGAAATCCGCTCCGAGAACAGAAAATCATGCCCCGTGAGATGAATATCACGCAAAAGTCCATGAGTCTAATCCTTAAAAAAGACTTGGGACTTGGGGCTTTCAAACGACGTACCGGACATTTATTGACTGCAGCTTAAAAAAATAATATTGAACAATGCAAACGTCTTTTGGTGAAGCACGCTGATAACTTGCACAGAAAAATTTTGTTCACCGATGAAAAACATGTTTACCGTTCAGGAAAAATTTAACAAGCAAAATGATAAGAGTGTATGCGCGGTCATCTAAGGAAGCATCTGAACTGATCCCCAGGGTGGGAAAGGGTCATTACCCTGACTGAAGCTAGTCATGGTTTGGTGGGGTGTCTCTTACGATGCGGTCACTGACCTGCATTTCTGCGAACAAGGAGTCAAAACATCGGCCAAAGTTTACCAAGAAACCATTTTGAACGCTGTCGTGAAGCCTCTTAACAATTGCCTATTCCAAAACCAGCCATGGACTTTCCAGCAGGATTATGCGCCGGCCCATAAGGCTAAAACATCCCAGGCCTGGCTTCGAAACAATTTGCCAGCGTTTATTTCCTCTGAAGAATGGCCCTCAGCCAGTCCAGATTTGAACCCATTGGATTACAAATTGTGGACGGTTTTAGAGGACAAGGTTTGTCACTAAAGATACCCCAACATTGGATCTCTTAAGACTGCTTTGGTTCGAGCTGTGGCCAATATTCCAATGGATGAGGTTCGTGCAGCCATTGACGATTGTCCAGTGCGACTTAAAGCGTGTGTAAAGGCAAAAGGCGGACATTTCAAATAAGTAGATTCTTTTTGAATACAATATACATCAATAAATATATTAAAAAATATTTGGTCCAAAAACATTCAGTACTTTTTATTTTACAGCATAAAACGTGTGTAACAGTATTTATGTCCCTACCGAGTATAAAAATTGAATAGTGCACAGCTGCCTGATTTGAAAGAATTTTCCCTTGTGGGAATTAAGTAAGTTTGTTTTGATATAGCTCGACTACAAGAGGAGGTGTGCTGATTTGAGGTACAACTACTACAAGAGGCCCATATCAATTCCCCTTTTAGGCAGGTGACAGTTATTTGCACTCGACAAAGTGTGTTTTATCGGTCTCGCTTTAACTTCGATCAATTTAAAAAATTCATATTTGTTTTATTCATTTTAAAGTTCTATAGCTCTAGTATCATTGCTTGATTTTGCATATGAGAAGTATTAAGCCGAATAGTGAGGACAAAAGCGACTCACTGAAAACCATTCCTACCATATTTTCAGTGCGAGAACAATGGTTTAAGTGGTTAAATTGATAGTTACCCCCCCCCCCTCCCAAAACATTTTAAAACTTACATTTGTTTTGTCATGTGACAGCGCGACACTTTTAACCTTACAATTAAGAAATAAAAGAACGAATATATATTTAAAATAATAGAATCAGCAATAATTCTATAAAACAAACATATATTTTAACAATTAAGCAGAATTACATACACGTACACCTATTTTGTGCAGTCTCAAACACACTCACACATGAGCATGAAGCATAAAACAAAAGACTTAAGCAACGAACTCCGAGTCCGATATGTTGATATATTTCTACGCTTTAAATAATTATGATACAGTTATACTTGATTTATTGCTAATGAAACTAACGACAACAACAACAAAAACATCCAAATCAAACATGGCAACAACAAATAAACAAATATTTACCAAAACAACAGCAAGTTTTTAGAATTGTCGACGACGAAACGAAAACCAAAACAAGAAAAAATTTTGTTCTTTTTTTTATGCGATTATTTTATTTTTAATAATGAACCCAACTACTTTTAGTTCCGTTCTAAATACAATAAAATATAGCAGCAGCAGCAAAAAAATCTCTGCAAATACAATACTATTATGTTTGTTGTATTATATGCAAGAAAAAACACAACAAAAAATGCAAAAGTAACCGAAATCAACCAAAAAAAAAAACGAGAAAAAAAAACTTCAACAAGAATGCTCGACAGGTTCAGGTTCTGCGGCCCAACTTTTCGCTTTTTTGTTTCAACCATGAAACAAACCAAGTTAAACAAGACAACGACACCGACGGTGGCGTTGCCAGCATATCTGTATATATGGCCAACAACAAATCATAAATAATAATTGCGGACTTGTTTTAGTGCATAAACAAACGTACACAAAATTATTAAACAAATTGAGGGGAATTAACATGGACCACGAAGACAGCAGCGGACCAAGAAACACATGTTGACTTGGAGAAACAAACCAAAATGAAACACCTAAAAATTCAACAACCTTAAATGAAAAAGAACAGAAACCAAAAATCAGCGCGCCAACCAACGTTAATGAAAAAGGTATGGTCCGGCATGACTTGGCCGGACATGACAAGGCTTGGAATTATTGGCTCTAATGGGCAAAAAAGAAAAATGGAAAACAAAAAAGTGCAATAGTGCACTAGTGCTACTCGCACCAGGCAGATATGCTATGCAGATTGGCGTATGAGAAATCTAAACTGCAAAATGATTGCAGTTGAAAATTTGCAACATTTTATGAAAACCATTTCAAAAATTAGTATAAGGGTTTGTCATGATAGAAAACTTGGATTAGGAGTTTTAAATAAAATGTATGCTTTCACATGCATAAAAAAGGGGGGATATTAGCCTTGTTCTTTTAAGGTATTTAGCTTCGTTTCATATTTAAATTGCAATATGGTAGCCTGGCAGTATTGAAGAATATATGGCTATTTTTGGTTAGGGATACGAGGCGAGTTGAAAACCTACGCAGTCAAATTTTGCTGGATGTTAGCCCCTAAAATAAATGCCAAAAAAATAGGGATTGAAACTATTGGGTGGGCTATTTAAAATTTTTAATTGGAATCGATTTTCGCTTCACCCAATGAAAAATTTAACTGAAAAATTGTGTTGTCAGATGTAGCTCATTGTCATCTCGGTGGCTATGTCAATAGGCAAAATTGTCGCATTTGGGGTTCAGAAAACCCACTCGTGACTATTGAGAAGCCCATGCATCCACACGAGACACTGTATGGAGTGAAGTTTGAGCTGGCGGCATCATTGGACCATTTTTCTTCGAAAATGAGCAAGGAGCCGCCGCTACCGACAACAGTGAGCGTTACCGCAAAATGCTCAACGAATTTTTGATTCCAAAAATTTAAGAGAATACGAGGGCAACCGCAAAACTAACTGGCCTGACACATTTTCTGTTTTACTAGCAACTTTTTTTTTCGTTTTTTAAAAGCAAGCCATGTTTTATAAGCCATCTGTCAAAATTTCCGAAATATTTAATGATTATTTTCTTTGTTACAGGTGATTGAAAAATGGAAAATAAAGAGTTTCGTGCGGTAATTAAACCCTTTTATATGAAAGGTTATACGCCACAATTAATCAAAGATGAATTAGATTCTGTTCATGGTGATAATGCACCATCATACTCCACGGTGAAATCCAGGGTTCAACAATTCAAAATGGGTCGTTCAAGTACGACAGATGATCAACGCTCTGGAAGACCGAAAACATTAGAAAAATATTTAATGAAGTGACTTAAGATAGACGAATAAAGCTCAGAGAACTTGCTGATATTGTTAAAATACACGAAAAACAAGTTTCGAGTATTTTACATGATGAACTCCACATGTAAAAGCTATCCGCAAGATATGTGCCGCGTTTGTTGACTTTGCCATAAAAAATCGTCCGTTGGACCAATTCCGAGGAGCTTTTAGCGATTTATCAGCGTTATCCTAAGAGTTCTTGAGCCGATTCATAACATAATCCATCACTACATCCCAGAATGCAAAGAACAGTCAAAACAATGGATAGAAGCTGGTAAAAGTGGTCCCAAGAAGGCGAAAACTGTTAAGTCAGCAGGAAAAGTAATGGCCACAGTATTTTGGGATGCAAGGGGTATAATATTTATTGATTATCTTGAGAAAGGAAAAACTATAAAAAGTGAATATTATTGTGCATTATTGGATCGGTTGAGTGAAGAAATCAAGATAAAACGACCGCATTTAAAAAAAAAAGTTATTTTTCATCAAGATAATGCTCCTTCACACTGGCCGAATTACGATTTGAAACTGCTCCGCATCCACCATATAGTCCAGATTTAGCTCCTTCTGATTATTCCTTGTTTCCAAATTTAAAAAAATTCTCGGTGGCAAAAAATTTTCGTCCAATAGCGAGGTTATTGCTGAAACTGAGGCATATTTTGAAGGTCTTGAAAAATCTTATTTTTCGGATGGAATAAAAAAACTTGAAAAACGTTTGATGAATTGTATTGAGTTGGAAGGAGATTATGTTGAAAAATAAATAATAATTCCAAAAAAACGGTTCTTTTTATGTTAGGCCAGTTACTTTTGCGGTCGCCCTCGTAGCATGGACGACATTTGGTTTCGGGCTATTCTAATTTTACGCACTGTTTTCTAAAATCGAATAATCAGCCGAAATTGTGATGCCAATTGGCATCATGTGATTTTAGCCCTTTAGATTATTTTCTGTGGGGAGCCATAAAGGATAAATGTTACGCAAAGCATCCAGAGACATTTGAAGCGTTTAAACTTGAAATCAAAGTTGTCATTAAAGAGATTCGACCCGAAACAATCGAATATGTACTGGCAAATTGGGTTGATCGGTTGAGGCACTGCCGAGCCAGTTGTGGTAGTCATATGAATGATATTGTGTGCCATTATTAAATGACTAAGTTCAACCTTTCCAATAAAACCAGAAATTTATAAAAATGTTAACTTTTTTACAGCCAATTCAAACATAAAATTTTAAATCCTCCACCCTGTAAGATAGACGCCATGCAAATAAATGAAAAATCCTTTCAGTGTGAGCAGTTTTTAGACGGTATTGAAGCGTTTAAGCTATGAACCGGAATATTCTAGGAATTTGGGAATAAGCGCCGCATTAGTCTCTATACCCTGCACCACACTGTGGTACAGGGTAATATGACTCAGTGCTGACGTTTGTAACACCTTAAAGGAGTCCCCATGCTTATACAATATATTCAGAATATCTACATGATTTTATTGCCCATTCCACTGTCCGTCCATCTGTCCATCAGCAAAAAATTTCAATTCGAATTGAGAACCGCGAACAACAGGCTATGGCGAAAACTAAATTAGTGTCACGACAAGAGACGGAACATAGTATAAGAGACAGACAGACTTATTAAAGTTGTTTTTTTCAGACGTCTGGCTTTCAAGAAGAAATAAAACGCATTCAATTTAATTTTATTGTCAAGAACTTAGCTTTTTTGTAAAGATAAGGGTTTGCCATTATGTTTTAAAAAAAGATTTCGGGCAAATGGCCGCCGCAACTGGCTCGAATAAATTCCAGCCCAATTTTCGACCACTTATCGCAGCATTTGCGTCCGTATGTCAGCAATAACGCGCCAAATACGATATTCTTTTCCAAGGCGTCAATCGTGTCGGGCTTATCTGCGTAGAAAAGCGACTTCACATAACCCCACAAAAAATAGTCCCGCGGTGTTAAATCGATCACGATCTTGGAGGTCACGCCACAGGCCCATAACGCCAGATAATGCGCTCACCAAAAGTTTTCTTCAATAAATTGATTGTTTCCTTGGCTGTATGGCAATGTAGCACGGTCTTGTTGGTACCAAAGGTCGTCCACATCCACATCCTCCAATTCAGGCACGAATTAGTCATTAATCATGGCTCTATAACGTTCCCCATTGACTGTAACATTATGGATGGCTTAAATTTTGAAGAAATATGGACCAATGATGCCCACTGTCCATAGGGCACACCAAACAGTGACTAATGGAGGATGTTACGGCGTGTCAACCATATCTTGCGGATTTTCATTACTCCAAATGCGACATTTTGGTTATTAACGTACCCATGCAACCGAAAGTGAGCTTCAATGCTGTACAAAATTTTCTTGGAAAAATCAGGATCGGTGGCCATTTGTGGCCATTAACGTACCCATGCAACCGAAAGTAAGCTTCAATGCTGTACAAAATTTTCTTGGAAAAATCAGGATCGGTGGCCATTTCTTTTCGGGCCTACGAGTATTCACCACGATTTGAAAACGTTGTACCGGAGTAAGTCTATTCATTATGAAATGACAAACCAAACGGTGCTTAATTCAAGTGATAGCTGTCAAAAAGACCAACTCCGAAAAAGAGTGGCCAGATTTAAAACCACACGTCTAAAAACTACACCCTTTATAAGGGCTATTTAAAAATATAGACCGAGAAGGTCAAGTTTCTGCAGAGGCTCCCAAGCCTCAAACCGGGTGGACCTTTGTATCGGATCTATTACGAAACATGGCCCTCAAACCGTGTAAAACTTTGTACAAGTTCAAATTATTACGGAAGATAGCCGTTAAACCGGGTGGACCCTAGTATCGAAGCTATAACGAAACCTGGCCCTCAAACCGGGTGGTTCTGTTGTATCGGAGCTATTACGAAGCATCGGCCCATGAATGAATCAATTTATTTTTAAACAGTATTGAAGAGTATAATTATGTGGGACATCGTGGCGCCATGGGTACTATGCGCGAATATCACACAAATAATCTAATAACAATTCCGGCTGGGAATATCAAACATATTTCAACGATTTCATTTATAAAGGGTGATCCATCTAGAGGTACTTTTCAAAACAAAAAAATATATAAAAATTCAAATCAAGTGTGGCATCTTTGTTGGTTATTTGAAATTACATTTTATGGCATTTATTTTTTAAAATTAATATCCTTTAAATATTGGCAACTGTATTATGGAAATGAGCGTTCGGTGAGAAACGGGAAGATCCGCTGTTTTCGACCAAAGTTTTGTTCAGTGATGAGGCTTATTTCTGGCTCAACGGCAAAGTCAATAAACAAAATTGACGCATTTGGGCTGAAGAGCAACAAGAAGAGGTTCAAGAGGTGCCATTATACCCAGAGAAAACCACGGTTTGGTGCGGTTTATAAGCTGGTGGAATCATCGGTGCATATTTTTTCAAAAAAAAGATGGCCGGAACGTAACCGTGAATGGTACTCGATATAGCGCCATGATATCAGAATTTTTGCTACCATTCCACACTTGATTTAAATTTTTATATTTTTTTCCTCTGAAAAACTACCTCTAGATGGATCACCCTATATTATAAATCATTTTAATTTTGCTAATAAGTATTGGAATTTTATCATTTGTAATCTGAAGCTTCATTGTAAATTAAATATTAACTATTTGTTGAAAGCTCGAAGTCAACCCGAAACTAAAATCTGAATTTGTCACAGAGTGGCTTAACCAATAAACAAATTAGGAAATATTAATTTGTTGGAAAATCCAGTCACATTTAATGATATTGCCCGCCGGGCTAATCAATAATCTTGGCTGGCAATCGAAGATGAAATTGCTAAAGGAAATATAAAATAAATTCCAAAAAAAAAAATAAAAAAAAGTGATTGGTTTCGAATCATATCATGCTAATGACAAATATCAGCGATTTTGCATCACATAATTTTTTCTTTCAAAGTTTTTCTGCAATGTTAATGAACCGTAGCAGTAACAAAAACCAGTCCGGAATCCACATTGGATGCGATGTGGATAAACATTTTGTTGGGATTGTTCTAAATTCGCGCTGGCAGTAACTCAAATATCAAATATTTCATCGCGAGATTTAGCCGATGAATCAAACTTTATTTAATCTGTCGTCTGCATTCGTACAACTCAAATTAATTAAAGATTCTTAAGAAATCATGGGGATTTGTTGTCTAGTGTCAACTTTTTAATACTGTTCATAAAATAAACAGGTATGAGTTTAAAGAATGCAAAAAAGTCACAGCCGGCCTGCTTACTTGCCGGCCTCTCTTGGCAAATTTGGAAGACACCTCACCACCTACATGGATTTCGATGATCTTTTATTCGTTCATCTTATGTGGCTATGATTTGCTTTTGCTGTTGTTGTCGTTGTTTCGGTAAATAAGTCATTACAAAATCATTAACCTTAGATAATGGCAAAAAATAAAACTGCATCAAAGCAAACAAAAAAAGGTGAAGCAGAAAAAAAAACGTAACTATTGTACCAACCTACGTCTGCGGCCATAATTATGATGATGTTGGGCCTTTAGGAAGCACTTTAGGTGTTACAAGGTGCGTTTTGGAATATAAAGTGTGAGAATTATTCCATTAGCGTGGCTGACACCAAATCAATGTCACCTTATAGAAATTGTGTTGTAATAAATATAGCCTAGAAGAGACCTACAAAATCTAAAGCAACCCTGACATAATGGCAATATAACAAGGACTGGAAAGGTGGCACCGTGCACCGTAGGCAAATAAAAGATCTAATGGAAACAAAGATACAAAAAGCTTAAACACATTCAAACTTCTCTGACACTTTTAAAATCTGGTTGTCCCTAGCGAAAAGTGCACTCAATTTTATTGTTAAACTTGTCCCTTTTGCAACATTCAACTTAGAAATGTCTTGAGTTTGCCAACTCACCACAATAGCGAATAGCTGCACTCACAGTAGACAGCTGTCCTCTGGTCCTTGCAAAAACCCCTCCTTCTGTAGTTGTTGTTGTTGTAGCGGCATACCGTACCGACGTGACAGCCCTTGGTCGAAGAATTGCTGCTTCCGGTGCATAACACCGGCTGTCGTGGGATGATATCGGCTGTTAGTGGCAACACACATGTACCATCAGAGAAGCTATGTGTGCTATGAGAAAAGTACCATTAAAAAGCTTTGTGTTATGACCTAGCGTATGAAGGCAATGTCTTTAACATATCAATTGGTAAGGGGAGAATACAACTATTGCCTTTAAACACCACGCCATAACACCTGGGCTTTTTAATGTTACGATTAAAAAACCCAAGTGTTGAATTATGCTGCGCCAGTGTTATCAATGAACGTCCGTGACAGGCAATGAAAGAACCTGCAGTGCTGTCGGAATGTCGACCTGAGAACACCCACGGGCAGCTTCCTCATGACACATCAGGATCACCTACACGAGGAGGACAAGATACTCTTAGTATGCAAACACAACATGATGCTGGCGTATGTAGGCAATGTCTCAAACATTTTAATTGGTAAGTTGAGAATAAAGCCTTTGCCTTCAAACACCACGCCATAACACCTGGGATTTTTAAAGTTACGATAAGGAAACCTTGTTCGCGGTCGGTGTTGAATAATGCAGCACCTGTGTGTCGTCATTGATACGCAATGGAAGAAGTTGCGGTGCTGTCAGAATGTCGCCCTAAGGACAGCCATGATGCCGGCGTATTAAGGCAATGACTCAAACATTTTTATTGGTACGGTAAGAATAAAGCTTTTGCCTTCAAACACCACGCCATAGCACCTGGGCCTTTTAATGTTACGATAAGGAAACCTTGTTCGCGGTCGGTGTTGAATAATGCAGCACCTGTGTGTCGTCATTGACACGTAATGGAAGAAGTTGCAGTGCTGCCAGAATGCCGCCCTAAGGACAGCCAAGGGCTGCCCCCTCAAGACACATCAAGAACACCTTCACGAGGAGGCTATGATACTCTTAGTACGGGAAGACAACAGGATGTTGTCTTAACCGTTCTTGCTAGGATATCATCGGAGGGATCATACGAACTTGTATCTGACGAAATTGCACCCTTAAAGAAGGCATACCAAGCGGTTTAAAAGAGAACCTCTATATCAAAGTGCCTGCAAGTCAGCAAAAATATCAAAAATATTTTTATTTTTCAATATAATCTCCTGAAATTTCAATACACTTAGTCCAACGCTTATCAAGCAATTCTATCCCTTGATTAAAATAGTTTTCCTCAAGGTTTTCAAAATAGTGGTTTACAACTGTAATTGCATCTTCATTTGAGGTAAAACGCTTGCCAGCAAGGTTTTTTTTATATTTGGGAACAGGTTAAAGTCACTGGGAGCTAAATCAGGAGAATAAGGTGGGTGGTCAAGCCACTCGTACTTTAATTCGTTGATTTTAGCCATTGTTAAAACACTCTTGTGTGCTGGTGCGTTGTCTTGATAAAAATTATTATTTTGTGTTGTAAGCCAGAACGTTTTTCTCGAATTTGTACATTTAATTGATCTAAAAGGTTGCAATAGTACTCTGAATTTATTGTTTTACCCTTTTGCAGATAGTCAATCAATAAAATACCTTTGAAGTCCCAAAAAACCGTTGCCATAACCTTACCAGCCGATTGAATTGTTTTTGCCTTCTTTGGGGCACTTCCTCCAGCTTCAGCCCATTGTTTGGATTTTTCTTTTGTCTCTGGAGTATAGTGGTGGATCTATGTCTCATCAACAGTTATGAAACGACGCTTAAACTCCATTTTATTTCGCTAAAAACGATCCAAACAAGCTTGAGAAATGTTCATTCTTATGCGTTTTTGGTCGAATGTTAAAAAGTCCGGCACCCATTTTGCAGAAAGCTTTTTCATCTGTAGTTCTTCATGAAAAAATCAATGGACTCGATCATTTGAGATGCCCATGATGTTAGCTATTTCACGCACTTTTATTCGTCGATCATTTAATACCATATCATGCACTTTGGCTAGAATTTCTGTTGTTGTTGCTGTTTTTGGACGTCCACTACGTGGTTCATCTTCATGCTTGTACGACCACGTTTAAATTCAGCAACCCAATTTTTTACTGTTGCATATGAAGGAGCACTTTCACCTAACACTTTCACCATATCATTATGAATTTCTTGTCCCGATAAACCTTTTTTATGTAAATATTTAATGACACCACGCATTTCTAATTTTTTCATTGTAAAAAAATCGCGGATGCGTCTTTTGTGAACACCTGTTTCTAAATGAAGGAGTTGCCAGTTGCCAAGGAGTTGCCAAAATTTAACACGTGTTCTTAGCAGAGATCGAAGTTTCAAAAACACTTAACTTTTTTCTGTTTATACCGCGCTTTTTGTGCTAGGCTAAGAAGTTTCCGAACCGCCCGCCCGTATTCGCAGGATGTTGTCTAAATAGTTCCCGCTGGGATTTCATCGGAGGGATCATCCGAACTTCCACTTGACGGAATTGTACCCTCGAACGGTATAAAAGTGAACAGCTGAATCAAAGTGCTTACAAGTCAGCCCTAGACAGCGTTTACAGGTACACATGTGCAAGCGGACTGAAATGTGTACCTGATTAATGCTGTCCACGAAGCAGATCCCCCCGAATTGGCTGACATGGAGAGAAGTCTTTCCAGGAAGACTTGTGTCGTGCTGTCACAGCTGAGGTCAGGATGTTGCAGACGTCTCAATTCGTTTTGTCCCGAATTGAGACAACCATACAGGACATCTGCCCGGCATGTGTTCAAGGGTCACATGATACGCTGCACCTAATCACCTGGCCCAGCAAAGCCCACATCTCTAATTGCCAGGTTTCTATGAACCACCCTATTGAAGTGGCTCTGATACTAGACCACATAACAATAGTCAACGAAGATAAGATTAGCTACCATAAGCGACAAGAGAGGAACCAAAGTATAAAGTGGTACTTATGCTGAAAATACAGCTTACGAGGCAACACGATCGCCTAAGGCATCGCGAGCTGTTTTGATGCGATATAGAAAGTTGAAAAGAAGAAATCCGTCATTTCCGTGCAAAGAAGCTATACAGCGATAGAAACAACGCTAGGAAATGTTATTAGCGAGTGAAACACTACGCAAGAGATATGCTTCATGTAGAGATGCAAATAGGAATGTGACAAGTGAAACGTACATCGAGCAGGGAATAAGGAATTTATTAGGGTCTAATGATCCTACCAACCCAGGGAAACCCGACTTAAAAACAACAAAGCCGCAGGAGTCGACAGAATACCGGCAGAGCTGTATGCAACGGGAGGAAACAAGTGGATATGCGGCATGAACCAGCTAGTTTTCACTATCGGATGGGCATTAAGCGATGTTCCGTTTCCCGAAATGAAAGCGCATTTTAATACAGAATTTTGATGGCTGGGTCGGATTTTGATGGCTAGGCCGGATTTTGATGGCTAGGCCGGATTTTGATGACTAGGCCGGATTTTGATGGCTAGGCCGGATTTTGATGGCTAGGCCGGTCGATTTGGAACGATCGCACCAGCCAAGAAAACGTATGACGATAAATATCACGAAAATCGCAGACAGTAGAGACCAAGACTGCTGTGGATAAAAATGAGGGAACTACGAATGGTATTGGAAACATCATGTTTTGGTCTGGATAAGAACAACACGTGGTTGTGGCTACAGCATAAGTAACTATTGTCGGAGTCAAAGCTATTAGAATATGAAAACTAGTAAAAACAAAGTTAATGTCGGACGTCGCCGACACTTCAAACGGTTTTTGTACCCCTCGGACAGGCTCGAAATTTGCATAGAATTTAAAATAATGACAATATTTTTTGATATCCATATGTATGTCCATGTTCAGGTGCGAAGTCACTTGTCCAGAAATTATAAATTTGTCAGAACAAATTACTCCAAATGATGCTTAATCTACCTTTGCACCCGTGAAGCCTTATCTAAAATAGAACTGATTTTCTTCAATTCCAACTGGGCTCGCCCTTGGTATTAAAAACTAACTTGTGCCAAATTGCATTAAGATTGGATGTAATGTAAAACATAAAACATTTGTGTGTAGGAGCTATATCCAAATTTAAATTTTCTTCATGATCTCAAAGGGCATACAATTTTTTTTGTAAATTCATGTAAAACATTCGGAAATTTTTAGAATAAAAACGTTCAAATATTTTATGTAATATGAGAAATTTTTTAACAACGGGATTCCTAATAAATTTTCCGTTTCAATATTTGAAATTTTTTAATAGAAGCGAAAAAAAAATTTTGAAAACGCCGAATTATTCATTTGTACAAAATATCATACATACTCGTACATACGTATAGAGTGATCTTTGAGAAACTTGATAAGGATATAAAGAAGTATCGAAATATAACAAAATCAGCTTAGCCGTTAGAGCGCCGAGCCACACTGTAAAACGGTTAGGAATATCAAGAGCCTTAACCTTAATTTGACGAAGCCGGAGAATAGATCCAATTTTTAGGTCTTCAGTAGTTTGGGTTTTTACGAAACTACTGTCCGTCGTAAAGACATCCACCAGATGAGTCACAAGAAAATAATTGATCAGAACATTTTGGAGCGCACTCAAACAGCAATTGGGTGCTTGTTATCAGGTTTCCACAATGTTCCACAATGATCAATCTAGATCTATTTTTTTAATAGGTTTTTGTCTTTGATTACTCGTGAGTTGTGTTAAACTTTATTTTTTTTCTTTCCATGGAAAGACTCACACCGCGAAAGCCACGGTTTGATGCGGTTTATGCACGCAGAGAATAGATATGGTTACTACATGGTCACCGCAACAATAATATGTTCTCTACAATAAAAGCATGTTCGTCGCAACCATAGTATTGCTCTTTGAATTTCATTTTAACTACAGTATGATTGCGGCAATATTAATATTGTTGAAATGTAACAATAGTATTAATGCCAAATTTAGAAATAAAAATATGGTTGTGGCAACCATATAAACATGTTTGGTGCAACAAAATTATTGTTGTTTAAAATTTACGTTAACAATAATATGATTACGGCAATCATACCGTATGGTTGCAAATATAAACATAGCACAACAGGTTTTATAGACCATACATGTATGTGTGTGGATATGTTTTTTTTTGATATACCAATACACATACACATAATTGTTGTCCGTTATAAAAGCAAAAACAATCGGAAGGTAGTTCGAGGGATTTTTATTGTGTTTACTTTGTTCAGTGGAATACTCTACTGCCGACTGCACGCAGAAAAAAAGTATAGTTGTGATGACAATATTCGAAGAGGATAATACCATTGTTGGATATATGGTTGTGGTACAACAATATTATGATCCTTACAACAATAGCATGATTCAAATACAACCATACCATGATCCTCACAACAATAGTATGATTCACACATAACCATACTATAATCCCCACAACCATAGTATGACTCACACTCAACCATACTATGATTTCCACAACCATAGTATGATCCTCACAACCATAGTATGGTTCACATACAACCATAGTATGATCCTCATGTTATGATCCCTACAACCATAGTATGATCACACACAATTATACTATGATCTCCAATATAATTTATTAGAATTTGTTTAAGTTGTCGACAATAGATTTGAATTAGAAAATTATTCAAAAAAAACATTAAATTCAAAATAATAGGATTGATTTATTTCACAGTAGAAAAAATAAGTTTAAAAAGACGTAAGCGTTTTTATTAAAAAAAAATCAGTTAAACAAAGCCAAAGCAGCTTGTTTAAAAAATTTTAATTTCGATAAAAAAAAGTACTATTATTGCATTAGATCCGTACCAATAACATTTGTTCTTAAAAGAATATTTAAATGAAGAAAAATTACAATCATACAGTATGATTGCCGTAACCATATTATTGTTAATATAAAACGCAAAACACAATACTTTTGTCCCACCAACCATATTTATAATGTTGCTATAACCATTTTTTCATTTTTAAATTTGGCAATAATACTGATGTTACATTTCTACAATATTAATGTTGCAGCAATTATACTATTGTCAAAACTTAATTCAGTTGACAATGCTATGGTTGCGACGAACATACTTTTATTGCGGAGAACACACTTTTATTGCCGTGGCCATGTAGTAACCATGTTTTTTTCTCTGCGTGTGGTTCTTGTTTATTTAAAATCTGCCTGCACTTAAGTACGAGTATATGTATAGCCATTGATCATTGTTTAATCACTTTCGTTACTTGGTGTCTACGAATGGAGAAGTAGCATTTACCCCTGCTGGCAACTTAAAGTAATTTCGACTGCCGTTGGAATATATATTTTAGTTTCTTGAATAAAATGTTCAATAAAAACATGGCCTCTAATCTGGCTATGTACTAATAGTAATGCAATTTAAAATAACTTACTTGATTAAAATCTATTTTTGAATAACAACATTACCCAGTCCTAATAAATAATTTTGGGGATCATAGTATGGTTGAGTGTGAATCATACTATGGTTGTGTGGAGCATAGTATGGTTGCGTGTGAATCATACTATGGTTTTAAGGATCATACAATGGTTGTATGAGAAACATACCATAGTTGTGAGGATCATAATATGGTTGTGGAGATAATGGTATGGTTGAGAGTGAATCATACTATTGTTGTGAAGATCATAGTATGGTTATGTGTGAATCATATTATTTTTGCAAGGATCATAATATTGTTGTGCCACAACCATATGCCCAACAATAGTATGATCCTCTTCGAATATTGTCACCCCAACCATAATATTTTTCTGCGTGTGAGCTGGTGAAATCATCGGTTCATATTTTTTTCAAAAATGATAATGGCCGAAACGTTACCATAATTGGTGCTCGCTATCGCGCAATGATATCGGAATTTCTGCTACCAGAAGTTAAAACACGTTCCTTGACGTTATTTGGTTTTGACAGGATGGTGCCACTTTCCATACAGCTGCTCAAACAATGGATCTAATGAGAGGTCATTTCGAAGAGCAGCTAATTTCACACCTTTAGACTTTTTTCTTTGTGGCTACGTAAAGTCCGAAGTTAGTACTGACAAACCAGCTACGATTCTGGGTTCGGAAGCCAACATTACGTGTGTCATTAACGCCATACCGGTCAAAATCCTCGAATTAGTCATCCAAAATTAGACGGTCAGAATGGACATTCTGAGGAGTAGTTGCGGCCAACATTTGAAGGAAATTCCATATGTGACAGCGCATAAAGAAAGGGGCCTAAGGGTAAAAAAATCAATTTTAATTTTTGTTCTTTTTTTGATGTGGACAACATCTGAGCATCGAATGAGACCGATCCCATGCCCCAAAAGTGTTCCCTCCCAGAGATATGCGCGTTTTATGAAAGTGAAGTCGACGATGCTAAGCGCAAACAGAAAGGGACCTAATCTTTAAAATGGCTCTCCTGAACAAAACTGGTTTTTAGCCTTAGCTCCCTTTTTATTATGCGCGTCACATATTCGAAAAAAATGGCATAAAAAAAGTCCTTTCGAATGAACAATCAAGACATTGATCACCCTATATAAGTATACGAGTATACATAAAAAAAACTGAGCTTTGTTTAGAATTCTAGGGCTAAGGAGAAGTGGACGCTAATTAATGCCGCAAATCAATTAAAAGGTTCACTTGTTTTAATCTCTGTATATGAACCTTGGCATGTCGAACTTGCTGCTTTTAGGAATTATTATATCATTTCCGTTAAAATTAATCTACTTAGTAGGGACATAAATACTGTTACAACATTAAACACACCCATTTCAATAGTAGAACTGAACATACCCCGTTAATGTCATACGGGTTTTGAAAGCTAACTTCAATCGCGTTAGTCTGTAACGGGATTTTAAAATTGTTTCAACTTTCATCATGGAGTGGTCAGCTAATGAGAACCGCATCGCTGTAATAGCGCTTTTCAAGTGTGAAATGAAAAAAACAATATTTTCAAAATGCTCCGGCCACTAGGGATTAGCCGCATGTTAATCTACCGATGCATAAAACTGTTTGAGGAGACTGGAGATGTAAAAGACCGCCACCAGTCGGGCCGCCCACTCTCTGTTCGAACACCGCATGTCATCAAAGCCGTTAAATCAAGAATTCACAGAAATCCGCTCCGAAAACAGAAAATCATGGCCCGTGAGATGAATATCACGCAAAAGTCCATGAGTCGAATCATTAAAAAAGACTTGGGACTTGAGGCTTTCAAACGACGTACCGGACATTTAATTGACTGCAGCTTTACAAAAAAACTTTTTACCATTCAGGAAAAATTTAACAAGCAAAATGATAGAGTGTATGCGCGGTCATCTAAGGAAGCATGAACTCATCCTAAGGGTTGAAAAGGGTCATCACCCAGCTTCAGTCATGGTTTGGTGGGGTGTCTCTTACGATGGGGTCACTCACCTGCATTTCTGCGAACAAGGAGTCAAAAACATCGGCCAAAGTTTACCAAGAAACCCTTTTTGGAAGCTGTTGTGAAGCCTCATAACAATTTCCTGTTCCAAAACCAGCCATGGAGTTTCCAGCAGGATCCTGCACCGGCCCATAAGGCAAAAACGTCCCAGGCCTGGCTTCAAAACAATTTGCCAGCGTTCATTTCCTCTAAAGAATGGCCCTTAGGCAGTCCAGATTTGAACCCATTGTATTACAAATTGTGGACGGTTTTAGAGGACAGGGTTTGTCACAAAAGATACCCCAACATTGGATTTCTTAAGACTGCTTTGATTCGAGCTGAGGCCAACTTTCCAATGGACGAGGTTCGTGCAGCTATTGACGATTGGTCAGTGCGTCTTAAGGCGTGTGTAAAGGCAAAAGGCGGAAATTTCGAATAAATAGATTCCTTTTGGATACAAAATACATCAATAAATATAGGATTGAAAAATATTTGGTATAAAAACATTCAGTGCTTTTCATTTTACAGTATAAAACGTGTGTAACAGTATTTATGTCCCTACTAAATATTAGTAGTTAACAAGTTTTCTATAAAAACACACCCTGAAGTTTAAATGTTCCAACAGAAGTAGATTTTCTGTTTCCATAAAATTTTTTCTAAAACGCACATCTGTTAAAACCATCAATGTGACAAAACAAACTTAAATTAACCAGACTCATACTAAGGTGAGCTGTGCTGTTGTAATCTCTAAACGTTTCATTGAATTGTTTAACGTACAAATGATGGTAGCGCATGCGCACATAAACCTAACCCACGCATTTAAAACGCGATTGGTATAGGAAGTGTCTCGATGCTTATGAAATATTTTACGAGCGTGTAAACTTCTAGGCTATAACTAATTTTTACGAACTAGTTGACACTATCAACCAATCAAGAGAAGCCTCTACACTTATGCAACATTATAGGAATCGTAAGTTGTTAGAAGCAGATGCGTCACAAAGTAATGCGTAATCGCTTTAATGATCAGTTGAGTGACTGAGTCTATCCACATTCCTAGAGTGAGAATGACGTCGAAATATGACCATAAAATTCGAGGTCTAACAAATGAATTTTATCTTGGCGCGATCAGTTTTTGGGCTGTGATGGCAACATTGACTTTTTTTTAAAAAAAAAGCCTTCGAGTTGGTGTTGAGAGGAGAAAAATATTTAAAAAAAAACATTTGTTTGCTTGTAATTATTTTGTTATTTTGCTTCTACGTATGTAAATGTTGTTGACCCTTTAACCTTTTGGAAAGACAAAGACTTGCATACAATGCATTTAAATAAGATTATGAATAATTGTGTCTGTGCATGTGTGTGTATGTGTGTTGTTAATGACTCCCACAATTTCGCTGGGCGAAGAAATGATAGACTCCGCACCACAAACTGGTGTCAGCGTGTACACGTTCAGTCATATGTGAATTTCTTGAACAGTGGTGGTTCGTACTGCAGTAGATAGAAATATTAAAAATACCCTACATCAATCTTTAAGGTCATTGACTTAATTTCGATGGACATTTAACATTGTAGAAACTGGTACAGTGGAATAGTCCCTGAGGCATTTAGGAGTGTCAGGGGTACTAATAAAATTTATTCACTCGATGTAATCGCATTATCAACTCATGCATTGGTGAAAGTAGTACAGGGTGGGCCAAAAGTTACCATGAGGTTTAAAAACTTAATAACTTTTTCGTTTAAATATTTTTTCCAGATTATATAAATAACAATTGGAGAATAAATAATGGAGAGATTCACAACTGAACAAAGAACCAGATCAATAGATTTTTTTTATTTAAATCAGCGATAAAGTATTTCAACGCAAAGTGATGAGTGGTGAAGCTCATTTCATTTGAATGGCTTTGTCAATAAGCAGAACTATAGGTACTGGGGTTCTAAAAATCCAAGAGCCACTTATCAACCCCAATTGCACCCCATTTGGTGTACAGTATGGTGTGGGATCACATCTGCAAATATCATTGGGCCTTACTTCTTTGAGAATGAAGATGGAAGTGCTGAACCGTAAACGGAGAGCGTTATCGGTTTATGATAGACAATTTTTAACGTCCTGCTCTTGAAAACAGACCTTAGTAGTGGTTTTAGCAGGACGGAGCCACATCCCGAACGAATTATTTACATAAATTCGAAAATTATTTGGACTGCGCGACCGCCAGATTTGGGGTTATTTGAACAAGCCCGCGACAGTCCTTCAACTCAAGTCCAACATTGTTGCCGAAATTCGAACGCTACAGCCACAAATTTTGAATGATGCTATGGAAAATGCTCTAAAACGCGCCCATCATTGCGAAGCTGAAAACGGAGGTCATTTATGTGACATTATTTTTCATACTTAGGGTAAAAGTTTCCATTTTGTATACCTAGTGGGGACATTAATACTGTTACAACATTGAACACACCCATTTCAATAGTAGAACAGAACATACACCGTCAATGTCATATGGGTTTTGAAAGCTAACCTCAATAGCGTTAGTCTGTACGGGATTTTAAAATTGTTTCAACTTTTATCATGGAGTGGTCAGATAATTAGAACCGTATCGCTGTAATAGCGCTTTTCAAGTGTGAAATGAAAAAAAACGATATTTTCAAAACGATCCGTCCACTAGGGATTAGCCGCATGTTCGTTTACCGATGCATAAAACTGTTTGAGGAGACTGGAGATGTAAAAAGACCGCCACCGGTCGGGCTGCCCACGCTCTGTTCGAAAACCGCATGTCATCAAAACCGTTTAAGAAATTCAGAAATCCGCTCCGAAAACAGAAAATCATGGTCCGTGAGATGAATATCACGCAAAAGTCCATGAGTCGAATCATTAAAAAAGACTTGGGACTTGGGGCTTTCAAACGACGTACCGGACATTTATTGACTGCAGCTTTAAAAAAAAATAATATTGAAAAATACAAACGTCTTTTGGCGAAGCACGCTGATAACTTACACAGAAAAATTTTGTTCACCGATGAAAAAAATGTTTACCGTTCAGGAAAAAATTAACAAGTAAAATGATAGAGTGTATGCGCGGTCATCTAAGGAAGCACCTGAACATCAAGGGTGGAAAAGGGTCATCACACAGCTTCAGTCATGGTCTGGTGGGGTGTCTCTTACGATGGGGTCACTGACCTGCATTTCTGCTAACAAGGAGTCAAAACATCGGCCAAAGTTTACCAAGAACCCGTTTTGGAAGCTATTGTGAAGCCCCTTAACAATTCCCTGTTCCAAAACCAGCCATGGACTTTCCAGCAGGATTCTGCGCCGGCCCATAAGGGTAAAACGTTCCAGGCCTGGCTTCCTCTGAAGAATGGCCCTCAGGCAGTCCAGATTTGAACCCATTGGATTAAAAATTGTGGACGGTTTTAGAGGAGAAGGTTTGTCACAAAAGATATCCCAGAATTGGATCTCTTAAGACTGCTTTGGTTCGAGCTGTGGCCAATTTTCCAATGGACGAGGTTCGTGCAGCTATTGACGATTGGCCAGTGCGGCTTAAGGCGTGTGTAAAGGCAAAAGACTGACATTTCGAATAAGTAGATTCTTTTTGGATACGATATACATCAATAAATATATTAAAAAATATTTGGTCCAAAAACATTTAGTACTTTTTATTTTACAGCATAAAACGTGTGTAAGAGTATTTATGTCCCTACTAAGTACTAGATCCATCTAGAGGTATTTTTTCAGAACAAAAAAAAATATAAAAATTCAAATTAAGTATGGAATCTTTATTGGTGATTTGAAAGGACATTTTGTGGTATTTATTTTCTGAATATAATTTTCTTCAAATGTTGGCCGCAACTACGCCTCAGGGTTTCCATTCTGAGGGTCTAATTTTGGATGACACGTTCGAGCATTTCGACCGGTATGGCTTTTACGACACGCGTAATGTTAGCTTCCAAAACCTGATTCGTAGCTGGTTTGTCAGCACAGACTTTGGACTTTACGTAAACCCAAAGAAAAATGACTAAAGGTGTGATATTACGCGATCTAGGCGCCAAAACGTGAAATAAGCTGCTTTTCGAAATGACCTCTCAATAGATCCATTGTTTGAGCAGCTGTATGGCAAGTGGCACCGTCCTGTTGAAACCAAGTGTCGTCAAGATTACGGGCTTCAATTTCAGGTAGCAAAAAGTCCGATATCTTGAAGTAATAGCGAACACCATTCACGGTTTCGTTCCGGCTATCAACATTTTTAAAAAAAAAATGATGATTCCACCAGCTTATAAACCGCACCAAACCGTGGTTTTCTCTGGGTATAATGGCACCTCTTGAACTTCTTATTGTTGCTCTTCAGCCCAAATGCGACAATTTTGTTTACTGACTTAGCCGTTGAGCCAGAAATAAGCCTCATCGCTGAACAAAATTTTGGTCGAAAACAGCGGATCTTCCCGTTTCTTAGCGAACGCTCACTTCCATAATACAGTTGCCAACATTTGAAGAACATTTGTTCTGAAAAATACCTCTAGATGGATCACCCTATATATGACTAACACAACTGGCTCGGCAGTATCTCATACGATCAAACCAATTTTTGGGCGTTATCTTTTCAATGGCAACTTCGATTTCATGTTTTTATGATTCAATTTTCTCTGCATGCTTTACGTAGTTCTAGCTTTCCAATAAAACCATAACCCACCCGTAGATCTGCTGAGTTTTATGAACGATGTGTCGTTGCTCAAAGTAGGCTTCCTACAAAACTTATAGTGAAATTTATCAAAGACAAGGACAATTACACTTCACCGTCTAAGGGACACCGATTCGGTGTAATGCGTACCAATTTTTAAAGTTAGCCACAAAGGCAAGTCCTTCTAGGTAAGAACATCGAACATGTTTTTAGCGACGGATTTGCCACCTCGTAAATGCCGGCGACTCTAGAGATTGCTCTATAAGCCATGTAAACCCTTCTCTAAAAAACATTAGCCGTTCCGAGCCTGCGTTAAGAAGTTG
The DNA here is from genome assembly GCA_963513945.1 of Hydrotaea diabolus. Lineage (NCBI taxonomy): Eukaryota > Metazoa > Arthropoda > Insecta > Diptera > Muscidae > Hydrotaea > Hydrotaea diabolus. The sequence continues at coordinate 94,167,835 of OY740718.1, forward strand.
GTCCTGGTTAGTGAGTACACGACAAAAAACCCTTTAATTTAAACCAAAAAATGTATATGTATGATCTCTCAACCCGCAGAAAAAATGTATGGTTGTGGTGACAATATTCGATGAGGATAATTCTCATTAATAAAAATGAGTCTACTGTATAAGTCAGTTGATTTGTGGCCGAAGTAATCGTTGCCAAAGACTGCTGAAGAAAAACCTTGGCGGGTTTAGAAACAGCTGTACAGTCTGCCTGGCAACCGTAGCAAATACATTTCACCAATTTCTTCTTTTTACGTTGATTCTGAAAAAGAAACAACATAAAGGTCTCGAACCAGAATTAAAAAACTGCTCAAGTCATGATAATACTATTGTTGGGTATATGGTTGTGGTACAACAATATTATGATCCTCACAACAATAGTATGATTCAAATACAACCATACTATGATCCTCACAACTATAGTATAATTCACGAATAACCATACTGTGATCGCCACAACCATACTATGATCTCCACAACCATAGTATGATCTTCACAACCACAGTATGTTTCATATACAACCATAGTATGATCCTCACAACCATAGTATGATTCACAGGAAACCATGTTATGATCCTTACAACCATAGTATGATCACACACAATTATACTATGATAATTATGATGATAATTTATTAGAATTTGTTTTGTCGACAATAGATTTGATCCCCAATATTATTTATTAGAATTGGCTTAAGTTGTCAACAATAGATTTGAATTATGAAAATTATTCAAAAATACATTAAATACATAGAAAAAATAAGTTGAAAAAAACGTAGGCGTTTTTGTTAAAAATATTTCAGTTAAATAAAGCTAAAGCGGCTTGTTTAAAAAATTTTAATTTCGATAAAAAAGTACTATTATTGCATTAGATCCGTACCAATAGCATTTGTTCTTAAAAGCATATTTAAATGAAGAAAAATTACAATCATACAGTATGATTGCCGTAATCATATTATTGTTAACATAAAACGCACCAACCATATTTTTGTCGAACCAATCATATTAATATTGTTGCTATAACTATATTTTCATTTTTAAATTTGGCAATAATACTATTGTTACATTTCAACAATATTAATATTGCAGCAATTATACTATTGTCAAAAATAAATTCAGTTAACAATGCTATGGTTGCGACGAACATACTTTTAGTGCGGAGAACATATTATTATTGCCGTGACCATGTAGTAACCATGTTTTTTCTCTGCGTGTGGGCACCGTATAACCAGATAGGTTTGATTACACTTTTGTATAGCAGGACCTTATATTCAAGGCTTAGTATTGAGTTCGCGTTGAGGAGCCAGTGAAGTTGATGGACCTTAAGTTTCAGTTGAGTTTTCTTGGCTTCGATATGACTTCTCCAGGTGAGTCGGCGATCCAGGTGGATTCCAAGGTATGAAACATGATCAGATTTAGAAAAAGGGATATTGTTTAATTTCAATAAAGAAAATTACAATCATACAGTATGATTGCCGTAATCATATTATTGTTAACATAAAACGCAAAACACAATACTTTTGTCACTCCAACCATATTTATATTGTTGCTATAACCATATTTTCATTTTTAAATATTGCAGCAATCATACTATTGCCAAAAATAAATTCAGTTAATAATGCTATAGTTGCGACGAACATACTTTTATTGCGAATATATTATTATTGCCGTGACTATGTAGTAACCATGTTTTTTCTCTGCGTGAATAAATAATTCCAAAAATAAGCTAAACTATACAGGGTGATTCATTCACGACTGGACAAATTTCACCAGCGTATTCCTAGGCTCATTTCATGAAAATATGTCTACGACCATGCCCGAAAATGCAAGGGGCGAAATGCAGCGGTTTGAAAGTTTTCGAATTGGTGGTCGGAGGGTACTAGGTTAATATTGCTAAGTTCTTAACCAGTGATCGCATTTATCATAGGATTTCTAATAAAATTTTTGTTCGAATTTTTTAATTGTCTTCTGTGTATAATAATAACATTGCACACTGCTCACTGATTCAAGAAAAGATCACCGTTTGTTCCTTAATGGAATGTTGAGGGAATTGTGTACGTTTGTATCGGTTTATGCATTTTACCGGCTGTCAGCTATTAAAAAAACTTGAATTTCTTCGGACCGCGGTGCAGAATATACCGAGGTGCAGAATATCTCTCTTTATTATAAAATGTGGAAATCGAACTTTTCCATGGCATGTTTGAATTCGCTGTTGTAGCGGGTACACACATAGTGCCGAGGTCTTAGCCCCAGGCCGAAAAGTTGGTGTTTCGGGTCAATCCGGTAAATGTAGCTGGCTATCGTGGGTTTGGTTTCATGCTTTAGGTTGTATCCCCAAATTTCAGCTACGGACCAGCGCCCTTCTATTTCATTCATTAGCAAGTAGCAGGTGCCTGAAAGTCGGTGCACACCATGACTTCAGCATGTGCTTTACCGATTATAGCTTACTTTAAATTACTCCATTTTCACACTATCATTCAAAAAAGCTGAATAACTCTGAAAAAAAACAAACTAAACACAGTAGTGCGAATGGGTATGTCGTTTTCCCATTTCTTGAGCTGTTGTTTTTTCCCTCTTGTTGAGTTTCCCAGTTTTAATGCATTGTTCGATTTTCATTTCTTTGCCGTGCAGTATTGGACTGCTTCTCCCCATCAGCTGCATCAGCATAACAATTGAAGTTGCTCGTGTGAGTACCTTCGTTTCAGTGCAGCAAAAAAGTGAAAACTATGCTTTCTTATGATTCGAAAAAAAATACAGGTGGACGGACGGAAAGACGATCAAACAGCCAGAGCTCATCTCCATCGCAAGCCACTGATTTTGGTTGATACAGTTGTTGCCGTCATTACTGCTACCGCATACTTCGTACATCCAGATTTCTTTCGACTCCACTAAAATTCATTGTCAGCGGCATTTTCCAGCCCTTTTTCCCACACTTGATACAAAGTATTGTGTTTTTGTTTTTATTTTAAGAGTGATTTTTCTTTTATCGCAACTTTTCTTTTCGGTTTCTTTTGGACAAAGTCAACATTGAAATTTCTTTGGTGCTTAGATTTTTCTCATCGCTGTGCCCAATACATTTTTAATGTAATTCCGTTTTGGTGGGTAATTATGCGTCGCCGCCAATGGAGCCCTGGGCGGTGATAATTTATGTGAAATTGGCGGAAAATTGTGCCCCGTATGGCACGTGTGTGAAAAACGAGCCAGCATGTGTTAATTATAGATAATTTTCTTTTTTAGATGTACCATTGTCATAGGAACAACTGGCAGTTTTATGGTAATTACAATCCACCTTTTTGGAATAAGTCCAATCTTAACTAGTTTTCGTTAAAAAAGTAAATTCAATTAAATTTTCTAAAAGAATTTCGCCAAAAATAGTTTTAGTCTCGAAAAAAAAACAAAGTTTTAAAGAGAATTCTAAAGGGTGTCCTAAAAAGAGCGCAATTTTTAAATTTTAAATAAAACACAGATATTTAAGAAAAAATCGTGAAACTTTATTATATCGTAAAGTAGACAGAATGAGGTTATGTATGGAACAATATATCGTGCAGATGGCCGCCGCGGCTTTGCTGGCATGCACGCGATCTTTTAATGAAATTTTCAATGACCGTTTTGCATGAATGCTGCGGTATTTCATTCCAATTTCGTCTTTTAAGGCTTGAGTCGTCGTCGGCTTATTCGCGTAAACCATCGACTTCAAAAAACCCCAAAGAAAAAAATCTAATGGTGTTAAATCGCACGATCTAGACGGCCAATTCTGATCTCCAAAACGCGAAATAACACGACCGGGAAATGACTGATGCAGCAATTGAATTGTTTCTCTGGCTGTATGACATGTGGCGCCGTCTTGTTGGAACCACATGCCCTCCACATTCATTTCTTCAATTCTAGGCAAGAAACAACTGGTTATCATTTCACGATACCAAACACCATTTACTGTTTGCGCTTGACCTGCCTCATTTTCATAAAAAAAAGGTCCAATGATTCCTCCAGCCCAAAAACCACACCACACAGTGACACGTTGAGGATGCATTTGCTTCTCGTGAATCACTCGAGGATTTTCCGCACCCCAAATGCGACAATTCTGCCTATTGACGAAGCCATCAAGATGAAAATGGGCCTCGTCACTGAAGATGATTTTATCGGCAAAATCAGCATTTTCATGTTGTCTCTCCAATACCCAATTAACGAACTCCCTTTCGTGTAGCGCTCCATTTTTACTAACCTCGTACCTTCTACTAACAAACAATAACAATTGTTCAAATGTCAAACAATGACACTTCGAATGTTGCCAGATTTAAAAATTGCGTTCTTCTTGGGACACCCTTTATATGTAGAGCATCCATAAATGACAGCCGTCTTAAACTGTGAATACTGCCTCTACGCAGCGGTCATGTATATCCTGCCAAAAAAGTCAAATCAAGTTAAAACTTAAATTTTTCAATTTTGTCATTTAGAGCAATATATTGTATTCCCATTTACGACACATATTTTTGGTTCCGTTTAAATTAGTCTAAAAAACTGGGTTTTTTTTAAAAAACTGTCATTTCGGGGGTTTTTTTAAACCGTGTTTAAAAAAAAAACCGCGGCAGGGTTTTGTTTTTAGAAAAATCCGGCATTAACCGAAATTTTGTTTTTCCATTCAGAAGTGAAGTGAATTACCCCATTTTTAGTTTCTGAGAATTCCAATTGCGACGAAAAATAAACCACATACAGAAAAAAAAATAAGTTGAAAATCGGTCCGGACTACAAAAATTCGGTTGGATAAACACACTCTGTTGCAACCACCAATTTCAAATGGTTCAATATACCATAAGACGCTAGCTGCAATAATACAGAACTCACAACCAATTAATCGGTTATAACAACCAAATTCTGTGAAATTATTGGTTGGTACAACTGGTGGTTATGGAAACCAATTAATTATAAAAAACATGTCACTTTAGTGACATCAGATAAGTTTAATTGTAATAACCAAACCCCATATAATGTAATAAATTATTGTTGGTTATCCCAACATTAAAATATAATCTCCATAATAAAATTATCAGTTCTAGTCACTACTGAATTGGAAGTTAAAAACAAATAAAGATATTAAATCATTTATTAAATATGTAAGAATTAAGACAATTTTCCCATTTTGGATTTAAACGTTTCTAAACTAAGTCACACCGAAAATATATTATAAATTGTTTTAAAACTTCCAGAAAGCCAAAAACATAAAACTAAACCATCAGTTAGTTCAGTAAACCAATGATCGCTATAATCACAACCATTACATGTACAAATTCAGTTCCAATAGTTAGTTAGGGTTACCGATACTTTGTCTCTACAACCGCTAGTTCCTTCTTCTAAGTATTGCCGTGTTCACAACCAATATTCGGGCGTAGAGAGAAAATGCACGAATAGTACGTGCAATCATCTATATTCTGTAGGCAAAAAATTCGGTTGTGACAACAAATCTGTTATCTGTGTGCAGTACAGAAGCTGAGATCGGCCGTGGCCCACTATATTATAACCGCACTTCTGGATAAGCAGAAAAATCAATTAAAAACATTTTTTTCAATCACTTGGACCAGATTTAAAAAATAATTTCACATGTGAGTTTGTGAGAAATATCATTGTTCTTTAATGGTAACCCAAAAGATGTTTGAATGGACGTATTTTCGGCTGGGGTCCGTCTCCCAAATGTAGTCAAACGAGAAAAATAATTTTTAATCTACTTGATATGTGTCCTTGTAAACTGGAAGCCGTCAATTGGCCTCCAGATTTTTGTGTGGAGACTTTATGGAAAAAATGGTCCTAAATGCTCTTAAATTGGTTGTTTGGCTATTCGATCGGAAAGAGTGTTCTAAGTGGCTGTATGTAAAATCGGGAACTTTTGTACGGAGCTATGTCAAAACATGAAACGATATATTCCATTGTTATCCGAGCTGGGGACTTATCGATGATGATGCGAAGTAAAGATTGGTGAAATATGTGGCTCTAGAGCTAAGGACAGAAAATCAGTTAAATTATGCGTGGGAGCTTTATCTAAATCTAAACCGATTTTCATAAATTTAAATAGCGTTCATCCATAGCCCAAATAACTTACTGCTTCCAAGTTTTATGAACACCGGACAACAATTGGGGCCTGCAATTTGATTACACGCTTAAGAAAGGTAGCAGGCGCACAGACAGACATCATTAAATCGAATCTGCTCGTGATTTCTAGTCTATCGGTACACATATTGCTATATATATTTCTGGCCTAGGCAACACTAAGTGTTGCCTGGCGCCGTCTGACATTTCCATTGGAAAGTTTGTGTTGTTTACAGTGACTAGAAAAATCAATTTGGCAAAAAAAAATGGAATAACTGGTGAACATTTTCGTGCGATCATTTTTCACAACTTTCGATGAACTTAAATCTTTGTATGGCGATGAAGCACCATCCTATAGAACTGTGAAAACCTGGTTTAATGAATTCAATCGTGGCCGACGCTCGCTCAAAGAAGAAGGTCGTGAAGGTCGTCCAAAAACAGCCGTTGTGTCAAAGAACATTGATGCCGTGCGTGAACTCATAATGCAAGATCGCCACGTGTGATATCGTGAGATAGAGGCATCTTTGGCATTTCTTCCACCCGCATGCCTTCGAATTTGCATGAACACCTGGCCGTAAAAATTGGTTTGTTCTCGTTGGATCCCGCACAATTTGACAATCGCTCAAAAAAAGACTCGTGTCGATTGGTGCAAAGAAATTTTGAAAAAATACGATCGCGGTGCTTTAAAAGACGTTTATAAGATCGAAACAGGTGACGAATCATGGATCTATGCGTATGAGCCCGAAACAGCAATCGACCGTGTGGATCTTCGAAGACGAGCCAAATCTAACGAAATTGTTCGTGGAACACTTCGAAGCAAATGGTCGTCTGTTTCTTCGCCAAAACTGGTCATGTGGCGACTGTTCCGCTTGAGCAACGTAGGACGGTCAATTCCGAGTGGTACACCACAATTTGTTTGCCTGAAGTCTTTGGAGAAATTCGAAAAACGAACTAGAGAAGACGAATCATTGTGCACCATGGCAATGCGAGCTCTCAGACATCGGCTCAAGCCAGCGCCTTTTTGACCGGCCAAAACGAATTGATGGGTCATCCGCTGTACAGTCCTGACTTGGCACCAAATGACTTCTTTTTATTCCCGCACATCAAGAAAAAATGCGTGGCCAACGATTTTCGTCGCCAGAAGATGCTGTTGAAGCGTTCAAAAACCATGTTTTGGAGGTGTCTCAATAGGAGTGGACAAAGTGCTTCGGCAATTGGTTTGAGCGCATGCAAAAGTGTATAAATCATGCTGGAGAATACTTTGAAAAACAATAAAACCATTTTTGATGATAAATAGTCGCATTTTCATTATTAGACCAGAAATATATCAGCCCTCGTTTGAATCCACGGATTTATTTTTAAGATTTGGCCGAGATTGCGGTCGGACTTATGGACTATAGGCCTAAACAAAACGGGTCACTTCGAAAGCGAATTCACGGCGGAGGATATATAAGTTTCGGCCTGGCCAAATTATGGAGAACGAAATTTAATCAAAGGGAGCAATAATAAAAAAAAAATTATAAGATAAGAAAAAAAATATTTTCACAAAAAATAAGGTTTTTTTTTCAAAGATTACGTGTAAAAGCCAGAAATGGGCCTCATCACTGAACAAAATTTTAATCGAAAACAGCGGATATTCCCGTTTTTCACCGAACGCTCATTTCCATAATACAGTTGCCAACATTTGAAGGTAATTATTTTCAAAAAATAAATGACATAAAATGTCCGTTCAAATTACCAATAAAGATTCCACACTTCATTTGAATTTTTATATTTTTTTGTTCTGAAAAAATACCTCAGGTGGATCACCCTATATAATTGAAGTACTCTTAAGTATAGGAAGGGTGAAGGAAAAAGAGAAAATTATGATGGAGGATTTTTAATGAATAAGTAAGATCAAACTTTGCGCAATAACGGCGCATCAGCCCCATAGGTTCTTTTATACAGCATCATATGTGACGCGCAAGATAGAAAGGGACCTAAGGTTAAAAACCAGTTTTGTTCAGGTGAGCCATTTTAAAGATTAGGCCCTTTTCTATTTGCGCTTAGTATCGTCGACTTCGAGTTAACACTTTTGGGGCATGGAATCGATGCTCAGATGTTGTCCACATCAAAAAAAGAAAAAAAATGAAAATTGACCTTTTTACCCTTAGGTCCCTTTCTCTATGCGCTGTCACATATACTGACGGAATCTTTGAAATCAGGCACCAAAATCTGAGAAAAACAAAGCAAGATCTGTTGTATGATCTGTTTTTCAAAGTATCCTTTATATATTTTAAATCAAAAATATCTACAAATTGGTGCGTTTTGAAAAATCCGAATTCGATTGCAGTAGCTTCAAATACATTAAATCGGTTATAAGTTATGCCGGTTAAGACTTTTGTGTCGATTAGTGTTATTTAAAATGTAATGCAAGCAAAACAAATTCTTTACTCATTCGATGTAGTTGTAATGACCAGTAGCTTTCAAACTGTTCGAAAAGTATAAGCAGACAATTCCAATGAAATCAAATACCAACTCTCCTCTAAGCTTCTCTTTAATTGATGAAAAGCCAGACATTAAGTTTACTCTTTGCTGGGGACGAAAGAATCTCTTAACCACTCTCTTATGTTGTTACAATCAAATTTTATGACGTCCCAAACATGTTTCCGGCCCACCTCACTTTAATGGCCCCACAAACAAAGCAAACACGCTCGAATCAAGCATGGAGCGGCAAAACTACTACAGCCGACAAGCTCCACTGCGGCTGCTGCTACCAAATACGCTGTTACGTCATTAAGACTTGTGCTTTTTTCCAAGCTCCCTCTCTCTCACATTGCATTTATGGGCATGTGGAGGAGAGTGAGTTTTGTAAACATTGACTGAAAAGAAATATAGGTCTTGAAAACAGTTTTTGTATGTGATGGTGCGGAGGGGGCGCAAGTGTTTTTGTTTAATGAAACGGGTTTAATGTAAACAACACAATATTCTAAAGTACTCAATGCAGTGTAAAGTGAGAAGAGAAAGAGAGATTGGGCTGGGGTTCAGCCAAGTTTTAGGGCGAGGAAGACTAAGAGTGAGTGTAAGTGATCGAGAGAGTTATTATGTGGGGGGCTACAACTAAGCTCAGGCCAATAAGGTAAACTCTGACTTAGTTTTAGATGAGGGTGAGAGGGCTCTTGTGGTGTGTGTGTGTGTGTGTGCAAATTTGTTATTTCTTGTGTGGTGTTTTTGGGGGGTTTTCGTTGTGTTGTTGTTGTTGCTCCATTGGCATGTAATGGTACGTACTATGCACGGTGCGGTGGGTATGGTGTGTTTGGTTTTCCTTCTGGGGAGTGAGTGCTGGGCTATGGCACTTGTTGTGTCTTGGAGGTGCACCAAACAAACAATTATCAATCAGTCTGTTTAGAAACAACGATCGATGAACAACGCGTTGAACGGAAGAAACTAGCATACCCAACCAATTAAGTGGCAGTGTATGTTTTGTGGTTTTTCTTTCTTTTTCCTATTCTTTGAAGAAAATTTATTAAAAAAAATTATCTATAAAAGAAAAATGTAGAGTTGAAACGGGAAAATTGTTTATAATTATTAGAAGAAGAAAAAATAAACGGTGAAATAACCACAAGTTATCGGTTCTAAAGCTGTTATTCGAGTGCTGTAATACAGAAACAAAATCGTGTGAGAAAGAAACAAAAACCCCAAGTGGAAAATACAATAATAATTTTTGTGGAAAATCAAAAAAAAAAACCCAAACACACTCACTAGTGAGCTTTGAAAGTGAATGAGAAGAAATACATAAAAGCGTGCGTGCGGTTTTTTTGTTAATATCAAAGTTTGAAGCATCCGTGAGAGCGGGAGAGCGTTTTACACAAAGTGCACTGTTTTAAAAAACGTGAAGCACGCGCGTCTGCTAATCGCTGTCATCATCATTTTCATCAGCGGTAGCTGCAGCAGTAGCCGCAGCTGAACAACAACACATATCATCATCTAAACTTAAGCCTTAATCCGCGCTTAAGTAGACTTGGCGCATGGCTTGGCTTGCATATGCAATACCCCAAAAAGTTCAGCACATTTATTTTAGCGGCATTCCTGTTTTAATGCAATTCACTGAGTTTTTAGGGTAAACAATTATGTAAAGGGGGTTTCGCTTTGAAGCTTAATTTTCTAATGGCAATTGCTAGATGAGAAAAGAACAAATATGCATACAGTCAAGGACAAAAAAATAGGACCATTCCTGTTTTAATGCAATTTACTGAGTTTTAAGGGTAAAAAATTTTGTAAAGGGTCTTGCGCGTTGGTGCATCATTTTCTAATGAAAATTGCTAGATGAGAAAAGAACAAATAAGCATACAGTCACGGACAAAAAAATAGGACCAATAATAGTTCACACACAAGTATCAAAATCTTGGTCAAATTTATGTTACTTAAATATTTTATTACTGTTACTTAAATATTTTATTACTTTTGCTACTAAAAATTATAATCGGGCAACGCTTTACAATTAATGAAGTCTTTCGGTACATCGCCTTAAATAAAAGAATGTCCAACGTAGGTGCGGACAAAAAAATAGGGTCTAGTTTTATTCGAACAGCGTTTCAGTACCCAAAAAATTTGTAAAAAATTTAAGCATTTTAATGCTTTTTATTGGTTTTTAATCAAAGAGTTTCACCGAGTAAATGTTTTTATGTTAATTATATAAAACACGGCTAATATTATGACTGCAAAAGATTTGTTGGAAATATAAAATACTAAGGATTTGTGTCGGACTAAATATTTTACGGATTCTGAGCGTTACATGTCTCAAAAGTTAAAAAGTAAATATCAAAGTCAACAAAAAACATCATTTAAAAGTAAGACCGCAAAAAAAATTTTGATGAGAAGAAGAATCACATTAACTTATAGTCAACCAGGAAACCTTTAAAGTTCATCGTAGCAATTAGAACTTAAGCAGGAGTTGAATATTTCACTAGAACTATCAAACGTCGAGTAGTAGAAACCCTTCATTCGATCCTTAAAAATCCCTAAGGTAAAAATAAAACATACCGAAAAAATCAAAGCGCATAGTATTCTATTCCCAATACGACTTGACAGGCTAAAGTGGACTTAAAATCATTTTTTTTTAAATACGCTTTATTTCAGTGCATTTGAAATCAATAAACCTGGCAACTTTTTATTATTAATTTATTTGTTTTGAACAACATTTTTTATGAATAACAAAGATTTATAATTAAAACAATAAAACAAAATTAACTAAATTTTGAATCTTAAAAATATATTTTGTTTTCGATTCATCTAAAATAATTTTAAGGGACCCTATGTTTCAGTCCGTAACTGTATCTCAAAATAAAGTTAGAAATATAGCCGCCTATAACTAAAAATTGATATGTTATAGAGCGATTCCCAAAATAGCTTGTCTCTAACGGACTGCAATCGTGAGCCAAACTATAGTTTCAAAAAGACTCTAAAAATGGAAAAACATTCTCGTTTGTTTTACCCTCACCACACTGTGGGGTATTATGAGTTTGTGCAAATGTTTGATGTTTGTAACGTCCTGAAAAGTGTGAAACCGATTGACTTATACATTTATTCTGAGCCGATTTAGAAATGTACGTCTGTCGAAATATATACCGATCTCGATGAAACTTTGCAAATTATTTTGTTTTCGGCTAATGTTCAAGGTGTCATCGAGATCGACAGAAAAACATTTATAAACTGTCTCAGATATTATAAGTCGTTATGGAATTGGTCTAAGTTCTGATATAATCCCCATACAAAAATGCACCTGTCGATTTGGAGTCATACCAAAATTTCATAAGGTTTTTAACGAAATTGGGTTTGTAGCGTTTATTGGCACAGGTAGCCATTGCTGAAAGACAGTCAAAATCTTGATATAGCCCACGTACAAATGTACTTCTCGACTTGGAGGCTAGCAATTATTATTATTATACAATAGCAGAAAATTCCCTCAGATTACAGCGAATGTTGGTTCGTGGAGTTATTTTCCACACAGGATAAATATGGCTAAAACACACCAGATCGTTCAAAGTCTTGATTTAGCCCCCTTTAAATTGTTCCTGTCAATTTTGGGTCTAATCGAACCAACAGCGGCAAATTTCATAAGAATTAATTGCTTATTGGTTTGTAGTGGTCCATGCTTTGATAGGCTCCTTACGCACAGGAAAAAAAGTGGCCCATGCTTTGATAGACTCCTTACACACAGTAAAAACTAAGTTGAAAATCGGTTGGAACTACAAAAATTAGCTGCAAAAGAACAATTTCCGTTGCCATCAATAATGTTTACACTCGGGATGGATATTTGGCTCGACATACCACAAGATGAAAAATTAGATCATTGTTTCGTACTCACAACTAATAAATCGATAATACCAATCAAAGCGGAAAAGGTCTTTAGTTGCCACAACTCGTAGTTGTGGCCACCAATTGCTTTACAAAAAAATTGTCGTTGTAACCAATTATTGGTGATATTAAGTAAAATTTCATCATAACCAAAAATGGGTTGTTAAATGACGTTTTTTGGTGTGAATAGGCCTTATTAAAATGAAATAAAAATAAAATATTTTTTGGGTAAAATTTTTTTTTGGGTAAAAAGTTTCTTTCCATTTCCATTTCTTTCTCGACATCACTCTCCCTATGTTTTAGAGTGCTTCAAGTGTGTAATAAAGAAAAAGTTTTTTGCATCTGACGAACATTTTCAACACTTTCGTTTTAGGTCCAAACATTTTTTTTGAAGGTTCGAATACTTTGTATTTTCTTTCCAAACTTTAGTTCCAATTACGGAAAGTTACAGATCATCAACAAACATTCGGTTGTACTGATGGAATACTCGAGGTACATGTAACCTCAATCATTCGGTTAAAAAAACATTTAGTTTTGGCAATGAATTTGTTCTCTGTGTGAGAACTTCTTATGCCTCCATGGCATAAGTAGGGCAATGGACAAAAATGCTGTCAGTCTAAATCGAGATGTTAGAGAAAAAGCCCCGAGTCGGGCTAGAGCGACTACTTAGTTTGTGCCCGACATAGGATTTTTCTTAGTAGTTCTTTTTTTAAAAAAAGTGAAGATAACGATAACATATTTTTACGGTAAACATAGAGAACAGATTCGTTGTTACCGTTGTTACCGACTAACCAAATGATAGAGGTTGCTTCAACTCGAGTATTCTATCTGTACAACCGAATATTAGTTGCTGCCCTGTTATTCCCAGTAATGGAAACTTAAGTATCAGTGGAACATACATAGTTTTCAAAACCTTCAAAATAGAATTTTTGGATCTTAAAATCCAACTGGCCACAGTTAATAAACGAAAAACATAAAAATTTTAATTAGTGAAAAATATGATAAAAGATTTTACTGAATAAAGTGGATAAATTAATTAACTTAAAGGTAGTATAATAGAATTACCAAAAGAAAAATACCACTAGACAGCCCATTTTTCAATATAATAAAATTTTAGTTATCTTCCTCAATAACATTGGGCAACAAAATTTGAAAAATATCTGCGGCAGAAGGATTGACAGGCAACTTTGTTTGATTAAGGGTTGCTGATCACGAATATGGCCTCCAATTTACCGGATTCGCTCTAGTTTAGGAGATATTCACATAAACCGTTATTTTCCTTTTTCTAATAAAAGAATTCGTGATCAGCAGTCCCAAAACTACTAAAGTTGACCTTCCGCCTCAAATTTATTGTTGACCAATGTAATTGGTACAACAACAACATTTTGCAACTATTGTTTGCCACAACCATAAGATGTGGCAACTGAATACCTTTTCAGCGTTTAATTTGTATCATCGATCAATTAGTTGTGTTTACAGTACGATGATCTTATTAATTATCTTGTGGTGCGTCGAACCGAATAACCATTACAATTATAAACATTTGGTGATTGCAACCGAAATTCTTCTTTTGCAACTAAGTTTTTGTATTTTCAACTGATTTACAATTATTACATTCTCTGTGTGTAGGTACAGTTGCACGTAGTGATACGTTTCTTAGAAAAAAATAAATAAGTAATCGTTGCCAAAGACTGCTGAAGAAAAACCTTGGCGGGTTTAGAAACAGCTGTACAGTCTGCCTGGCAACCGTAGCAAATACATTTCACCAATTTCTTCTTTTTAAGTTGATTCTGAAAAAGAAACAACATAAAGGTCTCGAACCAGAATAAAAAACTGCTCAAGTCATAATGAAAAAAATAAATTTTAAATATTTTAAGTTAATACCTTTTTGTTGAAAAAGTGAGATATGATTTGTTTTGAAAATTTTCGATTTACGGGGAAAAAAAATATTGATAAAAAACCATAAAGGCTTCAGCACTCTTGCAGAATATTTTTTCTTTAAATTTAATATTTTCAAGACAAACTAGTAAGAGCATATCTTTAGTAAAAAGTCCTCTTAGTTTTTTTAATTAATGTTTATGAGTTATCGCTTTAGCGCGATTTTAGGGGGGTTTTTTCGTTTTGTTAATAAAACACGACTATTAAAAATGAAACTCAAACTTGAAAGACCCTGTCTTAAAAAAAGAAAAGAAAACAAAAACTAGAAATTTGTTCATGTATTGAACCATAAGTAGCCATTTCTAGTCGACTGACAGCGGCGTTTCAAGCAAAACCCCATCGCCGAAAATCCGCATTAGCACAGCACAAAGCCTCCTTACCAAGTCCTAAGTCCACAAATACGAATTCGAACCACACCATCATCCATTGACGTGCAACTAACGAACTTACGTACTTGTGTATGCAATATCGGGCAGCCACAACGTATGTCGTTGCTTCGAACGTCCGTCCATCGGCTTGCCTTGTTGACTGACGACGTATCGTATAGCGACGGCGTCGCGTCGCGTGTTTTATGCCTTCGTTTGGAAATATTTTATTAAGTTTTTTTGGTTTTCTTGCTTTTGTTTTAGTTTGTCTGTTGGTTCGCAAAGTTTCATTTTCGTTGGTTCGAATCTGTAACATTGTAGCTCAGCAAAATTGCCCGCTTCTTAGTTAATTTTAATTTCATTATTTTGTGTTTTTTTTTTCTTCTTCGTGTCTCGATCCCTACTTCTCCTACGCCTCCAACACTGGTGGTGGGGGTATGGCGCGGTGCGGTCTACATACGATATTTATTGCAAAATTTAACAGCAACAAAAAGAAAACAACAACACAAACTTAAGCATAAATAAGTGTATCTACGTTTAGGCGTCCGTACATGCCCTGCATTAAACATATGAAATTTAAGAAAACAAATAAGTGCTGTGGTTTTATTTAATCTTAACGAAAACAAAACAACAAAATAAAAAGTTTTTTAATAAAAAAGAAGAATAAGCGATAAACTGCATTCGTTTAAGTGTTACTTTTTGTATTCTTTAACAAAAATATATTATAAAATACTTTTATTGAGTATCATCATTTCGGTTTAAGTTCAAAATAAACTTTTGTTGCTGCCGCCTTTTGTTTTCTGGATTCTTCAATCGCACTACGGAGGATATTAAGACTCTAAGGTAAATATTCAAATAAAATATTGTTCTTATTCTTTTAAAATATGTCTATGAATTCTAATGAAACTATATTTGAAAAAAAAATCTACCTAGAATACTTAAATTCACTGCCTGGCAAAATTTAATTGTAGGCGTAATTTTCAATAATGACCAATAACTTAACCTTCATTAAAATGGAAGAATATAGGGCTCCACATGTGATTCATATAGGAAAAATAAATCGTGTCGTGGTGCCAATTAACCAGTGCTTTGGAGTTTAGCGAAAATCGGAAAACTCGGCTCCGACTCTAGGTTTTAAACTCCGGAAAAGAAAAGTTCTTTTTCAAACTGACAAGAGTTTTAGTTGGCTAGAATAAAAGGGAGTTAATAGAACAATGTTTATTGTTAAGCCGAGCATCACTCTTTGGAAAATCACCAGCTGATTCCATTTAACGATGTCTGCCTGTCCGTCCGTCAATCAAAAGCTTGTAATCAAACTACAACCGATCTGAAATTTGGCAAAGTAAGTTGTTTAGACCGAAGACAGACGCTACTGAAATTTAATAAAACTCAGTTCAGTTTTAGAAAGCCCCCACATACGAGGGCGGTTCGGAAACTTCGTAGCCGAGCACAAAAAGCGCGGTATAAACAGAAAAAAGTTGTTTTGGAAACTTCCATCTCTGCTATGAACACATGTTAAATTTTGATTCGATCTGACAACTCCTTCATATAGAAACAGGTGTTCACAAAAGACGCATCCGCGATTTTTTTACAATGGAAAAATTAGAAATGCTTGGCGTCATTAAATATTTACATAAAAAAGGTTTATCGGGACAAGAAATGTGTTAGGTGAAAGTGCTCCTTCATATGCAACAGTAAAAAATTAGGTTGCTGAATTTAAACGTGGTCGTACAAGCATTGAAGATGAACCACGTATTGGACGTCCAAAAACAGCAACAACAACAGAAATTGTAGCCAAAGTGCATGATATGGTATTAAATGATCGACGAATAAAAGTGCGTGAAATAGCTAATATCATGGGCATCTCAAATGATCGAGTCCATTTAATTTTGCATGAAGAACTACAGATGAAAAAGCTTTCTGCAAGATGGGTGCCGCACTTGTTAACAGTCGACCAAAAACGCATAAGAATGAACATTTCTTAAGCTTGTTTGGGTCGTTTTCAGCGAAATAAAATGGATTTTAAGCGTCGTTTCATAACTGTTGATGAGACTTGGATCCACCACTATACTCCAGAGACAAAAGAACAATCCAAACAATGGACTGAAGCTGGAGGAAGTGCCCCAAAGAAGGCTAAAACAATTCAATTGGCTGGTAAGGTTATGGCAACGGTTTTTTGGGACTTCAAAGTTATTTTATTGATTGACTATCTGCAAAAGGGTAAAACAATAAATTCAGAGTACGATTGCAACCTTTTAGATCAATTAAATGTACAAATTCGAGAAAAACGTTCTGGCTTACAACACAAAAAAATAATTTTTCATCAAGACAACGCACCAGCGCACAAGAGTGTTTTAACAATGGCTAAAATCAACGAATTAAAGTACGAGTTGCTTGACCACCCACCTTATTTTCCTCCCAGTGACTTTTACCTGTTCCCAAATCTAAAAAAATTCCTTGCTGGCTAGCGTTTTACCTCAAATGAAGATGCAATTACAGTTGTAAACCACTATTTTGAAGACCTTGAGGAAAACTATTTTAATCAAGGGATAGAATTGCTAGATAAGCTTTGGACTAAGTGTATTGAAGTTTCAGGAGATTATATTGAAAAATAAAAATATTTTTGAAAAACTAACTATTCTCTTTCATTGATAGGCTAAGAACTTTCCGAACCGCCCTCGTATATGTTCATCTGAGTTTAAGCTTTTAGCTCTAGAAGCCACGTTACATCAAACGTATATGACACACGTTGGTGTTTTGGGTAAAGGAGGGATGTTATTATACACGAGACCACACTGTGGTACAGAGTATTATGACTAAGTGCTGATGTCTGCAAGACATGGACTAAATGGAAATAGACCCTTTGATCGACTAAGAATCACTATTTTTTTTACATTGAGCGATGTCCGACTGCATGTCCCTCTGTTCATCTGTCGTAATTAAAGCACAGGTCGAAATTATGAGTGATTTCAATGAAATTTGGTAGATTTTTCATGTTTGGGCCAAGGACGACCCTATTAAAATTGCTCTGCATCTGTCCACATTTTGATAACATATATAGGTTTTCCCCCCTATTTTAGAACCTTTAGCTCTAAAAACAACATTTTACATCCGATTCCTATTAAATTCCACATGAAACATTACGTGTACAAGTACACGCAAAGAAAAGATATGGTTACTATATGGTTACGGCAACAATAGTATGTTCTCTGCAATAAAAGTATGGTCGTCGCAACCATAGTACTGTTTTTTGAGTTTCATTTTGACAATAGTATGATTGCGGCAATATTAATATTGTTGAAATGTAACAATAGTATTATTGCTAAATTTATAAATGAAAACTTGGTTGTAGCAACAATATAAATATGGTTTGTGGGACAAAAGTATTATTTTCATGGGTTTAATAATATATAATATAATTACGGCAATCATGCCATGCCGGCAAAATGGTACTGTTTTTTAATTTGACAATGTTATTTTTACGAATCTTACGCAATAATAGTACTTTTTATATGTAAATTAATTTTTTTCAAAACAAACTCTACGAATTAGTATAACTGAAATGTTTTTAATAAATGAATTTTTTTACTGCTAGTTAAATCACTCCTTTTATTAAGAGTAATGTATTTTTACAAAACTTAATAAAAATCTCTATTGTTGAATAACAACTTAACAAATAATTTTGGGGATTTTAGTATGGTTGTATGTAAGTCATACTATGTT
This sequence comes from Hydrotaea diabolus, assembly GCA_963513945.1. NCBI lineage: Eukaryota > Metazoa > Arthropoda > Insecta > Diptera > Muscidae > Hydrotaea > Hydrotaea diabolus. The sequence continues at coordinate 94,186,301 of OY740718.1, forward strand.
TGTGAGGATCATACTATGGTTGGGTGTTAATAATAATATGGTTGTGGGGATCATAGTATGGTTGTGTGTGAATAATTCTATTGTTGCCAGAACCATAATATTGTTGTGGGGATCATAGTATGGTTATGTGTGAACCATACTATTGTTGTGATGACCATAATATTGTTGTGCCACAACCATATAACCAACAATAGTATGATGCTCTTCGAATATTGTTACCACAACCATACTTTTTTCTGCGTGTATATAGCTTTGGTGAATTTGGACCATATTGGTCCAAGATTCGTAAACGTAAAAGCTTCCACACAAAAGTCCTTCCCGATTTGAGGCCGTAACACCCGATCATTTTGCATGCTACGTTATGAGCGACCATTTTTTAACTATAGGGAAACTAGGGGAGTACAGATAGGTGCATATTTTCGTATATCCCCGATTTCAGAACCTACAGCTCAACAAGACACATACTACTTAGTAGGGACGTAAATACTGTTACAACATTGAACACACCCATTTCAATAGCAGAACTGAACATACCCCGTTAATGTCATATGGGTTTTGAAAGCTAACCTCAATAGCGTTAGTCTGTAACGGGATTTTAAAATTGTTTCAACTTGCATCATGGAGTGGTCAGATAATCGCTGTAATAGCGCTTTTCAAGTGTGAAATGAAAAAAGCGATATTTTCAAAACGCTCCGGCCACTAGGGATTAGCCGCATGTTCGTCTACCGATGCATAAAACTGTTTGAGGAGACTGAAGGTGTAAAAGACCGCCACCGGTCGGGCCGCCCACGCTCTGTTCAAACACCGCATGTCATCAAAGCCGTTAAATCAAGAATTCACAATAATCCGCTCCGAAAACAGAAAATCATGGCCCGTGAGATAAAAATCACGCAAAAGTCCATGAGTCGAATCATTAAAAAAGACTTGGGACTTGGGGCTTTCAAACGACGTACCGGACACTTATTGAATGCAGCTTTAAAAAAAAAATAGGATTGAAAAATCCAAACGTCTTTTGGTGAAGAGCGCTGATAACTTGCACAGAAACATGTTGTTCACCGATAAAAAAAATTTTACCGCTCAGGAAAAATTTAACAAGCAAAATGATAGAGTGTATGCGCGGTCATCTAAGGAAGCATCTGAACTGATCCCAAGGGTGGAAAAGCGTCATTACCCAGCTTCAGTCATGGTTTGGTAAGGTGTCTCTTACGATGGAGTCACTGACCTGCATTTCTGCGAACAAGGAGTCAAAACATCGCCCACCAAGAAAGGTTTTTGGAAGCTGTTGTGAAGCCTCTGTACAATTCCCTGTTCCAAAACCAGCCATGGACTTTCCAGCAGGATTCTGCGCCGGCCCATAAGGCTAAAACGTCCCAGGCCTGGCTTCTAAACAATTTGCCAGCGTCCATTTCCTCTGAAGAATGGCCCTCAGGCAGTCCAGATTTGAACCCATTGGATTACAAATTGTGCACGGTTTTAGAGGACAAGGTTTGTCACAAAAGATAACCCAACATTGGATCTCTTAAGACTGATTTGGTTCGAGCTGTGGCCAATTTTCCAATGGACGAGGGTGGTGCAGCTATTGACGATTGGCCCGTGCGACTTAAGTCGTGTGTAAAGGCAAAAGGCGGAAATTTCGAGTGAGTAGATTGTTTTTGGATACAATATACATCAATAAATATATTAAAAAATATTTGGTCCAAAAACATTCAGTACTATTTATGTCCCTACTAAGTATATCTGATTGGGACCAAAAAGGCGCTCAGAGTACTACAAGTGACCAACACATTGCTCTGGTGAAACTGGGCCATATCTGTCACAGTTTTCGAATAGCTTCCACACAAAAGTTCCTTCCGATTTCAAATCCTGCAGCTGTAGAAGCCACAAGTAACACCCGATCATGCCTACATTTTTCATGGTATGTTGTGAGCGACCATTTATAAACTGTAGTGAAACTAGACCACATAGGTATATATTTTCGTATAGGTACTTTCCGATTTCATAGCCTACAGCTCTAAAAGCCACATTTTGCAGACGATTCCTATTAAAGTCTGCATGAAGCATAACGTGTAACCAGCACATAGCTCTGGTGAAATTGGACTACATCATTCCAAGTTTTCGAATAACTCCCACACAAAGATTCCTTCCGATTTGAAGTTCTACAGGTCTAGAGCCACAAATTACTCCCGATCACCCCTAAATTGTACATGGTACTTCAGAAGCGACCAATAATTAACTCTGGTAAAAATGGACCACATAGGTCCATATTTATCTATAGCTCCCAGACAAGGGTCATAGAATTATGCAGCGACATTTAACATCCGAATCATAATACATAATTTCGCATGGAGGTTAACGGGACTAACACTCATGTCCTCTAATATTGGACCATAACGGTCGAATACGTTCTATTCAAAAGCCGTTCTCGATTTGGGTTTCGTAGCATTACAACTCAGAAATTTTAACCCATCACGCTCTAATTTGTATGGTACGTTATGAGCGACAACATATTACTTTAATTTTAGCATATTGAGTCCGATCTTACTTAAGTGGCAGACAGAGGTGCTTAATCCTCTAAATATCACAGTGATGTAGGGTTTCTGATAGTTGGCCAAGACAGGCTTACAACTTTCCTTATTTTTAAAATTGAAGAAAATCAGTTCAGATTTAGATAAAGCTCCCATACATATAGGTTTATTTGATTTTATGTTTTTTGTTCTAGGAGCCATATATTGCATACAACTTGAGAAATTTGGCGCAAGTCAGGTTTTTGGATCAATCATCGAAGTTGTGGAAATTGAAGAAAATCGGTTCAGATTAAAATAAAGCGGTTCTACCAAAAACAAAGAAAATTATGTCATAAATTTAAATATGACATCAGTTTAAAAATCTGGGTAAATTTAGGGACGGGCTCTTAATTTACCCAGGGTGTCAAAATCCTATTTTCAGTTTGCTTTTGAACATTCAGAATTGCAGATTATAATAAAGTCGACCACGCCCGAATTTTCCATTTTTATTTATATTATTTATTTGGTATCCAAAATATTCAAAATATATGGCTTAGAGCAGAAACTCTTTCTCGTAAAGTCGCCGACATTAACGAGGTGAAAACCCGTCACTGAAACATGTGTAGATGTTCTTACCCAGAGTTGAACCGGGGATTACTGGCATGTGGTCATGCACCATATCATCACACTACGGCGGCCCACATTAACACAAGTAAAAACGTTGTTAAGTTCCTGGTCGAACTTTTAATACTCTCAACCGTCCCTAAGATACTTATGAGCAAAAAATGGTCCGTTTTTTGGCCTTTACGAACCATGCATCCGTCCTCAATCACAATCAAAACAAAGATACGCTGCAAATATAGGGTTAATTTAAGAGCTCAGATGTCCATATTGACTATTAATCAATATGTTTTAGGCGTTCTGTCCAAGAAATGACGGTCATGATAAAAAAAACCTATAATTTTGGCGATTTGTAACCTACATTTTTATTTTCGGGGTTATGACCGCATTATCTTAAGGCACAACTAATGAGCGAAAAAAAGGTATTGAATTCCTACTTTGTTAAATAGTAAGCCTACGGGAAATGCAGCCAACTACCCTGAATGTACCGGATTGAGGATGGGTGAACACAGAACCTGTCACAGAACTGATTTCTTCCACCAGCATACATTCGATATTGCATGAACACCTGACCGTAAAAAAGGTTTGTTCTCGTTGGATCCCGCACAATATGACAATCACTAAAAAGGCTCTTGCGATTGGTGCAAAGAAATTTTGAAAAAATGCGATCGCGGTGCTTCAGCAGACGTTTATAAGATCGTCACAGGTGACGAATCATGGTTCTATGCGTATGAGCCCAAACAAAACAGCCAAATCCAACGGAAGTTGTTCGTGAAAGAAGCACTTCGAAGCAAATGGTCGTCTGTTTCTTCGGCAAAACTCGTCATGTAGCGACTGTTTCGCTTGAGCAACGTAGGTCGGTCAATTCTGAGTGGTACAGCACAATTTGTTTGCCTGAAGTATTCGGAGAAATTAGAAAAACGAACAAGAGAAGACGAATCTTTGTGCACCATGACAATGCGAGGTCATACACATCGGTTAAAACCAGCGCCTTTTTGACTGTCCAAAACGTCGAATTTATGGGTCATCCTCCGTACAGCCCTGGCTTGGCACCCATTTACTCATCCATGAGGGATATATTACATGGTATCTGTAAAAGTTACCGGCTCTTTTCATATAGTTGGGTCGGTACGGGGACCGGTGCTCATCCATGAGGGACCTGCCACGTGACTGGTTCTGTACCGGCCCAACAGAAAAAAATAGTTATGCTGACAAAATAACAAACAACTCTCAACTCATTCGCATAGTGACTGTGTAAACACTTTTAAAAACAAACTCGGATAATATAACCGACTGAGTGAAAATACTTATTTAATGGCTAACCGGATTGAAGGAACAACATGTTGTCACTTCTATTCTGAATGTTGAAACTTTAAAAATTCCCTAACTTCAAAGTCTTTCTAGATATCAAGCGAAAAGGACTTAAGCGCCATTTTGTTTCAAAACTCGATTTTAAATGAAATTCGATAGAAAATTGTAAAACGCTTTTAGCTCAAAATATTAAAAATTAAATATTTATATTGATAAAGATTAGCTAATACAATTGTATCGAAATCCTCCAGATGAATTAGTAAAAAAAAAAAACAAAAAATCATCTCCTGTATAATTTTCTTTTATGCGCTTACGTCTTTTTCGCGGTTAGGGCTCGATAGGTTACTGGATTTACTATCATCTATTCATACTTTTACTAGCCTAGTTTAAAGGATAAAAGCTGGAGTTGATTAAGGTCGGTATGAACAAAACCAAGCGTGCAGTCAACAGAATTTACATTTATTCAAGGCAATCTTTTATATCCATTGCAATTATTTCGAAGGACACAATAACCAAAGCAAAATTTCCTGCCACAAAAAAATATATATTAAATACTTTTGTACAAAACAATCCGCAAAGCTTTAGAAGAGTGACTTCTCGATTGTCGTAAACATGTTTTCAATATTTCTTAATTTCTCAAGCATCCCAACCAACCGAAGTCAAGGCCAGACTTACTCAAACAAATGACGAAACCTTTTATAAACACAAAAATATTTCAGGGACTTACCTTTAAAACGATTGGTAACAGGTGCACATTCGTTTTGTTGTTATGCCAATAAAGGGCATAAATCAGAATCAGATGAAACTGCATAGAAAAGAACAAAAATCTTACATTAGATGTATAATTGTTGAATGTAGCATATAAGATATATAAATCCTATAAGATAAAATTAGAACAGAAAGAGACTTGAACAAAATATCACTTGATGGTTTGTTTGCAACACTCATAAGGATAGGAGTCACTACGTTTATTATAGGCTATCAACGTTTGTCTGTCGTTACGGATGTAAGGGACGCTTACCCAGGGAAAAATAACAAGCTGAAAATTGCAACTAGAAAAGTCAAATAAATATTTTTTTTGTAAGTTGTTCATGAGGTTAATGAAATATAAAAAAAAATATAACATTTGACTAAGTAAATTATTAGAATGGCGTATCATTATGTTCGATCTGTCTGAAGTTCGAGTCGGCATCGGAAAAGTTGCCTTATTTAGTCCTTAGTGGAATGATGTAGGCAATTTGGACAAGGAAAGATTAAAATTTAAAAGGCCGTGATTACGTTTCATCGCTCAACTGTAAAGAGTTACAGCCCTAGCCACGATGTCGGACGAAAGTCTATGCGACGGAAAACGCAAGTCACTATCTTCTGACTTATCGTTGTAGTGGCACACCGTACCAGGATGACAGCCCTTGGTCGATCCGGTGAATAGTGAATGAAATTGTTACCAGAACAATAATGTGGAACTGATTTCAAGTTTGCCTAGAAGTGCGCTATACTTTTACTCAGCTTACAGCAAAAAGTGTAAATTTGTCAAGACGTTTATCTATTCTTTTATTTGGGATTTATATGGGATAAATGAATAAATAAAAATAAAGTTGAAAGACTTTTTAAACTACTGTTAATGAAAAAATTTCGAATATTTGATTTAATTGATTATTTAATTATAAGTCAGGGTGTTTGAGGAAACCATCTTGTGTGTATATGGACTCGATACAAAAGAGGCAATGATATGTCTTGAAACTCAAATTAATACTGAAAAAAATAAATGTAAGCAAACAATATTTTGGGGATGCTTTTTTCAAAATGAATATGATGAATTAAAAATGAAAAATGTGCTGAAAGGAAATGCAACATTTCTATTGCATTTCCTTCACTTAATTTGTTAAATATAATTAAAATATTAAATAAATTTTTCTAAGGCTCACGATTTTTTTTTATTTCATATAAAATATAAAAATGTCGATATGTTCGATCTGTCTGAATACTACTTATATGAGGGGGTTAATGCCATCCCACATTTTTGAAAAAAACGGGTTAACACGTGTTTTGGAAACACTGTGACCAACTTTTCAATCCCATATTAGTCTTGGATTAGTTTATACAACTTCTAAGAGATGGCAGCACAAAGCAATTTTGGGCCAGAGGATTTCAGATGTGAAGTGGTGTTGCCAGACTGGGCCATGTGTCATAGACCACTTTGGCAACCATAATAACCTGTAACATCACTTTGATTTCTGCAGCTGTGTGTGATAGTTGTTTAAAATTGTTGCAAAAGTACATATTTCGTACATAGTTATTTTGGGGTTATTGAGAAAAACAAACGATATAACCCCAATATTTTTGTCCCTAGTGATTGGATAGGTGTCATAAAAACGGCAAAAAAAAGAAAACCTTTTGTTTTTGAGGATGTGGCATCAGAAGATTTGTTTTCTATCAAAGATTTTATGAAAGAATATGTGACGAATAGAAAAGTGAACACATCGAACAACAAAGTTCAATGGCTTAAAATACTTTGCTTAAACCATGATATAAATCAGCCGTTTGTTCTTCAGTACTCATATGGTTATAACGACGATGTTGACACTTTTGAGTCGGTAGATATCGGAAAAAGAAATAAAACCTCATCCATTCCTGACAAGCTACCGATTCTATATAAACATGGCCACGAAATAAGTATGGAAAAGAAAAAAGATTTAATAACATTGAAGGAGTTTATCCCTCCAATTTTTCATACTTTATATACTTCACTAAAGTGTTCTTTGAGAGGAAGTAATACTGTTTATATCGCCGAAGACGATCAGGAGGGCACAGATTAAGCTACATTTTCTTATTTGTACTTTAGTTTTATTTGTAATAAAAAATTAAAAAATGAACTTTTTTTTTAAAAAAAAATATAGTTCCAATCTGGGCCATTAACATTTTACAGCATTTTTATTAAAAACCAAAATGGGCCAGGCCACAAAAAAAAAAAAAAAACACGAAGTACAGCAAAAAAAAATTGTTTGTTTTAAACTAAAGAGGTTATGTAAATCTGTGATGCAAAAAAAAGTTAAATTATTCAAACACTTTGTGAATTACAAACTACTATTGGTGTTGTTTAAACTAAAAACCACATTATCTCAATTCAATCGCAATGTGGGATGGCCCACTTTGGCATTAACCCCCTCATATATACTACGAGGGGCAGCTTTACGAATAAGAGATTAAACTCTGCCATGTTAAAAGTTCCCTTTAGCCGTTTCGAGTCGGCTTTAGAAAAGTTTTCTATTTACTATGATCCATAGTGGAATAATGTGAGCAGTTCGGACAAGGGAAGCTTAAAATTTACAAGCCATTATTTAAGTTAAATCGCTTAACTGGAAAGTGTTTGCAGTCACTCACTTTCGTATCAAAACGGAGCTCACTATTACGTGTTGCGAGAACAAAAATTTTGAACTAATTTTTAATTTGCCCAGAAGTGCGCTATACTTTTACTCAGCTTACAGTAAAAAGTGTCAATTTGTCAAGACGTTTATCTATTCTTTTATTTGGGATCATATGGGATAAATGAATAAATAAAAATAAAGTTGAAAGACTTTTTAAACTACTTGTTAATAAAAAAAATTCCGAATATTTGATTTAATTGATTATTTAATTATAAGTCAGGGTGTTTGAGGAAACCCTCATCTTGTGTCTATATGGACTCGATACAAAAGAGGCAATGAAATATCTTGAAACTCAAATTAATACTAAAAAATAAATGTAAGCAAACAATATTTTGGGAATGATTTTTTCAAAATGAAAATAATGAAATTAAAATAGAAAAATTTGCAGAAACGGAATGCACAGAATTAAAAACAACATTTCTATTATATTTCCTTCACTAATTTTCGGCTTGGATATGTGCTTTTATTGAGTTTCTGTTATCAAACGAAAGACAAAACACAAGTAGGTGATTTTGACGTTTGTGGGAGAACGAAAATACTTAGTGACTACCAATTTTGTATTGAAATGTTTACGTCGTTTTTCTCGCACTCACTTTCTTTCGACTTGTCGTTCTGATGCTTGTTAGTGGCTACGAAATTAGCTGTTTATCGCTTAGAAAGCGTGCGAACTTTATCGTTCTACAACGTGGCTAAGGCTGTTAGTTTGTCCACAAATTGATCGTGAGTAGAAAGAGTAGCTTTAACACCAAGAATCCCTTTAGATATATAAAGATGAATATGTGTTGCTGTATATATTTTGGCAATTAAAATAAATTTCTCATTTTTTGCTGACTATTCGATTACTTAAGCATTTGCATATGGAGATTGCCAAAAATAAAAATAGGATAATTATATCCACAGTATATGGTAAGCTTAATAAATACAGTCATAAAAAGATAAATTAAACTTTACCCAAATAAAAAAATCAAATTTCCTTTAAACATTTTATGAAATAAAATATGGTGCATCGAATCATTTTGTGAAAGCGGATTTCCTTTAAACAAAAAAGAATATCACATATTTGAGGAGATTAAAAATAAAAATCAAATTAATTTCTAGTTGGCGGTCAATAAAAACTTCAAGTAGCAGCTAAGGTGGCTTAGAATAATTGCTTAAGCTGACCAGAACTATAATCAGTGGCTTGAACCGAACATTGTTCGAAGCGTATGAATTATTCATACATGCAACAGGGAGGGGGCAACGCTATTGGCAACGCCATTAACAATAAGCCATGAATGGTTCTTGTTGTTCTTTTGATATTATTTGGGCTATAACCACAAATGACTTTGCGTGTGTGTGCGTGGTTTCATATGTGATTTTTGATATGTGGGGCACAATATTTATGATATTCGTATGTTTAACGGAAACCGCAAATGTTGTGTTTTTTTTCTTGGTTAATATAGAAATATAATTCATTTAAAATCCCATTTAACTCAAGGTAATAGTAGAGTTAGACTTGCTATAGAGGCTTTGAATTTAGGAATCAAAACGGTTTCCTCCTTAAGTAACATAAAAACAATAAAGACAGCAAAAAGCTAGAAAACAATTTAAAGAAATCAAGCAAATGTTAAACACAACCTCAAGAACTAAATGTTCGCATTACTAACGTACCAATGAGCATACGAACAAACGGTTTACATAATAGCTTCCTGAACTTGAATAAATATCGTACATATCGTTGATATTGTGGCCAATATAGTTACGGAACAATGCCGCTTTAAAACAAACCCCGCTACTCGCAAGTATAGCTGGCTGTGCCAACAATGCGGGTACGGTAGTTCGCTCTGTTGTGGCTGGCTAACACACCCACATTTTTGCTAGTTGAAATATGTTATAAAATCAAAAACCCGCCAAGCGAATTCTCACGTTTCAGGGCAACGCAAAAAAATAGCGTACAACAGAAAAAGCGCCGCCATCATCGGCACAACAAGTCCAGGCCAAGCAGGCTAACTAATCAGAATGACTATAAATTGTCAGTCAGTAAGTATGACGGCCAGCACATCAACACACACACTCAGAACCATACTTTTATAACTGGATCTTATAGACTAGCCACCAACAAAAAGTTTCACTTTTGATTGTATTCAATAACAACGCTAATAATAATAATAGGGGCAATAATGCCTCTGATATAACATAATCAAATCGTACACAATGAACCCTGGTCTACCAAAGAGGCTGGCTTGAAAAGCATAGCAAATGAAAAATGTGTATTTGATTGATGGCAGAGCATGAATTTGGAGCACTTGTTTCTAGCCATGACTCAACACAGCGAGCAACGACTGTTTGAACACTTCCACAAGTCAATGGGCGGCGGGCGCAATTGCTCGCAGGCACCTAACATTTTGTCTACAAAATAGGCCCCCTTCTACCACCTCCGCCACAAGTAACCATACACCAGGCAGGTGGTATTATTTCCTAATTAAATGCGTTTATAAATTGAAAACAAAACAAAAATCCCCCCGAAAAAAAACAGGCCAGCTAGTGTTTTATGATTTCGCTCTTTTCTTTTGGCTTCAAAAATATCCGACAAGTCACCTTATAACAAGGTTAAAATCTGTTACTTATCGAATAAAGTAATAATTACTTCATTTTATGCAAAACTACAGCGACCACAGCGTGTCGCATACAGCGAGACAAGCAACGAAACATAGAAAGAAAAACAAAAGACTTAAGCAACAAACATTGCAATCTACCACAGCAAAACAAATATTTCGTTGTGCTCTGTGCGAGTGTGTGTGTGATTTTTCCCTAGTCTCTCGCTTTTCAAAACTACTCTACAATTAAAAATGATTGTCGTTGTAATTCTCCTGAGAAAAATAAAACAAACCAACACCAACTATTTCTTTATTTCAACAAAATAAAAAAAAATTAAGCATAAACTATAGAAAAATTAAAAAAAAAAAATAAAAATAAAAACAAAAACGTTGACAACACCAAACGGTGAGCTTAGCTTAGCTATTGGGACAAGTTTTTTTTTCAAAACTATTTCAATATAGTGTTGTTTATTTTGTTCCAAACCAAGTAGATGACAACATTTCGTGGCTGCCCCACAGGCATAACTCGCATTTGTACTTTGATTCCAATAATAAAGCTCATCGTGCTTCACATTAGGATTTAACAAGTCAAACAAGTTACAAAGGCATACTATGTCAGCCGGTGCTATGGAACGGATTGACCCGAAGAGCTGTCACCTCGGCTCACAGTTACCGCTACAATAACAAAGACAAATAAAGGGCATGACCTACACTGAGATACAAAACACCGCCCTACACTACGAAGCATTTGAGCTTGATGGCATTTTAATGGCGACTTTTAAAGCGGCAGAACCTCAAATCGGGATGTACCTTTTTATACGATAATATGGACCAATATCTTTCGAACTATTTCTTACCAACTTTCACCAACTATTTCTTTATTTCAACAAAATAAAAAAAAATTAAACATAAACCATAGAAAAAAATTAAAAAAAAAAAAACGTTGAGACAACGCCATAAGGGTAACGCTTAGCTATTGGGACAAGTTTTTTTCAAAACTATTTCAATATAGTGTTGTTTATTTTGTTCCAAACCAAGTAGATGACAAAATTTCGTGGCTACCCTACAGGCATAACTCACATTTGGACTTCGAGTCCATTAATAAAGCTCATCGTGCTTCACATTAGGATTTAACAAGTCAAACACGTTACAAAGGCATCCTATGTCAGCCGGTTTTATGGAACGGATTGACCCGAAAAGCTGTCACCTCGGCTTACAGTTGCCGCTACAATAACAAAGACAAATAAAGGGCATGACCTACACTGAGATACAAAACACCGCCCTACACTACGAAGCATTTGAGCTTGATGGCATTTTAATGGCGACTTTTAAAGCGGCAGAACCTCAAATCGGGATGTACCTTTTTATACGATAATATGGACCAATATCTTTCGAACTATTTCTTACCAACTTTCACCAACTATTTCTTTATTTCAACAAAATAAAAAAAAATTAAACATAAACCATAGAAAAAAATTAAAAAAAAAAAAACGTTGAGACAACGCCATAAGGGTAACGCTTAGCTATTGGGACAAGTTTTTTTCAAAACTATTTCAATATAGTGTTGTTTATTTTGTTCCAAACCAAGTAGATGACAAAATTTCGTGGCTACCCTACAGGCATAACTCACATTTGGACTTCGAGTCCATTAATAAAGCTCATCGTGCTTCACATTAGGATTTAACAAGTCAAACACGTTACAAAGGCATCCTATGTCAGCCGGTTTTATGGAACGGATTGACCCGAAAAGCTGTCACCTCGGCTTACAGTTGCCGCTACACCATCAAAGACACTGAAATACAAAACACCGCCCTGAACTAGGAAGCATACGAGCTAGATGGGATTTACAAGGTGGCTTTTAGAGCGGCAAAACCTCAAATCGACATGTACCTTTTTATATGAAACTATAGACGACTATCTTCCGGCTTTACCAAATTTGATCTTAGGTCGCTCTTAAAGTACCATGAGAACTTTCAGCACGATCGGGGGATGCCCCCTATGCATGCGGTACATTGCGTTGGTGAGTGGAAAGTAAAGGATCGGAGGGGGGAAAGAGGGAGTAATGTTTATTGACACATGCCTTGAACTTCTGGATGTCGCAATTAGTGGAAATACATTTGCCGGAAGGCAATTCCACCTACGGACTGTACGAGCAAAAAACGAATTTGACCTATAGAGTATAGTGCGGTCAACTGGCTAATCGATAACAAACGGGAGTGAATTCCTAGAAAGCCAAACATCCTCGCCAGGAATAAGGCGACGGATGCCTGATGAACACAAACAATTAAAGTAACGATAGAACAGCGTCACGCAACCCACATCCCGACGATGCTCAAGGGAAACAATAGAGTTGGGTAACCTACTGTCACCTATCAGCGCCATCGCTCTCCTTTGAACACGGTCAAGCAGCTCCAAGGATGATTTTGGAGCACCTGCCCATATATGGGAGTTGTATTCCATCTTCGGCCTGATGCAAGTTATATAGATACTGAAATGATCAGAAGGAGTGAAATATTTCTTGCACCGCTTTAAAATGCCCATGCACTTGAGTGCTTCTTTCGACACTTCGAATACATATCTCGCCCAACGAGCGTCACATTGTATTTTCATGCACAGAACATCGAGAGCCTCTGATTGTTCAATATCCGTACCATCGATAGAATTTGACGATATTGTTGGGTCAGCGAATTGCTTCGGAGACAACAAGCAGCACTGTGTCTTACACGCATTAAAATCTACTCTATTCACTCGACCCCATTCGGAAATGGCCGTTAGATCCCGGCCAAGTGTCTCATCCATAATTCGCCTTTTGTCTTCAATATCTTGAAGACTCGGCCTACGGTCGCATGAATATGAATGACAGAGGTTACGAAAGAGTAACCGGAAAACATCTACAATGGGGAAACAGAAACTTGTCATTGGAACACCCGTTATAAAATATATAATTACGACAATTTGCTAGAACCGTTTGCATTGTTTAATTTTTAAATTCGGGGAATTGGGAATTAGGTTTTTGACGATACCGGTGATAGAGATCGTCTCCGAAAGGACTTACATAGATTTGGCCAGTGCATAGCTGAATAAATTTCATACCACACAGAAGAGAGGGAGAAAGAGAAGTTCATATCTGAATGAGAAGTTCATATCTAAATGAAAAAAAAATTAGGGCGTCTTGTTGGCCTTTGATCAGCTCATTTAGACAAAGTTAAGCTGGCTCACCAAAGACAGAGTTAGTCCTCCTACTTATATACTTAGTAGGGACATAAATACTGTTACAACATTGAACACACCCATTTCAATATTGGAACTGAACATACCCCGTTAATGTCTTATGGGTTTTGAAAGCTAACCTCAATAGCGTTAGTCTGTAACAGGATTTTAAAATGGTTTCAACTTTCATCATGGAGTGGGCAGATAATGAGAACCGTATCGCTGTAATAGCGCTTTTCAAGTGTGAGATGGAAAAAACCGATATTTTCAAAACGCTCCGGCCACTAGGGATTAGCCGCATGTTCGTCTACCGATGCATAAAACTGTTTGAGGAGACTGGAGATGTAAAAGACCGCCACCAGTCGGGCCGACCACGCTCTGTTCGAACACCGCATGTCATCAAAGCCGTTTAATCAAGAATTCACAGAAATATTGACTGCAGCTTTAAAAAAAAAATAGGATTGAAAAATGCAAACGTCTTTTGGTAAAGCACGCTGATAACTTGCATAGAAAAATTTTGTTCAACAATGAACAAATTTTTACCGTTCAGGAAAAATTTAGCAAGCTAAATGATAGAGTGTATGCGCGGTCATCGAAGGAAGCATCTGAACAGATCCCAAGGGTGGAAAAGGGCCATCACCCAGCTTCAGTCATGGTTTGGTGGGGTGTCTCTTACGATGGGGTCACTGACCTGCGTTTCTGCGAACAAGGAGTCAAAACATCGGCCAAAGTTTACCAAGAAACCGTTTTGGAAGCTGTTGTGACGCCTCTTAACAATTCCCTGTTCCAAAACCAGCCATGGACTTTCCAGCAGGATTCTGCGCCGGCCCAGAAGGCTAAAACGTCCTAGGCCTGACTTCGAAACAATTTGACAGCGTTCATTTCCTCTGAAGAATGGCCCTCAGGCAGTCCAGATTTGAACCCATTGGATTACAAATTGTGGACGGTTTTAGAGGACAAGGTTTGTCACAAAAGATACAACATTGGATCTCTGAAGACTGCTTTGGTTCGAGCTGTGGCCAATTGTCCAATGGACGAGGTTCGTGCAGCTATTGACGATTGGCCTGTGCGACTTAAGGCGTGTATAAAGACAAAAGGCGGACATTTCGAATAAGTAGATTCTTTTTGGATACAATATACATTAACAAATATTTTAAAAAATATTTGGTCCAAAAACATTCAGTACTTTTTATTTTACAGCATAAAACGTGTGTAACAGCATTTATGTCTCTACTAAGTATCCCCATAAGGTGGTATCGGCACAAGAATTGAATACGACCATAGATATTAGGTCGATAACTGGGCACGAGATGTAAAAATTCTCAGACTTTACTGAGTTGGCAAGCATAATATTTGGTATGGTTCAAAAAAGCACGTTAAAGCGCCCCGAACGTCAGGCGCTTTAACGTCCATAGGGACAGTAACGACCGCCTGTCGTCGCGACTGGATCGTTCAATATTTTTCAAAGGGAGTTATCCATTGTCTGATTTGCCATGATTATGGCTAAACTTACTGACTGTCGGGTGCCAAACAATATTTGCCAACTCATACCACGGGGAGGTCAGTAGGACGAATTTTAATAATTGCATTTAAGAACTAATGGTTGGTCCAAATAAGACTGAAGGGTTAAAATTATTCATAATTTTTTTGTTGATGTATTTTCCCCTTTATCAGGTTATCTAGTTTTTTATAGAGATATATAAAGGCTACAGCAAGTCGTCAAAATTGGTGACTTATTTTTACTCTTCTGCCTAATCTATTATCTCAACTAAACGAAAGTATCGTCTTCATTTTAATGTCAGTACAGCGTCAATTACACCCCTCTATACGTACTTTTTGGTGCAGTGTTTTGATTGATAAAGTTATCGGTCCATATTTTGTTGAAAATAGGAAGAGTCAACTCGAAACCATTAACCGAGACCGAAAACCGATATTTGGTTTTTATATGTCCAAGTCCGAGTCAGTTTCTCAAAAATAGATAAAACCGACAAGTCGGTTTACCCGTTTTTTTGCTCTCGGATTTTCGGTTTTTTGAAGCTATTTGTAAAAGCATAATATTGAATTCCCATTTTTTGTAACACTGCAACACTTTGTGCAACAGGTATTATAAGTAAGTTTCATGGCAAATGTTTGCTGCTGCCAAAATTATTTGAGCTAGACCCACCTATAAGTGTACTGATCGACTCAAAATTGCCAGCTGATTCGATTTAATGATATCTGCGTGTTTGTCTGTGATGTGCATCTTAAACTTGCAATTAAACTACTGGCCGCAGTTTTGGACACCATCTTCGTGAAGAAGATTGGACACCATCTTCGTGAAATTTGGCAAGTCAGTTTTTCGGACAAAGGATTGGCGCAAATGAAATCCGTCCTTTAATAAAAAAAATCACATAAAAATGGGTCATGTGGTTTCGATCAAACCTGATCTTATTGGCTTGTGGAGTAATTCCTGTTTTAAAAAAAGTAATTGTTGCAAAAGATCCCAACAAACCAAAAAACTCCAACAAATTTGGTATAGGTTATTAACTACTTTGGACAAACAGTAGTCACATTTTTTATTAAAGTCCCCTTAGAAATGATCTGTTAAATATAGGCATATGGGTACAAAAAACAGTAGAATTTACTAACAAATTAAAAAGGAAATTATTTTGGGTTTATAACCCTATGTTCGCAACCTACTTTTACAAGTTTATTTTCAAATGGGAAACAAACCTCCTTTTTATTGCTATTGATTCTAAAGCTTTCTCATAGTTTAAAAACGGGGTCAATCACTTCATTTCTAAATGCGAATATATTTTCTATTTTAAGGAAAAAGGCTAAAACCGAATGTCGGTTAATGACGGGTTTTATTTGAAATAAAACCCAATAGTCCACGGTTTTGAATAAAAAAATCCCGAAATGCGGGTTTTCTGAAAGCCCCGTTTTTTTGGAGGATTAAAAATATTTTGCTCATCCTCTAGTTAAGATTATTCCTAACACAGGGTTCCAGCAAAATGGAGCCGCTACGCCTACAACAAAAACTACAATGGATCTTCTTCGTTACCTTTTTAGTGAATCCTCAAGTCTTATTTGGGCTACCCTGTACCTCGTGTCATTGTGTACTTTCACGAAACTCCACAAAGTAATCTCTTGTTAACAATATTACATAGTACTTTCCTTTTGTGGAATGTCCCAATGACTCCAATAACAGCATAGGATAATACGAGGGCTGCTACATATATTTCTGGCCTTATAATGAAAATGCGAATATTTATCATCAAAAATGGTTTTATTATTTTTCAAAGTATTCTCCAGCATGATTTATACACTTTTGCATGCGCAGCACTTTTTCCACTCCGGTTGAGTCACTACCAAAACATGGTTTTTGAACGCTTCAACAGCATCTTCTGGCGACGAAAATCGTCGACCACGCACTTTTTCATGATGTGCGGCAAAAAGTCATTGGGTGCCAAGTCAGGGCTGTACGGAGGATGACCCTTCAATTCGACGTTTTGGCCGGTCAAAAAGGCACTGGTGTGAGCCGATGTGTGAGAGCTCGCATTGTCATGGTAAACAATGATTCGTCTTCTCTGAAGACTTCAAACAAACAAATTGTGGTGTACCACTCAGAATTGACCGTCCTACGTTGGTCAAGCGGAACAGTCGCCACATGACGAGTTTTGCCGAAGAAACAGGCGACCATTTGGTTCGAAGTGCTTCTACCACGAACACCTTTCGTTGGATTTGTCTCGTCTTCGAAGACCCACACTGTCGATTGCTGTTTTGTTTCGGGCTCATACGCATAGATCCATGATTCGTCACCTGTGACGATCTTATAAACGTCTTTTGAAGCACCGCGATCGTATTTTTTCAAAATTTCTTTGCACCAATCGACACGAACCTTTTTTTGAGCGATTGTCAAATTGTGCGGGATCCGACGAGAACAAACCTTTTTTCACGGCCAGGTGTTCATGCAATATCGAATGTATTCTGGTGAAAGAAATGCCCAAGGATGCCTTTATCTCACGGTATTTCACATGACGATCTTGCATTATCAGTTCACGCACGGCATCAATGTTCTCTGGCACAACGGCCGTTTTTGGACGACCTTCGTCTTTGAGCGAGCGTCGGCCATGATTGAATTCATTAAACCAGTTTTTCACATTGCTATAGGATGGTGCTTCATCGCCATACAAAGATTTAAGTTCATCGATGCACTCTTCTCGTGAAAATCCACGTCGAAAGTTGTGAAAAATTATTGCACGAAAATGTTCACGAGTTAATTCCATTTTTTTGCCAAATTGATTTTTTCTAGTCACTGTAAACAACACAAATGATGTTCGTATGTCAAAACGTTCTGAGTACTTTTATGCTAAAAAAAATGACAAACTTTCCAATGGAAAGGTCAGATGGCGCCAGGCAATACTTAGTGTTGCCTAGGCCAGAAATGTATATAGCAACCCTCGTATAGAGGATGGTGGTGGCCTATTTTTCAGGTTTGGTCGATATCGCTATTACTATAATTTGAAACATATTCACACAATTCTACTGTGAGCTCAGTAAAAAAAATTGATCTGCATCCATGGACAATAAACTTAATGACTTTCTCCCTTTGGTTTTAAAATACCCATGGCCATTCAATCCTTTGAAGTTATGACTTGCCAACTAAAAAGTTGGAAACACGCAAACGATACACAGAAAAAAATTAAATAAAAAATTCAAAAACGCAAACAAAAAATTAATTAGGAATGTGATAAAATATTTCACATATTAAATAGAATATTCGTACATTGCTTACCGAAAATATTTTCGATTTTAGGCGGTAAACAAATTAACACATTAACAAAAAAATGTGTCTGCCATTTATCGAAAATATTTTTGCAGGGGATGGATAAACTTACATTTTTACAAAAACAGTTGTAAGCCTTTTATTGAAAAAATGTTCGTTATGCGTTTAAATAATTCTCATATTTACGAATAAAGTTTTAAACATTTTTAAAAAAGCAGTCGCAAAGACTTTTAGTTACAATCAGGGGTGACAGCCGTTTCGGTGAGCGCCACTTCACCATCACAAGACTCTAAGCAACGAATGTGCTCACTCTATATTCATCGGTTATAACCTTAAGAGCAGGGAGTTTCGTATTTAACGAGAACTGCCGGCAGCAGTTTTCCACGTATTACAATATAAATCCCGCGCAGTTTAGCTTAAATTTAAGCGAAATTTTTAATTGAGTGACAGAAAATTTTACGAACCAATTATTTGGTTGAGATTTAAGGTCTGTGTTTTCTTTGTATATTTTTAAAACGCACAGACTGGTACCTTCTGATTTGACTTCTCAAAAGGAGCCGACAATTTGTAATGTATTTTATTAACTTAGAAAATTCTAGAAAACGCAAAAGTTAATAACAAAGCCACATTATCCTCACATATTAGAATGTTGCCAATGTCTCGCCGAAAGGATGGAAGGATTTGTTTTTCAAGACATGAGGCAAATCGCCTAAGATGGGTCATGGGTTCAATCTCATTTTCTGGGAAAGCGGGAAAAATTTAAAAATTTCCAGGGATCCCGGCCGGGAATATGAAATTTGGGCTTTTGAATCCTGTTTTATTTTCAGGAATCAAGATTTTATATATTTCGACCCCTTTTCCAAGTGGGCCGCCGTGGTGCGATTTAAGTGTGCACGACTATCATGGCAGAAACCCCAGGTTAAACACCGGGTAAGAACATTTAACAATTTTTTAGCGGTGGGTAAGAACATATAAAATTTTTTTAGCGGTGGGTTTCCACCTCCCAAGTTCAGGCGACTTTACGAGTAAGAGATTTATCGCTAAGCCATGTCGCCGTTTGGAGCCGGCGTTAAACAGTAGGTCCCCGGTCTGTGAGTATAAGAATTGAATCGTGCACAGCTCACTTATTTGAAAGAAGTTTCCCCTTGTTCCTTTATGGGATGTTGTGGGACTTACATGCTCCTGCCTCACTTTAAATAAGTGTTCACCTATATTTCCACCTATTGCGATTTTCTCCTATTCAAATAGTTAAACAATTAATTTGTGCCAAACGATTTCCGCAAAATACTAAACAAAAAAAGTACCAACTCGAAATAAAAATTAACAAATGTTGTGTTCCAGTCACCAACGACTAAATGCATCCAACAATGGCATGTGGGCAAGAATTCTTTTCATTTTCTGGTCTGCGACCACCATAGCTCAAGTGAGTGTAGTGTTGCCATAGTTGTTGCTGTGGCTGCTATGGTTAAAGTTTGAAACCAGAGTCACTTTAGTTTAGTTTAGTCACAGCAAGAAGAAAAAACACGGTCTTGTAGCCCGTTTTAAACTGTGGCGTTGCTCTGTTTCTATTTCTATTTTGTACCACGCTGTTGTTGGTGTTTCTTTTTTTTCCAACCGAATTGTTATGCAATTTAGCAGTATGAAATAACTAAAACCTGATAAAAAAAATAAGACAACAACGGCTACAAAATTTAAATCTGATTTAAATATATGTTAATAGGAAGGGTTATTTAATTGGTGGTTAATTTGTTGTCCAGTCATGACCGGCAACCAATGGCCAGAACCTCTGATAGGGGAATGAAACCAATAGTTAATTCTTTATGGCGAGCGTATTTTAACAAATGTGAAGGTAACAAGAATAAAAGGCTAAAGTCGATCGGGCCCATTATGTGAAACTCGAGCCTCGTTTCGGAATTTACGCAACGTCAGACCTGATATGTCACTGCTACAGCAAAAGGGGCATATTTCGTGAAATGGGCCTTTGAACCATTGGATTGGATGATTGTTAATATTTAAGCTTTCTTCAAACTAAATAAATGTTTATTCCATTAAGGTTAAATTTAACCCTACTTAGTTATAGACAAATAATTATGCTATATTTGCAAGATCGAATGTAATAACAAGTTGGAATGGATGGATGTACGGGGTGGGCAAAAAGTTAACATGGGTTGAAAAATTTAATAACTTTTTCGTTTAAATATTTTTATTTTCAGATTATATAAATAGCACTTGGAGAATATATTATGGAGATATTCACAACTAAACAAAGAACCACAATAATAGAATTTTATTATTAACACCAGGATTAATTATTTTAACGCAAAGTGATGAAGCTCATTTTCATTTGAATGGCTTTGTTAATAAGCAGAACTATAGGTTCTGGCGTTCTGAAAATCCAAGAGCCATTTATCAAAGGCAATTGTACCCCATTAGAGGTGTACAGTATGATGTGGGATCACATCTGCAAATATCATTGGGCCTTACTTCTTCGAGAATGAAGATGGAAGTTCTGTAACCGTTTTACGATAGTAAATTGATTACGTCCTGGTTTTAAAAACAGACCAGAGATGTGGTTTCAGCAGGACGGAACCCCTACCCACATTGCCCCAGACACAATTGCACTTTTAAGTAAAATTTTTTAAGAGCGAATAATTTCCAGAAATTCGAAAATTATTTGGCCAGTACGATTGTCAGATTTGTAAGCACCCGACTATTTTCTTTAGGGTAATTTGAAGGAGCGAGTATATGTGAACAAGCCCGAGACAATCCTTCAATCAACTCAAGGTCAATATGTTGCAGAAATTCGAACGCTACAGCCACAAATTTTGAAAGATGTTATGAAAAATGCTCTAAAACAAGCCCATCATCAACGGGGGTCATTTAAGTGACATTATTTTTCATACTTAGTTTAAAAATATTAACATTTTGTATATTATATAGGATGATCCATCTAGAGGTTTTTTTTAGAGCAAAAAAAATATAAAAATGCAAATCAAGTGTGAAATCTTTATTGGTAATTTAAAGGACATTTTATGGCATTTATTTTTTGAAAATAATTACCTTCAAATGTTGGCCGCAACTACGCCCCAGGGTTTCCATTCTGAGGGTCCAATTTTGGATGACTCGTTCGAGCATTTCGACCGGTATAGCTTTAATGACACGTAATGACATTAAAGCCATACCGCCATAAAGGCTTCCAAAACTTGAATCGTAGCTGGTTTGCCAGCACATACTTTGAACTTTACGTAACTCCAAAGAAAAATGTCTAAAGATGTGATATCACTCGATCTAGGCGGCCAACTCACCTGCCCAAAGCGTGAAATTAGCTGCTTTTCGAAATTACCTCTCAAGAGATCCATTGTTTGAGCAAGTGTATGGCAAGTTACACCGTCCTGTTGAAACCAAGTGTCGTCAAGATTACGGGCTTTAATTTCAGGTAGCCTAAGGATCGATTTCATGGCGCGATAGCGAGCACCATTCACGGTTACGTTCCGGCCATAATCATTTTTGAAAAAATATGCACCGACGATTCCACCAGCTTATAAACCGCACTAAACCGTTGTTTTCTCTGGGTATAATGGCAGCTCTTGAACCTCTTCTTGTTGCTCTTCGGCCCAAATGCGGCAATTTTGTTTATTGAATTTGCCGTTGATACAGAAATGGGCTTCATCACTGAACAAAATTTTGGTCGAAAACTGCGGATCTTTCTGTTTCTCACCGAACGCTCATTTCCATAATACAGTTGCAAACATTTGAAGGTAATTACTTTCAAAAAATAAATGCCATAAAATGTCCTTTCAAAATACCAATAAAAATTCCACACTTGATTTGAATTTTTATATTTTTTTTGTTCTGATAAAATACCTCTAGATGGATCACCCTATATATACATTTACTATATGTGACGGGCAAAATAGAAAGGGACCTAAGGTTAAAAACCAGTTTTGTTCAGGAGAGCCATTTTCAAGATTAGGTCCGTTTCTATTTGCGCTTAGAATCGTCGACTTCACTTTCATAAAATGCGCATATCTCTGGGAGGGAACACTTTTGGGGCATGGGATCGGTCTCATTCGATGCTCAGATGTTGTCCACATCAAAAAAAAAAAGTGAAAATTGATTTTTTACCCTTAGGTCCATTTCTCTATGCGCTGTCACATATGGTGTCATTCTTAGGTGGAGGGTATAAAAAGAACTGTTGAAATGCCAAATTCTTCAAAACGACCGTTGGGTGAATAAAATAAATATACGGCTCTATTGTGAAAACCCTTTAACAAAAGGCATTTACTCAGATACCGGTACACTCACCAAGGAGTGCTCGCTCGTGGGGACTTTTGGGTTCCTTATGGTTATAGCCCCGTCTTTTCTCGGTATGGCAAAGAAAAAGCAACGCCCTTCTTTTTGTTGTCAGTCTCCAGCTTGGACATCCAAACAATGCGATTGTAGTGCGGGCAAGGCGGTTCAGCTCTCAAGTAACAGCACACCAGCATCTGGCTAGAGAACAAACCGATGTTTGGGGTTTGTTTGCCGCTTGCTGGTGGCTTATCCACTGGGTCCGCTGTGGTATTGTTTGTGGTACTCGTACGGTTCGACATTAATTGGTAATTGTTTTAGTATTGCTCCGGTTTTGCTTTTATTGTTTGTTGGTAAATGGTCTTATATTTCACACTCTCAAATCATAAAAAGAAAAAAATGGTAAAATGGTAACAAATCTGTTGCTGTTCCTTTTTTGTTGTTTGTCAGTCAGTCAGCCACTCGCTTGACTGGTTATTTGGTTTGGTCCCATTGGACAGACGGACCGAGTCTTGGTCGTTTGGTCGGTGTGTAACCTTGTGCGTAATGAAACTGTAATTTTAACTTTATTAACGGCATTTATGAGACACGCCAGTCAGCCACACAATCCAAACGACTACAAACTACCATTAGTCACTAACTAAGCCGTCTAGTCGCACCGGCCAGTTGGTTTTTTGTTTTTTTGCTCCGACTGCCTCTGATTCTGATTTGGTCGTCAATCATCGATGCGTGTTGTTTGGCGGCAAGACAACAAAAATCTGCTCGCATTTGAAGTGCGATTTTGTGCCATTCCAAGGCATCGTATATGGAGATGCATCGCATTTTGTTATCCCCAAATAGCGATGGGAATTTTATTGAAGTTATGTGTAATTATTTCTTTGAAATGAGTAGAATTTTGTTAGGGAATGGTATGTGCAAGTTAATTTAATACAGTCTTTTTCGATTGTAAATGTTTGTAGATATCAGACTTGTGGCCAAAGACCTTTGGTTTCAAATAACATCATCAGAAAGAAATGCAATGTCGTCAAATCATTTGATGTGGGGTCACAATGCTAATGACCGAAACGTGAGAGTAAACGAACAAGAAATGTCTCATTTAGGCCTTGTTCTTTTGAGGTAACTAGCTTATAGCCTAGACAGACGACAGAGTTAATATGCATAAGGAGACTCAATGCAAATAAACGCGTGTATTATCTCCTCCCAAACTGCATTACCTCTGACGTAGATGCACAAAATCAAACTGAATTTATACTGCATTTAGGTATTTCAGTCTGGCAACACTGTCAGAATTTACCACAAACAACTGCTGTACTCACAATCAGCGGCTGTTATCAAATCAGCTGTTGTCAAATTGTTTATGGTTGGTAGTGCATGTACAGTTTTTACATGTTGGGCCAATTTCGCAAAAGTAATTTCATCTTTATTTTAAATAAAGTGTGATTCTTTGGCAACAGCATAGCTGCTAATCGTAATTTCTTTCCTTTATCAATTTGATATCGAAGTAAGTGGCAAAAAAAATAGCTGACAAACAGTTGTTTACAATCAAACTGGTGTTTAATAAATGTTTTTACCCAAATGCAGATAGATACTTTCGTCTGTCAAAATATAATTTTAATTTCCATTAGTGAATTTTTAATGCAAATTAACTCTCGTCTGTCTATGCTATAAGGTACCTAGTTAGTTTGCGATATGATAATCTGGCAACATTGAGCAAAATTGTAAGTTATATGCCAACATGTTTTTTTTTGTTTAAAACAAAGAGTATTCAACTTAAAGAGGTTTCCTCGGCGAATTCGTCAAAAGCAGAGAATTAAAATATATAAGTTGTAATAAGAAAATTAACGAAATAAAGCGTGGTCCAACCATTATACACGATGCTAATTGTGAGCCATACTTTTGTTTCAGTGTTTGACAAATTTACCATGGAGAGGTAAACACTTGAGCAGCGCGTTAAGTTGGTTAAAGCCTTTTGCGAAAATGGGCGTTTAAATCAAAATGCATTTCGTGCACTTCGAGATGTGTTTGGTCAGCATTATCGACCAAATGAGTCGACAGTGGAAGCGGAAGCTTCCTTTGGACAAAAGAGAATCCACAAATGATTTTTGAAAAGTCGATACATACACAAAGTGTGACTGTTTGGTGTGGTTTATGGCCTGGCGGCATCATGAGGTCGTATTTCTTCGATGATGAGGTCGGCCAAGCAGTTACCGTAAATGGTTATTGAAATTGAGACTATGGACCTGGACAATATGTGGTTCCAACCGGATGGTGCCACTTGTCAACAAAACAATGGATCTTTTGCGCGAGAAATTCAATGACCGTGTTATCTCACGTCGTGGCGATGTTAAGTGGCCGCCACGACGATGTTATTTGACACCGTTGGATATCTTTCTTTAGGGATATTTAAATAAAAAATGTACGTCAATAAACCAGGAACAATTCAAGAGCTAAAGGATGAGAAAATTATGACACATTAACGACATTGAACCTCTATTATGTCTCAGTTAGAGATATGCTATCGAAACCGTGACAAAGGAATCCATTAAAACAATAATTTAAGCGATCCCAACATTTTGAAAAAAAAACATTTAAGAATAAACTTTTTTTATTAAGTCCTTAAGTAAGGCGTTCTCGTAAAATTCGCCAGGATCTCCTATGCTATCTAAGCCATGTGGAACACACAATTCGTTGTGAAGAATATAAAAGCTGGACTAAAGCATTTATAACTGTTTTAAAATGGGCTAGGTTACTACAAAAAGGATGTAGAAAAATTATAATTGTCTACATCCGGTATTGTTTTTTTACATAATAAATATAATACATTTTTTGTGTTCTATTGTTAGCAAGAATGTACTAGGATACAGCAGAATCAACCAAATACTCCAGAAAACGCCACCTGAACCAATTCACATGAAGTATATTCTGACATTAATCATTCGACAATAGGGCGGAAGCGTTAAAACGAAAACATGATTTCTGTAAGCAGATCGAATGTTTACAAAGAGTTTGAAATTTGTATGATTCAATTTAAAAATTTATTAAGCAATTAATCAATCAAATATTAGGACTGCACATTTGAAATGACAACAGAAATATTTTTGTGTTCAAATTTTGACTAATTACCATAATTAGCAAAGATTTTGACAACAATATTGAAAACGTGTTAAAAACGATAATCAAAATTCAGATTTCTATAGGAATTTATGACCAACGACATTTATTGGCATAAAGCGAAATTGGAATTCCAATAAAAAAAACAAATATAATAATATATTTAATATTCCGAAATTCGCCAATATTTTGGTTTTAATCTCCAACGATTAGCTGCATTTGAAAACAATAAAAAAAAGCCAAGCGAACAAAGACCGAAAAAAGATAAAATATGAAACAAATGGTAACAAATTAACAAAACATTGACTTGGGTGGGCATGCGAGAAATTAAATTAACATAAAAAGTGTAAAAAATTGTTTAAATCATATCAATGGCCTTTTAATATACGAAAGTCTGAAATCTAAATTATGCGATATTAAGAGTAACACCAAATTTATAAACAGATTCAATAAATGCAATCGGAAATGTCACAAGGAAAAATATAATTTTAAATTTATGTCTATGCCATCTATGTCGTCTTCGAAGATTTACTTGTCTTAGCTAATTTCCAATCCCATTTAAATGACTTCATGTTTATGATCACCTTTTATTTTTAAATACGTCTACCTGTTACTATTTTAGGCTTAACTGGCTCTTTAAATGGGCTATTAAGCTCTTAAAAATTCGTTTCGTGTGTGTTTTTTATGATAAACTCTAATGGTTTCTTTTGTGTCCACTCACTTGTTTTTGTGTCCGTGTTCAGTTGCAAAATGTTAAAAATGATTTCAAACGTAATTCATTTGTCAAGCTGTGATGATATACGATCTAAATTAAATAATTTGAGTTAATTTCATTTTGTGAAACCTAATGTAGGCTGCAACTACATGCGAGGAAATTGTCTGCGCAAAAGCCTAAAATAAATTTAATGTTTTACAATGATGGATGAACGCGCGAACAACTAAAGTATAGAGCACAGTGGAGGTTGTAAAAAACAAATTGTAAAAAAGTTTGGGTGGCAGAATCTAAAATACTATTCTCCCTTCAGCAAACACTTAGCTTATTTCCATTAAGGATAACTTTTACCTTTGAACCGACTTCTTCCATTAACAATCCCAAACAGCTAATAAATATCAATATCAAATTATCCTCTGAAACTTTTAAATCATAGAATGGATGCTGTAATATAAAAAGACTTTAAGTAGGGTACGACTTTTTCAAACGATCTGGCAACAACAATCACCATTTAAAACGGCTGCGGATGAAATGTGCAAAAGCACTACAAATCGCTGCAGAACTTGATGAAAAAATCGATTTGAAAAAATAAAAATGTCTAAACGTTGTAAAATCTTTTTTGCTTCCAGCGAAAATTAAAAAAAAATGCAACAAATAATTCCGATTTTAAAAACCGTGCCCAATGTTTAAAAATCCTGTTATTTTTCTGCACTATACATTTTTTAAATTACACTATGTAACAAAATTTTGTTTAAGTGATTTTTTGCTGTTTCTCATTGGTTATGTCTCTAAACTGAAGAAAAACTTTAACTGATGTCTGGCTAATCGTTTTTTAAGAAATGACATCGAATTTTCAAATTTTTAAATAGTGCCTTTATTTTTCATGGTACAGATAGATAAGAGTGTGCATAAAAGAATGTTAAACAGCTTAATTTTAATGAAGGTATGCTTTTATATGATAATAAAACGAAAAATACACTTGAATCCTTAAATTCAGGATGCTCTTAATAATACTGTTTAAAAATGGTTTGTTTTCTACCTTTCCTCTTGTAGATTTGGTCATTTTCTCTGATTAAATTCCAGATATAGTCGCCAAGCATCCGTTCATTGTACTGCCCTTGGTATCGCTTTTCAAAGGCTTGAATGTCCTGGTGAAAACGTTCACCATGTTCTTCTGAGTATGCGCCAGAATTTGACTTGAACACTTCTAGGTGTGAGTGAAGAACATGCAACTTCAGAGACATTCTGCATCCCATGTTATGGTAGTTCTCGGTAAGATGCTGAACCACTTCCTTGTATTTATCAAAAGGAGATACCATCACTTAGTTGAGAATTAAACCAAAACTTGTTAATCGATTTTATTGAAATGTGGCTAGTTTTATTTGTAACATATTTATGTTTATAACTAAAGATCAAAAAAGAGCATTTGTGACTTTTTTGGTTTTTTATGAATTTTAAGACAAAATTTTTTTTCCAATTTTGCATGAAAAAAAAAAATTTTGGAAAAAGTTTCTGAATATTTCCAAAACTATTCACTTTATCAAAAACAGTGTAAGAGTAACTTGGAGGTAATGTAGCTGCGGATTCTCGGAGTTTTTACTTAATCAAATCGGACAAACTGTTCTTGAGTTATGCTAAAATGTGTGGTGAAACCTCCATCATTTTTAAAATAGCGGTTTATATACTAAAAAAACGTTTAGGTAGAGGAAAGAACACTCATTATATTATATGTATGACCTAATTCATTAGATAAAAGCAAAAAATTCACTTAAACAAACAAAAAGATTTTTTTTGTTACGTAGTGTTATTTTTAAAAAGATGACAATTTACTACCCCAAAAACGCCATGGACAATCGATGCCAAAAACCGAAATACTAGTTTTTAAGCGAATATTGTGGCAGGCGCTACCCGAAAATAGTTGAAATCGCCTCAGTAATATTTTTAAAAAAATCGCTACTTTTTCCAAAACAGAGTTTTTTTGGCGATGAAAATTCACCACATGGGTACACGCCATCATCATTCGTTTGACCGCTATCGTGCTTTCAATAGACACACAGGCGGCCGGACATGGCCAGATAGCAAGCAAAAAAAATATAGTTGCGGTGACAATATTCGAAGAGCATCATACAATTGTTGGGTATATAGTTGTGGCACAACAATGTAATGATCCTCACAGCTATGGTATGATTCACATAAAACCATACTATGATCCCCACAACAACATTATGATCCTCACACCAATAGTATTATTCACACACAACTATACGAGGGATATATATTTGGCCATCTGACATTTCCATTGGAAATTTTGACATTTTTTAGCATAAACGTACTCAGAACGTTTCGAAAAAATCAATTTAGCAAAAAAAATGGAATTTACTCGTGAACATTTTCGTGGATCATTTTTCACAACTTTCGACGTTGATTATCACGACAAGAGTGCATCGCTGAACTAAAATCTTTGTATGGCAATGAAGCACCATCCTACAGTACTGTGAAAAACAGGTTTAATGATTTCATCGTGGCCGACGCTAGCTCGAAGACGAAGGTCCTCCAAAAACGGCCGTTGTGCCACAGAACATTGAACTGATAATGCAAGATCGTCATGTGACATACCGTGAGATAGAGGCATCCTTAGGCATATCTTTCACCAGCATACATACGATATTGCATGAACACCTGGCCGTAAAAAAGGTTTGTTCTCGTTGGATCCCGCACAATTTGACAAACGCTCAAAAAAAGGCTCGTGTCGATTGGTGCAAAGAAATTTTGAAAAACTACGACCGCAGTGCTTCAAAAAACGTTTACAAGATCGTCACAGGTGACGAATCATGGATCTCTGCGTATGAGCCCGAAACAAAACAGCAATCGACCGTGTGGGTCTTCGAAGACGAGCCAAATCCAACGAAATTTGTTCGTGGAAGAAGCACTTCGAATCAAATGGTCGCCTGTTTCTTCGGCAAAACTGGTCATGTGGCGACGGTTCCACTTGAGCAACGTAGGACGGTCAATTCTAAGTGGTACACCACAATTTGTTTGCCTAAAGTCTTCGGAGAAATTCGAAAAACGAAGAAGAGAAGACGAATTATTGTGCACCATAAAAATGCGAGCTCTCACACATCGGCTCAAACCAGCGCATTTTTGACCGGCCAAAACGTCAAATTGATGGGTCATCTGCCGTACAGCCCTGACCTGACACCCAACGACTTCTTTTTATTCCCACGCATCAAGAAAAAAATGCGTGGTCAACGATTTTCGTCGCCAGAAGATGCTGTTGAAGGGTTCAAGAACCATGTTTTGGAGGAGTGGAAAAAGTGCTTCGAGAAGTGGTTTGAGCACTTGCAAAAGTGTATAATTCCTGCTGGAGAATACTTTGAAAAACAATGAAACCATTTTTGATGATAAATATTCGCATTTTCATTATTAGGCCAGAATTTTATATGGCAGCCCTCGTATTGTTACATTTCAACAATATTAATATTGGCGAAATTAAACTATTGACAAAATAAAATTCAAAAAACAATACTATGGTTGTGACGAACATAATTTTATTTCAGAGAACATATTATCGTTGCATGGCAATATAAAAACCAAATGATTTCTTTGCGTGTGCATCGGGTTATCCCAATTTCAGCACCTACACCTTTAATATTACACCCGATTTCGATCAAATTTTATTTAAAGGATTACGCGTGACCAACACCCATCTCCTGCAAAATTTTACAAAATCGGTCCATGTTTTCGAAAAGCTTCTAGTTATGAGGCAGAACTTAACCCACTTGTCGCCACCGTCCTTTTAAACTGTCCCGTTATTTTTCTTCTATTTCTTTGCCATCACTTAATGCATTTTCAATATAAACCAAATACAAAAATAGTTTTTTTCAAAAAAAAAATATTTCGGCTCCAAGTGGGTTAATATGCAGAACTTAAAGCAACAAATTACGTCTTACCAATCCAAAATTGTCCATAATTCGTTATGAATGACCATTATTTAACCGTGGTGGACCAAACTGAACCACATAGGTCTATATTTTCGTATAGTCCTCATCAAAGATCCTTTCCGATTTCAAAACCTACATCTCGTTACACTTTATATTGCACCTGATTCCGGCCAAATTTCGTATGATGCGACACCAGTGACCAACACATGACTCTGGTGAAATTTGAACATATCATTCCATGTTTTCGAATAAGTCTCTCACGATTTTGTTTTTTGACAAACACTCAGGGTTTTCCTCCTATATATGCAATGCATTGCTTTAGTGATTGGAAAGCAAGGGAGCGGAGGCGGAAAGGAAGAAGTGATGTTTATTGACAAATGTCTTCTGGATTCGTAATTGGTGTAAAATACATTTGTCGGAAGTCGTTTCCACATACGGACAGTACGGTTTTCTGATCAATCGATAACAAATGGGAGTGAATGCCTGGAAAGTCTTGTATGCCTGCCGAACATCCTTACGTCAGGAAGAAGGCAAATGATATCTGATGAACACACGCCATAAAAGTAACGATAGAACAGCGACACACAACCCAGATTCCGAAGATGCTCCAGGGAGAGTTGGATACCCTCATTCGATCTGTAGTGTATGGTGCGGTTTACTGATCAATCGATAACAAATGGGAGTGAATGTTCTATCATCAGCACCATAGCTTTCCTTTGAATACGATCAAGTAGCTCCAAGACTGTTTTTGGAGCACCTGCCCATATATGGGAGTTGTATTCCATCTTTGGTCGGATGTAGGTTATATAGTTATCAAAAAGATCAAAAAGAGTGAAATATTACTTGCACCGCTTTAGGATGCCTATACAATTGAGTGCTTTTTTCGACACTTCGAATACATGTCTCGCCCAACAAGCGTCACATTGTATTTTCATGCCAAGGGCATCCGATTGTTCAATTTCCATACCATCGATAGATAATGACGACACTAATGGGTCAAATAAATTACTTGTGACACAAGGAAATCGCGAAGGACCGATAATTCGCAGTATTACTGGCTTGAACCTTTTTAAGGATCGGACGTTCGCAACCTTCCATCACCCTGGGAAGACTCCCGCACAATAAGCAAGGTTAAAAAGGTTTCGTAATGGACAAGCTAGCGTCAAAGAGCACTTACATAGGAAAAGTGTCGAGATACCATCCGACCTTGCTTAAGCTCCAGACAGAGGTACTTAATTATCTAAAAATCACAGTGGTGTAGGCAAAAGGCTAAAAACGGAATATCGGTAAATGCTGATAATTTGCTTAAAAAACCCCAAAGTCGGTTTTTTTGAAACACGGGTTTAAAAGAGCCGAAATGACGGTTTTCTGAAAACCCCGGTTTTTTCGGTTTCCAGTTTCATAAAAAGTTGTCATTTTTTTTTTAAAAACGAACAGTTTCGGCTACCCATCATTGACTTGGGAAATAAATTTGCATTATTTACCATAGTTGTTCGTACATCAATCGGAGATGTGATATGTACAAACTATCCGGCAATATTTCGAGCTATCATTGTTCAAATTAGATATGATTTAAAAGCACCAAATTCCATCAAAATGAAACCACTGTGCATGGTGTGGCACTGGCTATGCTGTCTGTACTTAGTAAAATGATTCATCATTCCTTTCAAGCTTCCTTAAAATATTTTCCGAATCAAAATAAAAAAATTAAATGCTTCCAACTGCCAAATAGTTTTAAATTGTTACGAATTGATTATATGCAACTAAAATATAGTCATTAACTAATTTCTATTACAAAACACTGGCTAGTTAAGTTAGGCCAAATACAAGTAAATATTCCAACACATCTACGATGAAGAAAAAAAAACCCCCTTAACACGCTCGTATATTGTTTATATTACAAGAAAATTCAATTTTTTTTCTGTATTTGTTGTGTACAAACAAAAATTAAGCAATAACGAAAGGTAAATTCTTTCATGTAGAAAAAAAAATGTTAATAAATAAAAAACCGAAAACAAAAACAAGCACCAACAGCATATTTTTGTTGGCAAAATGGTAGAAACAAACATCCAGTGCAAACCCCTAGAGGGCAGGGGTTGGTGGGTGCTGTGGTTGCGGCGGCGGTGGTGGTGCTGCAAGGATTGGGTTTTAAGTAAACTCCATTGAATACGAGCCGCAATAGCTCGCTGCTGCTCAAATTGTGGTTTGCTTTAATTCATGTTACAGTTTCATCGTTGTTTTTGTCGGTCATTTGTATCAAATTTCTAATACGACTGACTGTCTGACTAACTGGCAGACTGTCTTTGTCTTTGCTAAATTCGTTGCTGGGCCCAGGTTTTTTTTTTTGATTTCTTTAGCCAACCACAGCGCCAATATTTGCTTACATTTTCGATTTGTACTGACGTTTTCCGTTGATTATTGGTTTTTCAAAACTTTGTAATGTATTCACGTATGTATGTATGTATATTTGTGTACGTGTAAGTATGTTTCTAGCGCTAACAAGTTGTGTCTAGGCTTCAGCTAATGCAAATAGATGACTTTAGGCTGTAATTATTGATTAATGAACTATTACAAGTCGCTGTGGCTTTAAGTCACAAAAATAGACCGAAACAAAGTCAAAACAAAATTTGTAGCAATTCTCAGAAATTTTGTATAATTTTAGAAAATGTTTTGAAATTAAACTGCGTTTTAGGGTTTTGACTTTAATGCAGCGAAGTGGAAGTAGCCTAATCTTGTATACCCTTTACTATGGGCAAAAACAATTGGGCATGATAATAGAACTGCAACAACAAAAACCAAAGTTTTGGGAGTTTTCTGTGTTGTTCTAAATTTTCTGAAAAATTCTACCAAATTGAAGCATAATTTTGGTTGGAGGTTATTAACTTTAAATCCGAATGCCCATATTTGCAATTAAACCATTTTTAGACCTCTAAGGCGTATTGGTTCGCTGCCCAATATATGGCGTGATCTTACAGTTAACAGCAATCGTAATACTCTCATCCATGCAGTGTTGTAAAACTATCGATAGTATATTTTGGCGGCAATATCGATTGTTTTAAATGACTTTCGATAGTATCGGTACAAATGTCATCACTTGCATATACGAGGGCGACCGCAAAACTAACTGGCCTGGCACATTTTCTGTTTTACTAGCAACTTTTTTTGTTTTTTAAAAGCAATCTTTTATAAGTCATCTGTCGAAATTTCCGAAATATTTAATGATTATTTTCTTTGTTACAGGTGATTGAAGTAAACAAGTTTTATTATTTTTTGAAAAATGGAAAATAAAGAGTTTCGTGCGGTAATTAAACACTTTTATATGAAAGGTTATACGCCACAATTAATCAAAGATGAATTGGATTCTGTTCATGGTGATAATGCACCATCATACTCCACCATGAAATCCTGGGTTCAACAATTTAAAATGGGTCGTTCAAGTACGGAAGATGAACAACGCTCTGAAAGACCGAAAACTGCTACTACTATTGAAAACATTAGAAAAATATTTAATGAAGAGACTAAAGATAGACGAATAAAGCTCAGAGAACTTGCTGATATTGTTAAAATACACGAAAAACAAGTTTGGAGTATTTTACATGATGAACTCCACATGAAAAAGCTATCCGCAAGATGTGTGCCGCGTTTGTTGACTTTGCCCCAAAAGATCATCCGTTGGACCAATTCCGAGGAGCTTTAAGCGATTTATCAGCGTAATCCAATAGAGTTCTTGCGCCGATTCATAACTGTTGATGAAACATGGATCCATCACTTTATCCCAGAATGCAAAAAACAGTCAAAACAATGGATAGAAGCCAAGAAGGCGAAAACTGTTATGTCAGCAGGAAAAGTAATGGCCACAGTATTTTGGGATGCAAGGGGTATAATATTTATTGATTATCTTGAGAAAGGAAAAACTATAAATAGTGAATATTATTGTGTATTATTGGAACGGTTGAGTGAAGAAATCAAGATAAAACGACCGCATTTAAAAAAAAAGTTCTTTTTCATCAAGATAATGCTCCTGCACACACTGCATTTTTAACTCAACAAAAACTGGCCGAATTACGATTTGAAATTGCTCCGCATCTACCATATAGTCCATATTTAGCACCTTTTGATTATTTCTTGTTTCCAAATTTAAAAAAAAATTCTCGGTGGCAAAAAATTTTCGTCCAATAGCGAGGTTATTGCTAAAACTGCGGCATATTTTGAAGGTCTTGAAAAATCTTATTTTTCGGATGGAATTAAAAAACTTGAAAAACGTTTGATGAAGTGTATTGAGTTGGAAGGAGATTATGTTGAAAAATAAATAATAATAATTCCAAAAAAAACGGTTCTTTTTATGTTAGGTCAGTTACTTTTGCGGTCGCCCTCGTATGTTGAGACACTGCGAATTTTGGCAAGTAAAATATCAAGAATACTAAATAAAAAAATATTGTCTAATTCTAATTTCAAAATAGGTAAAGATAAGTTGACGGTTCTGTTCTGTTAGTCATGTCAACGAGTTGACAACACTAAAAAGCTGCGTCACAACATATTTATGTATTCCAGCAACTTCTGCGGAATCTGAAAAACTTGCTTTAAATCCAAAAATGCTGATATGCTTGTTTCTCAACAAAAATCCTTGGATTACCCAATAATTTTAAAGCTAATCAATAGATTTTTAAAGATGCCTTGAGATTAAAAACTAATATCATAAAACATTAAGTTAGTCATTTACTTAAGACCAACAGCACTTGACTCTAAGAAAAATTTTGTAAAAATAATGTGTTGTACCCGTGTTGGTACTTAGCCT
This sequence comes from Hydrotaea diabolus, assembly GCA_963513945.1. Taxonomy (NCBI): domain Eukaryota; kingdom Metazoa; phylum Arthropoda; class Insecta; order Diptera; family Muscidae; genus Hydrotaea; species Hydrotaea diabolus. Next base: position 94,221,565 of record OY740718.1, read on the forward strand.
TAATAGGCATTAAGGATAGTGACATAAATAAGAGTTCTAAGCTTACAACAATTTTGAGAACTTTTAAATGTGCTGCTCTGTCTTTATAAATACGGCTCTGCCTTTGGAGAGATACATAACTAAAAAACTGTCTGTTGCTTCTAAATCATATCTGTAAATTAACCCATTAGGTAGAAAAACACTTATTAATAGTTTTTTGCATTTTTTTAAGTGTTCACCAACCATTAAAGATCATGTTTACGTTTTTAATCTTTCATTGATGGTCCGTGGGTTGAAAGCGGACTATATAAGTATAACTTTAATGAAATCTCGACTATCGGAAACTCTTGATTTTAACGTATTCGTATAAAGTATATATATTAACATTTTGAAAAAAAAATGGATTTTGTAAAAAAAATGTTACAGAAGCCACATACGATTTTTATGTACCTTCCCAATGGCAAAGCAATACTTATAAAGGAAAGCTTTTTCAAATTTTAAGGTCCGCCCAACCGAGAGAAGCTCTCCGACTCAAAATTGTTGATATTCTATTCAGTTTACAGATGTATCAATGGATTCCAAATTTCTTTTTAGAAATTCCGTAAACATAAATTGTTTCAGTATAGTTGTACTATTGCTGAGTACTATTAGGCATTTCCTATATGAATGTACAGAATTGCTACCACTCTAATACTCTTAGGCATTAAGAATTCATCAAATCATAACAATCTGTTTTTTCAACGACTGTATTTAAATTATCCAATGATCCCATGAAATAACTAAGTCATTTAAACAAGCATTTGTTTTTCCCTTTTTGATATACTTGAATCAATTTTTTTTGTAAAACAACTTTGGTCAAAAAAGGTCAGAAAAATTCCATGTTCACGATATCTCGAAAACTATACTTGGTGGGGGAAAGCGGACATTTAATTCGGATTCCGGAGATCATTTTACTAAAGTATGGCTAAAAAGTTAACTTATTGCAAAACAGTGTTTTCATTGGAACCAGCAGTGCAGACCGAAATAGCTCATATGAATTAAGACGTCAGAAGACGGATTAAGTACAAACTTATATACAGTCTGAAACTCTATTGTCTATGCGTTGCATTCTCGTCCTTACCAAATCATATATACTCGTACCCTAATACCCTGTGAAAACGTGGTATTCCCTAACTTTACAATCACAATTTAACCCTCAAATTATCGTCTGTTTTCTAGGGTAGTTCTGGAATCATCTTTTGTACTCTAATTTGGATTCCGGATTCATTTTAATAAATATTTTCAATTTGAATATGTTTCACTTTCTTGTGTTATTTTACATAATGAACACTTCAAAGATCGTTTCATAATCATAATCCATATTTAACAAATCTTGATAACAATTCCGGTTTTAAATCATTTTTTATAATCGTTCAAATCCCGTGCACACATAAGGTCTTTCGATTCGAACCGCTAAACATTTAAAAAGTCCATTACTCATTGTCGCCACCAAAGTCCACTGGTAATTATTAATAATTTAGTTATAAATTATTGAAATCACTGAGACATCTCAAGGATAGCTAAGCCGGCAACCCCTTTAAATACTCAACCATCCGATGCGAACACTTAGCCCCGCCTCAATGAGATTTAATTGTGGCAAATACTTTTTTTTTGAGTCCACTTTTCAACTTTTTGCCATTTAGCATTTGTCATAACTCATTTGTTGCTGCATTTCAATGTATGCGGATAGACTCACTCGTAGTGAATTATTCGAATTCGAACTGAATTGATATTGTGATTGTGATTGACTGACTGACTTATCGATAAATTCATATCAATTATCGCATTTGTGTGCATTTTAATAAATGCCGCTTTGTTTATTTTCCTTAATTACTTTAAATAACTCAAACTAAGTATCACACAAACAATTCCATTGTTTTCTTTTTTCATTGTGTAATTGAATATGCGTTTTTTGTGAGTTTTTATCTTTTATGGTTTTAATTTTTCAAAATTATTGATTTCCTGCTGACATTGTTTGGACTATTGAAATGTCTGCCGTTGTGGTTCTAGTTCGTTCTTTCGTTCGTTCAGATTGTTCTTATTGATTTGATCGTTATCAATAATAACTCACGGATTGCGATCATGAAATTCACTTGAAATTCAATTCGTATTTAGCAGGCTTTCCGTTTTTTCTTTACTTGTTTGCTTGTTTCAATGTTTGTGTTTCAATCTGTCATGTCATGTTTGGGGCTGTCGCGTACGAGTGTCACTTATGATTGAAATGGGGTTTTGAGATCTTTAGATTTAGATATGCATTTGAAACTTTAAATACACAAGATCAATTTGTATTTGATCGGTATCGTAGTCAAACAAAATTGGCGCTTCAGATGTATTGATAACAGTAGTTTACAGCCATTTTGGTCTAGAGTTCTAAATATTTTTTCCGATAGATTTTGGCCTCCTAAACAAGAAAATGAAATTTATAAAAGTTTCATTTGATAAGTTTTTAATATATAATTTTTGGATTTTCTTATGAGATGTCTTAGCTTTTTGGATCATAACTCCATAACTCTATTACCGTTTTGATCAAGAGTGGCCTCAAATGAAAGAAATTTAGCTTTTCTAAATCTTTTTTAGTACAGCGTGGCGCAAAACTACCCAACAGAAAAGCGATCAAATATTGTTGAATTTTTTAATAATCAAGTCAATTGTTTTGACGCAACGTGTCGCTCTTTTATTGTGCGGAACCAACAATAAACCGCTTGGTTGGAAATTGTCTACAAAATGGTACAGCACCTTCACCTTCCATATACCGGAAGACCACGTAGGGACGAAAATATCCAACGTGTTGTGGATAGTGTGCAGGACAGTCCAGATATATCAACAAGAAGACATTAGGCATAACTGGGGCTATCGCGGAAAAAGCACGGGATATAACTTTTCATACTTCAGCCAAATTATTCCCCTTAAAATAGAGTATGTGACGCGCAAAATAGAAAGCGGACCTAAGGTTAAAAACCAGTTTTGTTCAGGAGAGCCATTTTAAAGATTAGGTCCCTTCCTATTTGCGCTTAGAATCGTCGACTTCACTTTCATAAAACGCGCATATCTCTGAAAGGAAACACTTTTGGGGCATGGAATCGGTCTCGTTCGTTGCTCAGATGTTGTCCACATCAAAAAAAGTGAAAAGTTGATGAAAAGTTTTGTTCAGGAGAGCCATTTTAAAGATTAGGTCCCTTTCTATTTGCGCTTAGAATCGTCGACTTCACTTTCATAAAACGCGCATATCTCTGGGAGGGAACACTCATTCGATGCTCAGATGTTGTCCACATCAAAAAAAGAAAAAAAATTAAAATTGATTTTTTTTACCCTTAGTTCCCTTTCTCTATGCGCTGTCACATATAACAAAAAATAATAATTAACCAATAAATAAAAAAGTTATTAAACATTCAAACCACAATGGTAGTTTTGCGCCACCCTGTACAAGATATTAAACGCAATTGTGCAAAATCACAATTTTAAATAGAAAAAAAATAAACAACAATAATATAAAAATATATAAATAAACTAAGCGTAAAGTTTGGCAACAACGTTTGGGAGTTATGGTCCAAAAAGCTAAGACATTTTATCAAAAAATTCTAAAAAAAAAATTCCAAGTATTCTAGAATGAAAACTATTTAGAGAAAATTTTTTAAAAATTCATTTTCGTGTTAAGGAGGCCAAAATCTAAAGGGAAAAAATGTATGACTCTGGAAAGAAATCATAATTTGAAAACTAATGTACGAGGGCGGTTCGGAAAGTTCTTAGCCTATCAATGAAAGAGAATAGTTAGTTTTTCAAAAATATTGTTATTTTTCACTATGATCTCCCGAAACTTCAACACACTTAGTCCAACGATATGATTAAAATAGTCTTTTATGATTAAAATAGTTTTCCTCAAGGTCTTCAAAATAGTGGTTTACAACTGTAATTGCATCTTCATTTGAGGTAAAACGCTTGCCAGCAAGGAATTTTTTTAGATTTGGGAACAGGTAAAATTCACTGGGAGCTAAATCAGGAGAATAAGGTGGGTGGTCAAGCAACTCGTACTTTAATTCGTTGATTTTAGCCATTGTTAAAACACTCTTGTGCGCTAGTGGGTTGTCTTGATGAAAAATTATTTTTTTGTGTTGTAAGCCAGGGCGTTTTTCTCGAATTTGTACATTTAATTGATCTAAAAGGTTGCAATAGTACTCTGAATTTATTGTTTTACCCTTTTGCAGATAGTCAATCAATAAAATACTTTTGAAGTCCCGAAAAACCGTTGCCATAACCTAACCAGCCGATTGAATTGTTTTTGCCTTCTTTGGGGCACTTCCTCCAGCTTCAGTCCATTGTTTGGATTGTTCTTTTGTCTCTGGAGTATAGTGGTGGATCCATGTCTCATCAACAGTTATGAAACGACGCATAAAATCCATTTTATTTCGCTGAAAACGATCCAAACAAACTTGAGAAATGTTCATTCTTATGCGTTTTTGGTCGACTGTTAACAAGTGCGGCACCCATCTTGCAGAAAGGTTTTTCATCTGTAGTTCTTCATGCAAAATTAAATGGACTCGATCATTTGAGATGCCCATGATATTAGCTATTTCACGCACTTTTATTCGTCGATCATTTAATACCATATCATGCACTTTGGCTACAATTTCTGTTGTTGTTGCTGTTTTTGGACGTCCACTACGTGGTTCATCTTCAATGCTTGTACGACCACGTTTAAATTCAGCAACCAATTTTTTACTGTTGCATATATATAAACGAGCACTTTCACCTAACACATTCACCATATCATTATGAATTTCTTGTCCCGATAAACCTTTTATATGTAAATATTTAATGACACCACGCATTTCTAATTTTTCCATTGTAAAAAAATTGCGGATGCGTCTTTTGTGAACACCTGTTTCTATATGAAGGAGTTGCCAGATCGAAAATTTAACATGTGTTCATGGCCGAGATGGAAGTTTCCAAAACACTTAACTTTTTTCTGTTTATACCGCGCTTTTTGTGCTAGGCTAAGAACTTTCCGAACCGCCCTCGTATAACAAAAAAATAATAATAATTAACCAACAAAAAAAACGTTATTAAACATTCAAACCACATCGGTATATAAATAAATTAAGCATAAAGTTTGGCCAAACGTTTGGGAGTTATGGTCCAAAAAGCTGAGAACATCTGATAAAAAAAACGTAAAAAAATTCTTTCTTGAAAACTAATCAGAGGAATTTTTTTTTAATTTCGTGTTAAGGAGGCCAAAATCTATAGGAACAAAATTTATGGCTCTGGACCAGGAAAAAAGTCATAATTTGTAAACTAGTGTAATTCACGTATCATTATAGAAGAGTCCGATTTTTTTGAATCCCCTACAGATAACGCGAAGAACGTCAAGGTTTTAACAGGACGGTGTAGATTATTACAAAGCTTCCACTAATACGGACAATATGAAGAATGAGTGTCGGGTCTCACGTTTCGTTATGGTGATTTTGAGTGGCCATATGGACTCATAAGAGTGTCCGAAACATGTATTCCGGTTTCTTTTTTCAAACCCGACTGTCGGTTTCTCCACAATAGCTAAGTTCAGACATGTCAGTTTACCCGGTTTTTTGATTGTGGGTTTGTTTTTTAAAATTTAAGATTTGCACGTACGGAATACGTAACTACACAAAAAGATTTTAACCAGAACAAGCTGGACGGTCCTCGTGACTCTCAACCTTATAGGGCCTTCAAAACTGTCAATCGTGCCACTCTGTTCGAGAACGTCGCAGATACGTGCCTTCCGCCTTGTTTTAAACGTTGGGTCCTAAACAATATGTGAGGGCGATAGTCATATGTGGAGTTTAGATATGGGAAGTCGTAGACCCGTAGAGTTAAACAGGATGTTCCCCGGGGAGGAGTGTCATCTTCGGCTCTGTTTAACCTCTATCAAATAAAAATCAGCCACAATGTTTAGTGTGTGGACCGCCGCAGTGTGAAAGTCGATGACATCAATATCCCGACTACTAACTACCTCAAAATCCTTGGGGTTACATTGGACAGCCTTTTTCGATCCTCTGCACATGCTGCAGCTATCTGCGATAAGCTTAAAAGTAGGAACAAGTTCCTCAAGTCACTAGCCTGCAGTACTTGGGGATTCGACAAAGAAACCGGGTTGACCTCTTACAAAGCAATAGGTCTGTAGCAAACAAACTACGTGGCCAGCGAACGTGAGAACGACGCAGTGGAAGACAATTTAGACTTGGCAGAATGCCGCCCTGAGAACATCAACAAGGTGTCTCCTAATATCTACTGAGGACCATCTACATGAGGAGAGGAAGGTCCTTACCGTGCTCACAGACAATTGTTTGTTGTCTAAACAGTATAACAAAAAATTTTAAAACAACAAAAACCAAAAATATTTGAGCTAGAACCACCTTTAAGTGCAGCGATTGACTCAGAAACATCGGTTTATTCGACTTTATAAGCTGTCTGTCGGTTCCTCCATCCGTCTGCTGTCCATCTAAAGCCTGTAATCAAATTACTTAGTAGGGACATAAATACTGTTACACACGTTTTATGCTGTAAAATAAAAAGTACTGAATGTTTTTGGACCAAATATTTTTTAATATATTAATTGATGTACGTTGTATCCAAAAAGGATCTACTTATTCGAAATGTCCGCCTTTTGCCTTTACACACGCCTTAAGTCGCACTGGGCAATCGTCAATAGCTGCACGAACCTCGTCCATTGGAAAATTGGCCACAGCTCGAACTTGTCAATAAATGTCCGGTAGGGTAGGTCGTTTGAAAGTCCCAAGTCTTTCTTAATGATTCGACTCATACTTTTGCGTGATATTCATCTCACGGGCCATGATTTTCTGTTTTCGGAGCGGATTTATGTGAATTCTTGATTTAACGGCTTTAATGACATGCGGTGTTTGAACAGAGCGTGGGCGGCCCGACCGGTGGCGGTCTTTTACATCTCCAGTCTTCTCAAACAGTTTTATGCATCGGTAGACGAACATGCGGCTAATCCCTAGTGGCCGGAGCGTTTTGAAAATATCGCTTTTTTTCATTATACACTTGAAAAGCGCTATTACAGCGATACGGCTCTTATTATCTGACCACTCCATACTCCATGATGAAAGTTGAAACAATTTTAAAATCCCGTTACAGACTAACGCTATTGAGGTTAGCTTTCAAAACCCATATGACATTAATGGGGTATGTTCAGTTCTACTATTGAAATGGGTGTGTTCAATGTTATAACAGTATTTATGTCCCCACTAAGTACAGATCCCAATCGTTTTCATATCTTCATAAAATAAAGCAGAAGTTAGTTTTTGTAGACAAAGACCTGAGGCTGTTGTTAAGTTCTGTTGATTTAAAAACTTAAAGTTCTTTATGGGTACTTAAGATTAATTAAGAATCATTTTAGAATGTACGATAATTTTAATTAAAATTCTCATGTAAGGTATAACACGTTAAAAAAACCTTATAAGTATATTCATTAGGGTGGAGTGAAATTCAAAAAAAAAAAGTTAACCTCGGAAAGAGATGTAGTCTGGGGTCCTAAAGAGGGGAAAAATAAAGAAAAAAAAATTAAAAAAAATTTTAGGGGTCGCGCCACTCCCTAGAAATTTGGAAATTATCGCTATTTTGGCGTTGATTTTAGAAAAATCCTAAAAATTAACGACTTAACTTATTCGAAATTTAAAAGTTTGAGCTTGTTCAGTGCCCAAACAAAAGTATTTGAGGCAAATATGAGGATAATCGACTAATATTTGTAGCTTTGGTGGCAATTTCATTGTTCAGTCAATTTTCTGAAGAAGGGACGATTTTAGTTATTTTACTTTTTGAAATTTTTGAACAATGAGAAAAATTTTTTTAAATTTTTTCATGCCCTTATTTCATTGTTTACGCTATTGCAAACATTTATTGACATAAAACTTTAAAATCGGTTCAGGGGTTAGGAAAATTCACGCCTTCAAACATGTGTATTTGTTTATTTTGGCGCGACCCCTAAAATTTTTTTTAAATTTTTTTCTTTATTTTTCCCCTCTTTAGGACCCCAGACTACATCTCTTTCCGAGGTTAACTTTTTCAAATTAAAAAAAAGCATGTTTTCACTCCACCCTAATATTCATGTTAATTAAAAAAATTGTAACCTAAAAATAATTTTAAATTCAAAATACTTCTTATTAGTAATATCACAGTACAACAATTTAAAACTCTTTCCAAAATTACGGGGTTCTGACAATGGATTGTGAAAGAGCAGACCAAAAAAATATACATGTGTCGGCGTTTTGATAGATCACGTCGGGATTTCATATAAGAGGCGGCTAAAATTTCCCAGCTTTGACCTGTTCTTGCAGCATATCGGTATATAAAACTAAGTTTTCTTTACATCTGAGGTAAAGGGTATGTTCAGCAACTTTGTAGATAATGCTATGCCAAATATTTTTGTAGAACATATAAACATATCTCCACTTAATAACCAACTTTTTTTGGCTTAACAAATTGTTAAAAACACCCCGAAAAAGGGGAAGGGCGGGATGAAATGTTCTACAAATGTTGGCAATTACATTTTACTATATAAGTATATGTCAGAAAACAGCAGAACTTAAAACTTAACACAAACACCAAAAAAAATGACGTAGATACAAAGTAGTATTCGGTATTTGAGTGGCAAACCTTCTCGTCAGAGATGGGATGACCTACCTATGTGAACAACAATTTAATTAACCCTTAATTGGTAATCTTGAATTTGATTGTTTTTTGGTGTTTGCGTTAAGTTTTGGGTTTTGGTGTGGTGCAATTCCGATGTGATCTATCAAAACGCCGATATGTGTATTTTTTTAGTCTCCTCGTTCAGAAAAAATGGAAAATGGAATTCCACTGAATGTTTTTGTCATTTTCCCACAAATCTTTTTTTATTTTTATATTTATGCAGCTCAATTTTGTTCTTTAAGATGCCCCACCCATGTTCTATCAGAATAAGGTCCGGGAATTGAGATGGCCAATCAAGTACCTACAATTTATTCTGTTCGAACCACGTTCTTTCTATGTCAAAGAATGATTTGGATCGATGTCCTACAAAATTTCCATCTAAGCGGCATTTTCTGCTCTGCGAATGGAAGCATTAGATTTTGCAATATATTATTATAAACTACAGCTCTCATCCTGTCCTTGATCCAGAAAATAAGACTAAACCCTGATGCGGAAAACTAGCTCCTAATTACTACTGACCCTCCACAATGCTTCACTGTCTTTTTAGTGTACTTTGGGTCAGATGTTTTGTTATTTAGTCGGCGTACGTATGTTTTGCCATCAGAACCAAACAAATTAATCCTTGTCTTACCAAAAAACATTTAACCAATTTGACCGATGAAGGTGCTGCATTCAAGCCTTTTTTAATATTTTTCTTTTGTGGACTCTTTGCCATTGACATGATAAGCTCGCATTCAAGTAATTATTTAAATCTTGTAAACGCCAAAACGGATCGCTTTTTAACCCAACCCTCGTACCCTGTGCAACTGTATGGTGCATGGGTTCCATATAAACTATTACAATCTTTTAAAAGAGGAAAGAGGTATTTTAAACTCTTCTAGCAACATTTTCATTTCGAATTTATCAAAGATTGCGTCACATCACATACTTGGCAATTTATTTCATCAACAATTATTTAATGGGTTCTCGTTGACCAGTAACGATTTCACGCGGCATATTTGACCTATCTTAAGATTTATTGTTTGACATCAAAAACGTTTTTCGGCAAAAAACAATAAAAATCTAGCGACCCAATTCTTAAGAGTTGGCCATATTTATTCACACACACTCCCCGGTACATATAATTTGCGATGCATCCAAAACAAAAGACTTTAGCAACAAACTTTGACATTTCCCCCCTGAGAGTGTGTGCGCGCCTATGTGGTCTAATGGGAATTTGTTCGGCAAAAAAGTGCAAAAAAAGACCCAAACCCAAAAAGGAAAAATGTTTTATTTACCATATTATTAACGCCCACGCCGCCATTGCCGAGTGTGACAAACATACGACAGCAACAATTTTGAAATCCACAAGAAAAAAGTGCAAAAACGCAAAACCGACATCGTATGTTTTAGTTCTTTTTTGTGGCATACTAATGAGCCCATTGCGGTTCATGTTTTTGGGTAAAGGAGTGAGCTAGCGAGCGAGCAACAGGCCTCAGGCACTGGACCAAAGTTAGAGTTGGTTTTTCTCTGAGCTGGTGGTGTTGTCTGCTGGTTGGTGGTAGAATAAACGATGTAAATTTAGCCAAATTGTTGCGATACGAAGCAAACGAATGATATTTTACTGCGGTGGAAAATGGATATACGCGATTTTAGATGATTGAATATAAGCTGAGCGGGCTTTGCACTAAGTGAGCGGATTTTTATAGCTTGGCATGGGGATGTGGACAGCGAGAGAAGTGACAAAATAAAAGATCATTTTCTGGAATGCAATCATTTTGTTGGCCAGTTGCTGTTAAGCGAAGGAATATCAGCCAGTGTTCTTTTATTTTTAGTCGTATTAAAATAACAAGCTTGGACCATATTGAAAGTATTTATTGAAAAAATGTTTAAAATTGATTGATAGTGACAATTCTTTATCGCAGTGGCTAAAAATATATCTTAAATGTACAGTTTGGTTTATGATCGAATAGGCTTTTTTGTGGCAGATAAGTTTTTAAATATTTATTTTTTTTGTTTTTAAAATTGATTATTATTATTTTAAGCTCCTTGAAGACTATGTTAGCTTTTTGGTTTTCATTTAAAAAAGGTAAATGTAATAAGAAACATTTAAACCCTACTCCAGGCTGTCATATGTAAATTGTTTCCTTAACTTTCCTTTAAAAGAAGCAACCACGTAAAGGGTGGTCCAACTAAAACGCACGATGTTGTCAAAGATTTTTCTTAATATATTAATTTATGATAGAAGGATCTGTGCAATAGTGTGTAAAACAAAATATAGGCCAAATGCTCGCCACGGCTTCGGTGACATACCGGTGTCCGATGGTCCATATTTTCATTGACTCTGAGACATAATGGAGTTTCAATGTCGTTAATGTACCGAATTATCTTATCCATTAGCTCTAGAATTGTTCTTGGCTTATTGAAGTACAGTTTTTTTTTAATTTCTCAAAAAAAAAAGAAGTCCAACGGTGTCAAATCACATGATCATGGCGGCCGATTAACATCGCCACGACGTCAGATAACAGGGCCAATGAAAGAGGTGTTTAACAGCATATCGTCCAAATCCATAACAATAATTTATCTTGCGGCCGACCTCATTTTCAAAGAACGGCCAGCCCATAAACCGCACCAAACAGGCTCTCTTTGTGGATGGATTGACTTGTTAACAATTACTCGTGGATTCTAATTTACCCAAATGCGGCAATTATGCTTGTTAACGAATCCACAGTAGATAAATTTGGTCTAAAGTGCCGACTAACAAAAGTCACGAAGTGCGCGATATGCATTTTAATTTTAACGCCTATTTTTTGTAAAATGCTTTAACAATCTTAACACTCTGTTCAATTGTGTACCTCTCTAGGGTTGAATTCGTCAAACTCTGAAACAAAGAAATTTCAAATTAAGTTGGACAAAAAACGACGATATGGTGTGACTCACACCTATATATTTTATTAATCATTTCTTATTTTGAGTTTTTTTCCGCTCGAAATCTTCTCAGAAATGACATAACACTCAAGGTCTCCTCCGCTGTAAATGCATACCGACGAGAATGTGTCCGTCGCAGGCGAGAGTATGCGACTGAGTCCTAGAACAATGACTCACCATCCATCTCATTATTTAACATAAAAGCCTGATGCGAATTTCGAGCTTATCATATTTTCTGACAAATTCAATGCAAGTAAATAAAGTCAGTTGACAATCAGAACAAAATTTCTATTCGGCAAAAGACTTTCACTTCCATCACCAACTATTAATAAACATAATCCCACGACAGCCGGTTGTAAGTACCGGATCGACCCAAAGGAGGAATTCTTTGGCCAAGTGCTGTCACCCCGGTACTGCGTGCCGCTAGAACAGCAACAATAGTCATGACAGAAATTCGCTTGGACGTACCATAAGATCATTGCTATGTCAATATTATGGATCAGACAACTGAACATCTAAATAAAGTTTAAATTGCACTGTCCTGCAAAAATTAACTTTGAGCTCTCGCACAAAACCAACTGATCTTTATGCTAAAAGATCTCCTGAGTCCTAATTGATTACATTGCCCCATTACGTTAAGGTTTTGAGATATCTTGAAAATCAAATTTTTCTTTAATTTGCCCAAAGCTTGGGCAATTCAGATTCATAATCATCAAACATAATCGTGCCATGTAAGAAAATAATTTTTGGCCAGCATTGGTAAAACTTGACATCGCCCACACAGCATGCCTTACAATCGATTTACTGAAAAGCAAATTCGGTGAATGTGTTATCTCAAGAAATGGTCCGGTCGAATGGTCACCTCGTTCATGCGATTTAACGCTATGGCCTATGACAACAACTTCAGACATACAACGCGAAATTGTCGACGGTCCGGTAAAAATTTGTGCAAGAGTGGTGGAAAATTGGGTCCAAAGGAAAGGTCGCTGAACTGAAATCGAATTTTATTCTTCAAATGTAACATTTGCACTACACCTAAAATATGTTTGAACTCTATATATTAAATCTTCTATATTTTTTTAATATAAATAATTATAATGTCCTTAATGGAAAGCCCCGTAGCTACAAGTATAAGCTAATAATGCTAAAAGCCGGTTTGTCTGAAATAGTTTTCAGAATATTAAATTTGCACCTGAACTGTCAAATTCGCGAAAATTGCTTTAGAGTGGATTTTAATGAGTATAGTACGAGGTTTGCTATATATATTTCTGTCGTATTTCGCCATCTGACATTTCCATTGGAAAGTTCGACATTTTGTAGCATAAACGTACTAAGAACGTTTTGACGTACGACCATCATTTGTGTTATTTACAGTGTCTTGAAAAAATTAAATTGGCAAAAAAAAAATGGAATTAACTCGTGAACATTTTCGTGCGATCATTTTTCACAACTTTCGACGTGGATTATCACGACAAGAGTGCATCGATGAACTTAAATTTAATGAATTTAATCGTGGACGACGCTCGCTCAAAGGCGAAGGTAGTCCAAAACGGCCGTTGTGCCAGAGAACATTGATGCCATGCGTGAACTGATAATACAAGATCGTCATGTGACATAGCGTGAGATAGAGGTATCCTTGGGCATTTCTTCCACCAGCATACATTCGATATTGCATGAACACCTGGCCGTAAAAAAAAGGTTTGTTCTCGATGGATCCCGCTCAATTTGAAAATCGCTCAAAAAAAGGTCGTGTCGATTGGTGCAAAAAAATTTAGAAAAAATACGATTGCAGGTGACGAATCATGGATCTATGCGTATGAACTCGAAACAAAACAGCAATCGATCGTGTGGGTCTTCGAAGACGAGTCAAATCCAAAGAAAGTTGTTCGTGGAAGAAGTACTTCGAAGCAAATAGTCGCCTGTTTGTTCAGCAAAGCTGGTCATGTGGCGACCGTTTCGCTTGAGCAACGTGGGAGGTCAATTCTGAGTGGTACTCCACAATTTGTTTGCGAGAAGACGAACCATGACAATGCGAGCTCTCACACATCGGCTCAAACCAGCGCCTTTTTGACTGGCCAAAACGTCGAATTGATGGGTCATCCGCCGTACAGCCCTGACTTGGCACCCAATGATTTCTTTTTATTCCCCAGCATTAAGAAAAAGATGCGTGATTAACGTTTTCCATCGCCCGAAGCAGCTGTTGAAGCGTTCAAAAATCATGTTTTGGAGGTGTCTCAATCGGAGTAGAAAAAGTCCTTCGACAATTTGTTTTATCGCATACAAAAGTGTATAAATCATGCTGGAGAATACTTTGAAAAACAATATTGAATAATAATGCCAGAAGACCGTTTTCCTAAAATAATCATAAAAGTATTAAATTCGTCCCCTAAAATATCAAATTTGCAAAAATTGCTCTAGATCCGATCTTATTGCTGCCAAGGAAGACAAACATCGAAGACACTTTCATCGACTTAATATTTTCAGGAGTGAAAATATATTATTCAAGGGAATTGGCTGATTTTTATGCTTGTGACAAGCGCACAAGTGGTGAGTTATTTACAAATATGGAACTTTACATACGCAATAGAATTAAAATTGTATACCCTTTTTAAATATGCACTCTTTTCTGTAATTTCCAAAACTTGTCTGGACTCACTGGCCCCAGGGCATAACAACCATTTATTTTTAAATAGGAAAATACTCGTATTCGTTCTCAAAGGAAGTGTGAATTTCCACCCGCCAACAAATATGTAATTTTTTTTCTCAGAGTTGTGACAAAAACCCAGGGCCCGAAAAGGGCACAAAGATGTTAACATCTCGAATCCTCGTAGTTTTACAAATGAACTATGACTGGATTTTATCCACACACAGAGAACAAACTTTTAAGAAATAGTTTGGAACTACGAAAATTCTGTTGCAAAAGAAGAGTTTTCGTTGCAATTAATGATTATAATCGCAATGGATATTCCGGTCGAAGTACTAAATATGATTATCGTATTCTACACACAACTTATTGATCGGTCATACAAATGAAACGCTGAAAAAAGTTTCGCAAAAATTTTCTCGTTAGAACCAATTATCGGTGATGATAACTAAAATTTTATCATAAGCAGAAACAGGTGCTTTAAGGTTTATTTTACTTAAAGCCAAACATTTTAATAAATTTTGTTTAGTAAAATCTTTCATTATCTGTTCCACTTTTGCCTTGACATTACCCCCTCCCTATTGTGAAGTATTTGAAGTGTTTAAACATACATTTTCTTTTTCCTCTAATAAAAGTTTTAAATATTTTCGTTGAACAAGTATTTTACGATTAAACGTGCATTTAAAGATTAAAACATTCGTTTCTGGAGGTTCGGATGCTTCTGCCGATACTTCAGTTCAATTACTGAAAGCAACAACTAACATTGCGCTCCACTAATAAAATACTAGTGATGCATACAACCTCAATCATTTATTAGACGAAAAATTCGTTTGTGGCAACGAATCTGTTCTCTGTGTGGAATATGATAAGCTTGTTTCACATTATTTTTGGCTGGCTTTTCTGCATATGAAAAGTGGTGCAGACTAAATAATGTAGTCGACCCCACCCGACTTTAGATTTTTTACAAGTTCAATTTAAATTTCTTTTCCCAACAATCTTATCCGAAGGAACGGTATTTCATTGCTCAAGAGTAACATCAAGCACGACTTTACTTTAAGTTAAACTAAGACCTTTGAAAGCAAGTAAGAGTTAGTACCTTTTTTTCAGCTGAATTTTATCGGTCAATTTGTTTACTTGTTTTATCCAAATCTATTTCACAATATTACAATTACAATCCCTGTATTATCAACGAGAGAATGGCGCAATAATGATTTTATATTTAGATCTCCTTCTCAATCTTAATGCAATTAAATTATTCTGAATTACAGTTTTAGCGTGGTAATTGGAAATTAATTAATTTTAATGCACTTTTAAAAATAATTCATTTTTTTGTTGGTGTGTGGCTATTTTTTCGAAACCCACCCAATTTTGTGTTCCTTGCAACACATCAGAAACACCTTCACTTTTTTGGTTTTCTGGTGGGCTATAAAACACACCGCAACCAGCAAAAAAAAAACAAAAACTGCTCAAACTAAAATTGTGATATTTTCCAAATGATTGTGTTAAAAGTCCAATTAACGTTATATCATTGGCAAATGATCGCCGAACAGTTGGCTCAAAGTGATAGGGAAGGGAGACAAAAAAAAAACAGCCACCAACTAACTGACAGAGGAGCGTTAGGAAAGCGGGCGATTGGAGGAGGTTACGATTGAGACTGCAACACATATGCCACTCAAAAAGGCACTGGAACTAATTGACATAAACTGTGCTATGGTTATTAGATATGAAAAATATTGAAAAATGTTTTTGAAAATATAGGAGTTTGTTTGAAATATATTCTTATAGTCCAAGAAATTATCAAGGGATTCAGAAGTATAACTAGATCTATCTGAAATAGTTTATGTATTCTAAATAATTGTTATAATTTTACTTCTTTTTTTGGCAATTATGTTTTCTATATGATTTCAATGCTGTTGTAATCTTTTTGTTCTTCTATTTTTACATCCTCCATTAGAGGATGGAGGGTATACTACATTTGTTTTTCCGTTGGCAACACCTTGAAATATCGATATGTGAAAATAAAATTAATATTGGCGTGTTCTATTGGCAGTTTGCTTATGAGGTCGCTAACGCAATTACTTCACACCATTGTACAAAAAGAAAAATGATTTTTTTTAACAGAAAACTATTTGCCGTAAACCCCGTTTGTTTTAAATAATTAACATTTTTGGGAAGGAAGTTATCCAAAAATGGGTTTCATACCACCTTGGGGCTCAAAAAAGGAGCCGTTGTTGTCAAAATAAAGGGACTACAATTTAAGAAAATGTCACCACCAACACAAGCATAAATTTATTTTCATGCGTTTACTAAATTTGTGGCTTTGATATAAAACAAGCAACCAATTGTCAGTTAAGACTTATATACTATACTTAAACACAGAATATTCAAGATATAGTATTAAAATTTATGCCAAGTGTAGTGCAAATGTAACATTTTAAAAGTGAAATTCGATTTCGATCATATGAAAACCACGAGCCCGTGTACAACAATCTATTCTTTTGTCCCAATTTTCCACCACTCTTGCAACACATTTCGACCAGAAGGTTGGCAATTTTATTTGGATGTTGTCTCTGAGCTTGTCTAAAGTTGTTGGCTTATTGGCATAGACCAATGACTTGATGGGCCAGTCGACCGGACCATTTCTAAAGATAACATGTTTACCAAATTTGCCTTTCAGTAAATCGATTGTAACGCGTGCCGTTTTTACGGATGCAATTGTATCACTAAAATCAGATGTGGGTTTTTGCTGTCCAATAACACATATTTTGTTTATTAACAAAATCAGTCAGCCAGAAATGAGCTTCATCGCTGGAATGATTTTACGATGAACTTCTGGATTTTCGTGAAACTTTGCCAGAGCCACCGACTTAGAATTTCAGTAGTAATTTTTATTGAACTTTACCTTGATGAAAACGTTGACTTCGATTAATCTTTCGGCACTGAAAGATCGTTAAAAATGTTTGGGGTGCGTTGACATAAAAATACGAAATTGTTATGTCGCTATTGGAAAACCCGTTACTTAAATTAAAGCAATTGCACTACGAATTCAAATATAATAATATTTTTATGATTTAACTAAGATTGGGTCTTAAGAAAACGGTAATAGTAGTCAAAACAAGTCACCAGTTGCCCATATGGACTCAAATTAAAGCGCACTTCACTACAATTCTTTCGAAAGCGTATTCTTGAGTTGTCCACTACAGTCTACTTTGTGCCTATTCACTTCTTAGACCATAAAAGTTAATATGGAATTTAACAACTTTATCGAAGCAGGCGTATCCTCTCAAATTAAAGCGCACTTCACTACAATTCTTTCGAAAGCGTATTCTTGAGTTGTCCACTACAGTCTACTTTGTCCCTATTCACTTCTTAGACCATTAAAGTCAATATTGAATTTTACAACTTTATCGAAGCAGGTGTATCCCCATGGTACACAATCCAAAGATACTTTGACAACTTTCTACTCTTCCCTTCCCACGCCACCTACATCAATCAAAAAGCGAAATGTCGTAAAACCGTAAGCTGCTACCTCTTGGGGCAAAGATAAGGAGGCATACCTAGCCAAGGTATGCAAACGACACAAAATAGCGCACTCCGCAATGGTACCGGTTGCGTCCAAATAACGAGAGTGGATCATCTCCATGAGGAGACCAGAATGCTGACAGACAGGCAATAAATTGTGTTGCTGACTACACAGTTCCTGCTGTCATGTAAGGTTCTGATGACAGATCCATCTCCTTGTAACATTTGTAAGTACTTCAGATGATGAAGCGGGGGCATCCAAGCTGTCAATCCATCGAAAGTCAACCGATTGTTTACATTTTTTGCCCTTGCAGCAAACGACTTAGGCAACATCCTCCTGCAGTTTTGGAAACTAAGCGGCTACTTTCTAGAAAAACCCTTTCAATGCTGGCACACCAAGAGCTGCTTAAGAGAGGCTGAGGCATTAAAATGTAATTGTATTATATATTTATTTTAATAACAATTATTATGACGAACAGTTTTTTTTCTGGTTCGAGACCTTTTTGTTGTTTCTTTTTCAGAATCAACGTAAAATTATTAAATTATTTAGAAAAACGCATTGTTTCCGGCTCTCTTAACAGATGCCCTTCTTAACTACAAAGCCCTCATGACACTCCGCACTTATTTAACTATGCTTCCAATGGCACCAACCGACGACCCATTGATCTGTGAAAGCGTCCAACTGAGGTGGCTCAAATTCGACACACAACTTATTTATTCTATATGTTCCTAAGGAAAGACCTTTCATAACCAACATTACAGTTACAACAAGAACTTGCTTTCCTGTTACACCATTTTGTGTAGTACAGACCTATCTCGACAGACTGATTTCTTCATACATGGAATGAATGGAGAAAACAGTCATATGTGGCACTGCCTAGGTAGAGCTGTATAACGTATACATTCCGCCGAGATCTGGCTGGTGTTATCGTCTCACTTTGTACTTGGCCGAAATTGATGGCAGTGTGTCAAGCAAAGGTCTTGCATGCCAGCAGGGACCCCATGTCTCATCACACCTGTTCAGATGCTTAGCCAAAACACACTCAGCTATTTCCCAAGTCCTTGTGGACACAACCGCTCCAAGTCGCCAACTTTATGAACCTGGAAACCAACTTTGCAAAGCCAGCAGCACAATATGGCCACAATTGACAGACATAACCACGCAGTTAGACGCTTCAACAACTTATTAATATCGGGTGATCAAGCCAGAGGTATTTTTTTAAATAAAAAAATACAAATATTTTAATCAAGTGTGGAATCATTATTCTTCCATCTAAAGGACATTTTATGCTCTTTATTTTTTAAACATAATTTCCTTCAAATGTTGGCAGCTGTATTATGGAAATAAGCGTTCGGTGAGAAACGAGAAGACCCGCTGTTTTTGACCAACATTTTGTTCATTTTGTAATGAGGCCCATTTCTGGCTAAACCGCAACAAAATTGCCGCATTTGGCCTGAAGAGCAAACAGAAGAGGTTCAAGAGATGCCCAGAGAAAACCACGGTTTGGTGCGGTTTATGGGCTGGAGGAATCATCGCTCCACATTTTTTCAAAAATGATGATGGCCGGAACGTAACCTCGAATGGTGCTCACTACAGCTCGATGATATCGGACTTTTCGCTACATTAGATTGAAGCCCGTAATCTTAACGACATTTGGTTCCAACAGGACGGTGCAACTTGCCATGCAGCTGCTCAAACAATGGATCTATTGAAAGGTTATTTCGAAGAACAACTAATTTCACGTTTTGAACCGGTGAGTTGGCCATTTAGCTGCTAGATCGTGAGCCGCCTAGATCGTGAGATATCACAACTTAAGAGTATTTCTTTGGTGCAACGTAAAGTCCAAAGTCTATGCTGACAAACCAGCCACGTTTCGGGTTTTGGAAGCCAACATTACGCGTGACAATAACGCCATACCGAAATGCTGGAACGAGTCATCCAAAATTGGACCCGCAGAATGGACACCCAGAGGTGTAGTTGCGGCCAACATTTGAAGGAAATTATATTAAAAAATAAACGGCATAAAATCTACTTTCGAATGAACAACAAATTATGCTCACTGGATTTAAATTTTTGTAATTTTTTTATTTTGAAAAAATACCCTTAGATTGATCACCCGTTATAATAATTATTTTCCCATTTCTAAATCAATTCCATATGATGAAGGGTTTACAAAATTCGGCCTGGTCAAACTTAACTTGTTGTTGTTTTTACTTGATTGGTTTGGTATTGGACTTAAACACATTTCGTTTTTATTTTCAATAATTTCATATCGATGGCGTGTTTTGTAAAATTTTCGGTCCAATTTAATATGGTCGATTGGTTTTGTGTACATTGCGGCGTTTCGGCCATTGGTAGCCGTTACTTAGCAGCAATTCAGTTCAGTTTAGAAATCAATAGCGATTTAATAAATTCTTGCATGCAATCCGCATTGTACGTGTACTATGGCCAAACGCCAAGTAGTGGCCCCTACACTCCTCCTCCGAAAAACACTAAAACAAAAAATGTTTGTTAATAAAGTTAAACTAACTGGAGATCAATACTATTATAATTAAGGCTAAGAATTGAATAGACAACAAAAATTACCAAAACAACTGAAAAATACTTTTGAAAGGCTTCACACTTAAAGTCGGTGCTTCAAACTAGTTTACGTTATTTTTTTATTTTTTAGCCAAATTTTATTTTGACGATAACGATCTTGAGACACTGTTCATGTTGAAAGATTACAAGTTTTTCTATTTTTTGCTGTTGTAAAGGTGGGCTGTGTTTAATTTTATTGTCAGTACCCCCGGCATAGGAGTATGTGTGAGGGACAATTAAATAAACACAATTTTACAATTTGCCGAATAGCTTGAGCCAGGCGTTGAGGAAATATTTCGCAACAGTTCTTAAAGATTTAATAAACGATTAAGAATTTTTGAAAAATGTATACATTTTAATCAAGTACTCGTATGTAATTGGTAAATTGTGTGTCGAACGTAATCGTATGAAAAAGTTGGCGATTTCGAAATTTCCGGTGGTTATATTGATCAAAGGCCGGCCATAACATCGAATTATACACATTTGTCATAAATTTCCGATTACTCTAGACTAAAACCAATGAACTTGCACATTAAACTAGAGTTCATTTAAATACTGGCCTTGAAATATTTTAAATTTGTGCAGGCTTTAACTGGTTACGAGAATTTAGAGTTGGAAATGTTACAAAAACTGCTTAAAAAATATTATTTATTTTTTATTTAAAGAAAACGATTCCGCAATTTAACGCTTTTCCACTCTATGAAGGCTTTAATTTGAGTTCTTTAGAACTCGGAGTCTACGAATGCAACAACCAGTGCAATTTTAATCTGGCAAGGGCCTGTAAGTTTTGAGGTGACTTCATTTAACGCTGTCTTACTATGTCAGAAATAGGAGGGCTGCTATATATATTTCTGGCCTAATAATGAAAATGCGAATATTTATCATCAAAAATGGTTTCATTGTTGATTTATACACTTTTGCTTGCGCTCAAACCAATTGCCGAAGCACTTTTTCCACTCCGATTGAGACACCTCCAAAACATGGTTTTTGAACGCTTCAACAGCATCTTCTGGCGACGAAAATCGTTGACCACGCATTTTTTCTTGATGTGCGGGAATAAAAAGAAGTCATTGGGTGCCAAACCAGGGCTGTACGGCGGATGACCCATCAATTCGACGTTATGGCCGGTTAAAAAGGCGCTGGTTTGAGCCGATGTGTGAGAGCTCGCATTGTCATGGTGCACAATGATTCATCTTCTCTTCTTCGTTTTTCGAATTTCTCTGAAGACTTCAGACAAACACATTGTGGTGTACCACTTAGAATTGACCGTCCTACGTTAATCAAGCGGAACAGTCGCCACATGACGAGTTTTGACGAAGAAACAGGCGACCATTTGCTTAGAAGTGCTTTTTCCACGAAAAACTTTCGTTGGATTTTGCTCGACTTCGAAGAGCCACACGGTCGATTGCTGTTTTGTTTCGGCTTCATACGCATAAATCCATGATTCGTCACCTGTGACGATTTTATAAACGAATTTTAAAGCATCGCGATCGTATTTTTTCAAAATTTCTTTGCACAAATTGACACGAGACTTTTTTTGAGCGATTGTCAAATTGTGCGGGATCCAACGAGAACAAACCTTTTTACGGCCAGGTGTTCATGCAATATCGAATGTATGCTAGTGGAAGAAATGCCTAAGGATGCCTCTATCTCACGGTCACATGACATGACGATCTTGCATTATGAGTTCACACAGGGCATCAATGTTCTCTGGTACAACGGCCGTTTTTGAACGACCTTCACGACCTTCACGACCTTCGTCTTTGAGTGAGCATCGCACACGATTGAATTCATTAAACCAGTTTTTCACAGTGCTATAGGATGGTGCTTTAACGCCATACAAAGATTGAAGTTCATCGATGCACACTTGTCGAAAGTTGTGAAAAATGATCGCACGAAAATGTTCACGAGTTAATTCCATTTTTTTGCCAAATTGATTTTTCACTGTAAAGGCCCATTTAGTCTCGACGGTTGACGGTGGACGGTTGACGGTAGACAATCAGCTATTTCAGTTGGGGGTTGCATTTTGCATGTGTTAGAGGGAGATAACTACAGTTTGACGGTTGACGACGGTAGACTTCTGCAGGTTGCAGAATCTACCGTCAACCGTCAACCGTCGAGACTAAATGGGCCTTAAACGACACTAATGATGGTCGTACGTCAAAACGTTCTGAGTACGTTTATGCTAAAAAATGTCAAACTTCCCAATAGAAATGTCAGATGGCACTTGTATTGCCTAGGCCAGAAATATATATACCTTGAAGGGTTCAAAGTCTACACAAAATGTCGACTTTCGACTAAACGACGTTTTGGCGGTAAAGAGTCGCATAATTGACTTTTTTCTACTCAAGATTTTAGTAACATTTACAAATTTATAGTCTCCACCGAATGATATTATTGATCGAAGACCTTCTATTCTAAAACTTTGCATGCTGATGGCTTATGGTAGAGGTTTGCAAATGGAAAAACCGGCCCAAGGAGAAAAAAGGTTCCCATGTGTTCGACGCATGGGCCGATGCGGTTGAAAAAAGGAAAGGATAAAAAACTTAAGTCGGGTGTAGCGGACTATAGTATACTCTAAACTTCGGGATTCTTCGATTTATTCTGGATTTGCTAAAAAGCCAATTGAAAACCGCTTTTTGGGCTCTAAAGTTACCCCATTATTAAAAATCATGACCATTAATTTTTTTAAGAAAATTTCATTGGTATTTGGAAACCATATGTCCACCTTTAAAGGGTCCAGATTTTCGACATTGGAGTTCGTCACCCAAGTTTCAAAAATAAATTTATGTTTGGTTTCGTGGGTAAATGTTACTGTTATTTTATAAACACCCTGTATGAAGCCTTGGGTTAAGTGTCTCCAACACTATTGTCTAATATTTTGGTTGACTTTTTGTTGAAATTGTCAATTAAGCGTCTACACGTTTTGTTTTGCCTTTGAAAGTACACATTGTATCTGAAGAGCTTAGATATATCCAGATATTATCCATTTTCTACTTTTTAGGGCGGTAGAAAATGAAATTTCGAGAAAAGTGTGTGAAAAATATCCTCTCCAATTGTTCTAGTGTGGACATCTAGTAAAAAAAATCCAAAAGTGTTGACTACGATTATTAAAATGTTCCACTAAATCTCTAGTTCCAATGTCTCCATATGATCCCATAAAAACTACATTCATCGCAATAGTGTGACAATTGATTAAAAAGTTTCCAATGTAGACAACAATTATGACAAAGAAGTAGTAAATCTCTGGTTCCAATGTCATGACGAGCACATGTTTAATTTCTATAGCAGAAAGCATTGTCTGGGTTATATTTGGTCAGTAGTACTATTGACAAAGTCAATAATGAATCAATACAGTTTTACTGTCGACATTTCCTACAGGGCATATACTGGAAGCGGTTTTTTGGTCCCTTACAATTTGTATGGGGCTATATTGAAAAAAATTGGCCTATTTGAATGTTTCTCCATATACGGATGTTTGTACTATGCGAATTTGATCAATATTCAATCAAATAATATCGGGATAGACCTTTGAACTGGGGTATTTTAAAAAAAGAGGACCGATATAACCTATTTTCACCTGCGCTTGTTACCCATCGATCGTTACGAGGGCTGTTACTTATATTTCGGTTCCTGACAATACTAGTGTTCCCAGAAGCAAACTGGAACTTCAATTGGAAACTTTTGTAATTTTTTAGCATAACTTCACTCAGAACGTTTTGTCATATGAGGGCGAATTGTTTTGTTTACAGTGTGTTGAAAAATTCATCTCTGTCAAAAAATGGAATTATCCCGTGAACATTTTCGTGCGATGATTTTTTACGATGTTGCGTGGGTTATCGAGACAACAGTGTTTAAATCAACTTGTTTCGACAAATGGCGATGAACCTTTATAAAAAAACACTTAATCGCTGGTACCAAGACTTCAGCCTCGGACCTCCAACTTCGGTCACTTTGCCAGAAACCATCGATGCTGCGCGTGAACTGATTAAGCAAGACCGACATGTGCATACCGTGAGATTGAGGCATCCTTTGGCATTAGTATGACAAGCATCAATAAGATATTGCATGTTTATTTGGACGTGAAAAAATTTTGTTATCGTTGGATCCCTCATAATTTGACGAATGTCAAAAAAAGGCTCGTACGGATCGGTGCAGAGATGTTAAAAAAGTATAACTGCGGTATCTCAAAGTCAGTGTATAACATTGTCACAGATGACGAATCATGGATCTATGCATATGAACCCGAAACAAAACAGCAAGCGACAGTATGGGTCTTTCAAGACAAGCCAAATGCAACAAAAGTTGTTCTTGGAAGAAGTACATCGAAGCAAATGATTGCGTTTTTTTGTCGGTATAACCGGCCATGTTGCCACAGTGCCTTTAGTGGAACGTTGGGCGGTCAGTTCTGAGTGGTATACAACAACCATCTGTTTGCCAACAGTGTTCGAAGAACTGAGGAATGATAATAAGAGAAGACGTATCATTTTGCATCACGATATGCGAGCTCTCACACATCAGCTGAAATGATGAGCTATTTAATCACTCAAGATGTCAAATTGATGGGCCATCCACCTTACATCCCAGATTTGGCGCCCCATGACTTCTTAGCATCAAGAAAAAAAAGCGTGGTCAACGTTTTTCATTGGCCGAAGCAGCTGTTGAAGTGTTCAAAAATCATGTCTTGGAGGTGTCTCAATCGGAGTGGAAAAAGTGCTTCAAAAATTGGTTTGTGCAAAAGTGTATTGATCTTAAAGGAGAATATTTTGAAAAAAATAAAACCATTTCCCATGATAAATTATTGTTTTTATTGCCGGACCCGAATTATAAATAGCAACCCTCGCATAAACTGTGCCAAATTGGGATAAGGATTGAACGCAATATTTTTTTTTTTTTAATAACCAACACTCAGGGGATGCCCCCTATACATGCGGTGCATTGCGTTGGCGAGTGGAAAGTAAAGGATCGGAGGGGGAAAGAGGGAATAATGTTTATTGACACTTGTCTTGAACTTCTGGATGTCGCAATTAGTGGGAAACACATTTGCCGGAAGTCGATTCCACATACGGACTGTACGAGCGAAAAACGAATTTGATCTGTAGTGTATAGTGCGGTCAACTGGCCAATCGATAACAAACGGGTGTGAATTCCTAGAAAGTCGCGTATCCCTGCCGGACATCCTCACGTCAGGAATAAGGCGACGGATGTCTGATGAACACACACACCATAAAAGTAACGATAGAACAGCGTCACGCAACCCACATTCCGACGATGCTCAAGGGAAACAATAGAGTTGGATACCCTACTGGCAGGTGCCAGTCATCATCAGCACCATCGCTCTCCTTTGAACACGGTCAAGTAGCTCGAAGGATGATTTTGGAGCCCCTGCCCATATATGGGAGTTGTATTCCATCTTCGGCCTGATGCAAGTTATATAGATACTAAAATGATCAGAAGGAGTGAAATATTTCTTGCCCCGCTTTAAAAGCCTATGCACTTGAGTGCTTCTTTCGACACTTCGAATACATGTCTCGCCCAACGAGCGTCACATTGTATTTTCATGCCCAGAACATCAAGAGCTTCTGATTGTTCAATATCCGTACCATCGATAGAAATTGACGGGTCAGCGAATCGCTTGTGAGACAACAAGCAGCACTGTGTGTTACGCGCTTTAAAATCTACTCTATTCACTCGTCCGTCAGTTCTTGGTCTAAGAAATGTACTTCTGCCGAATATCACGAAGATCGGACAACAATTGCGGCCTGTAGTTTCACGATTCTGAATCGATTGGCGTTAAGGCGTGTCTAGCTCAAATATTTTGGGTAGTTACAAACATTTGCCGTGAAAATAACTTATAATACTGTGTGAAACATAGTGATGCAGGGTATAAATATTTGTTAAGCTACAAGCAAAAAGTCGAATGCAAAAGTCGATTATTCGAATAAAAACAAACTCAAAAATGGATTACGACATTTTTAATTTTTGGAACAAAAAGTCGTTGAGCCGAATAATCAGTAATCGTTATTTAGAACCCTATGTCAGAACAATAACGTTTTCCTAGAGACACTCGTACCACATATAAGGATATGTATTTTGTATCGTATGCAAAGATCGGGAAAACGGGGACAAAGAATCTACCTACCCCTAACAATAACAAAGATCCAACTAGGGTTTGCAATTTCCCATAACATTCATATCCCGGGGTACAGAAAATATTTTTCTAAAATTCCAGAGTCCCATGGCTTGAAAAAATATTTTCAAAATGTAATCTACGGCACATAAATATACAGAAGAAGCAAAGTCCCCATTCACACTAGGCAATTTCAGTTGCTGCAATTTGTATGCTTTCCTGTTGAACTTGCCTCCTGTGTTCACACAAGGCCATTCGGTTTCGGCAGTTTTTGCTTTCATTACTGCCTTTTCTGATATTCTGTGATTTATTTGTTTTGAATTTTTACGTGAAAAAAATACATGGGAAAATAAAAAGGTTGTTTATTCAATTTTATTCAATGCGTTGCACATTGGGGCATGTATATGTGCGCACAAAAAACATGCACACTTTGGTTGTGCTTTTTGCATTTGTGGTTTTCAACGAGGACCCATGCGAAACGGAATTGGTGGAAATGATATTGCGCGTTAGAGATTGCTCTACGCACAGTTCGAAGACTACACGCAAAGGGTAATTCTCATTAATAAAAATGAGTCTCCCGTATAAGTCATTTGATTTGTGGCCGAAGTAATCGTTGCCAAAGACTGATCAAGAAAAACCTTGGCGGGTTTAGAAACAGCTGTACAGTCTGCCTGGCAACCGTAGCAAATACATTTCACCAATTTCTTCTTTTTACGTTGATTCTAAAAAAGAAACAACATAAAGGTCTCAAACCAGAATAAAAAACTGCTCAAGTCATAATAATGATAAAAGACCGAATAAATAACAAAAAAAGAAAAAAACCATTCAGAAATTCAGAAGATGTTGCCTCAATATTTAGTAAAGGTTTAAAAAATAATTTAAATTTATTTTTATAATGGAACATATAGTTGAAATTGATACATGTTTATATGACTAATTATCGTTACAACACTAGACCCATTGTTGCTACAGTTAAGTAATTATCTTAAACGAGTCGTACCGAATCTGGAAGGGCTTTAATAATTTCTTGTCGTCAGATGTATGTGTCGTAGCTCTAATCCGGGACTTAGAAATGTGGCCACTATAAACTGTATGACGTTTGGAACAAAGTCGTTTTAAAAGATTTCGCCTGTATTTGAATGATTCCTCCCACGAAGGGGTGTATAAAACTCTCGACAGTAGGAAATAAACACAGACGTATGGATGCTTAAATGGTTAAATCCTTGTTTCTTACTTAAGTTTTTTGTTTGACAAATATTTTAAGATATATGGAACTAAGTGAAAAGTTTTTCGAATGTAATTTCCAGGAGTATCGACAAACCTAAACAAACCAAAATGTCTCTAGCAATACTTAAGATAAGCAATTTTAATAGAATTGCACTTTTAAATTATTTCGCACTCATAAACATTTTGCATTTGTGATTAAGTTATAATTTTATCAAAAAATATGTTAATATGTAAACAAATTCAAATTTTATAACTTAATCTTTTTTTTTATTTTCAGGTATGTTTCTACTAGACAAAGCACCAGAATACAGCAATGATTAAGAAGATCAAGCTTAAAAGGCCAGTCAAAGACAATAAGGTATGGACAGCATCAAAATTCGTTTAAAAACTACGTCAGAGCGGACTAAAAATATTTGCTTAAGTTCACACCTTAATTTTTATAGCTGCAATAACATTTATGTATTAAAATTTCAATAGCATGGCAAACCTGAGCGTCTTTGCTAAATGTATGTGTTGACAACTAACAAAATATGTTGTACACTCCGCGCCACTTGAAAAAGCCCCACATGCACATGGCATGGGGTTTATCACAAACCTTTATTTGTATTTATTTACTTTAGAAGTTTAATAAGTTCAGAATGAAATGGTTATAAATAACCTCTTCTTTTTTTTAAAATATACTTTGGTTGAAATTATATATTTGCTTTAGTAAAACAAGTAAACAAAAATTCTCATTATTCGCGGCACTTCAATAGGCCCCCTACTCAAAAAAGGTTTATATATAGTTTGAGTTAAACATATTAAATATTAAGTAAGTTTATAACATTTGAACATTTAAAAACATTTATGATAAAGAGAAGAGCCCCTTTTAATTAAACACTGAAGCTTTCAGTGTCTTGCCTAAAAAACACTGAAATATATGTTGAAAATTTAGAAAAAGTTAATGAGATATTGCATTGTGGGCATAGAATAGCCTTGTTTGTAATCAATTATTGTGGGGTTTAGACGTTTGTTTCAACATTTTTTAGACTGCCGAAAGTTGAAAAATACGCAGCGTAGGAAAATAAAGCTTCAGTGTGCCTGAGCCTTAACATCGAAGATCATTGTGGGAATCGAATGATATGCCGTTTTAGTGCAGTTTACCGAAATTAAAGTCCAAGCTATCTTCAAGGCTTCTATTAGCTTGTCTTTGTTGTTTGACTGCTGGCCACTAGCTTGAATTTTGCAAGCGGGCCATCGCCAAGCATTATCTATCCGGTGAAAATATAAGTAGAGGCAACTCGAGCACCTTAACATTTTTATCCCGAATCAGGGATTTTACCACTCGGAAAGTGTGATTTGATACATTGTCATGCTGTAACGTCGACTGCAAGCCTCGAAAATGATTTCTACAGTGTGGAAAAGCTTGTTGAAGTAGGCCACAGTAGCAATTTGCGTTCATTGTGGAAGACAAAAATTGAAATTAGCATGTTCCATAGTTTGATGCTGATCTAAGAACAGAACTTTTATAGTGTCAAAACCTGGGGTTTACGGTTGATTCTGAGATTATGGGCCACCTTGTTGTCCTTGGTTATTTCAAGCGGGAAAAATAAAATATATAATACTTTATTATTTACTATACAAATAACTTTATAGGACCTTTAAAGCCTTTAATATTGTTTTTTTTTAAATATTATTTGTTCTTCAAAAAATTAACTACCAAAGTGTTCAAATATCATTACCCTGGTTGTCCCTAGCACTACTTTCAATTGAAATTTTCTCAATTTTTTACAAAAATATTAATTATTTATTTAATAAAACCATTCCATAGTAAAAAATAATATTCAATTAATTTTGTTGCTATTAACGATTATAATTTTTTATTCAATTTATATTTTTATGGATGTTTATTTTCTGTCCCTAAAAATACACAGTACGTATTCCCCTGTAAAATATAATATTCGCTAAAATTCAAATTTCAAACCAATACTGATTTCAAGCAACTCAAATATGATTGAACATTACTCGAAGTGGGTGCACATCTAATAGTTTTTGCGTCAACAGTCTTATTTAAATTTTGTAAGTCGTGTTTTGTCACTCGTAACGAACGTTCACACTTAAGTTGGTCATTCCCCTGTGTTGTTTTTTAAAAAGATTATTAATACTTTTTATAATTTTGCAAGTGTTTTTTGTGTTTATTGCAAGTATAAACTTCCAGCTCAAGTCAATTTTGTAAGGGTAAGTGCTTAAATAAACATTTCAAGGGGTTTTGTAAAAAATCATCATTCATCTGCCAAAAAAATTTTACAGGGGAATGACGATTAACGGATTTTTTCTTTAATTATTTTTTCAAAAGAACTGAATTAAAATGAATTTGTTGATTTTAAAGAAAAAATACTATATATTTTATTGTCTTCGTCATTTCTCTGTTCAATGAGTAATTCCGTTAAAAATTAAAATTTTGATGTGTACCTTTTAAAAATGACTAGTCTTTCTTAGAACTAAGACATCTACCTGAATTAAATATTAAATTCTGCAAAAAAATCGAATTCCAAAAATTATGTCGAAATTGGTCTTTAATCTCAGAATCACCCTTATACTTATAGAAAACCGGCATTGAGATTTTTTTTCAAAACCGTGTTTTAAAAAACCGACTGTCGAGTTTTTTTAAAAATCAAAAATCCTGGCATTAAACGTCATCCGGGTTTAGCATTTTGCCAAGCAATGAAAATAATATCATCAGATAATATAATCAGAAGAAAAGATATTGTCACCATATGTGACAGCGCAAAGAGCAAAGGACCTAAGGGTAAAAAATAAATTTTCAGTTTTTTTTTTGATGTGGACAACATCTGAACATCGAATGAGACCGATCCCATGCCCCAAAAGTGTTCCCTCCCAGAGATGTGCGCGTTTTATGAAAGTGATGGTACACCAAAGATACACGTATTTAAATCTTCAAAATGGCTCTCCTGAACAAAACTGGGTTTTAACCCTAGATCCCTTTCTATTTTGCGCGTCACATATATAGACTCCAGAATGCAATAAAATCACCTGCTGCGAATAGAGGTTTGTTTTGGATTTAACAATAAACCAGTACAATAGCTTAAGTCTGGCATAGATAACTTTATTACATCCTTCGCTTTTGGATATACAAAGAAGCCAGTTGAAAACAGATTTTTGAACCCAATTAACGCACTCTAAATTTACCCAGGTTTTAAAATAAGTTCATATTTAAGTTTGTCAGAAAATGTTGTTGTTTTTGTCTAAATTAGTCAGGTTTTTTAACATAGGGACCCTCAGCCAAATTTAGCAGTACTCAAAAATAATTTTAATTTTATGTTTAGCTCGTTTGTTTTATTTCGGTCTGTTGCTTTTACACATTGAACAGGGATTAACCGGCTCAAGACCTCTTGCTTCTATATTTAAATAGAAGACAAGTTTTTAACAAAATGGCAAAGTGACATTGATTTTCGTGGCTGCACGCACACTGCTTTTATCATGATTTCGGGTACGTGGCAACCCTCTTCAGAAAGCTTTGCTGCAATTGTTGAAAGTAAAACCGAACTATATAAGGCCAGGCTATCCCCAAACGAATGAGAACTACTGTTGTAAACCTTAAGTTTTCTTCACACAATTGCCCACGAAAATACAACTCACTCGTGCCACCTCTATAGAGACTCCACATTTTATATATAACTTTATATGTGACCCGGTCTACGAAAAGGGACCTTCGGTGTGAAAATATCATTTTTCACTTTTTTGGCGATTCGGATAGACTAAAGTGTGCTCTTTCTAATGGCGCAAAGCAGAAGTTTCCAACTCGTAAAGAAGTTTGTCAAAGAACGAAACTAACCTCTTCATCTACACTCATTTCACATGACTTGTTTATCTTTAACAGCTGTTTTCTCGAAAACTTGTTTTTACACCGAAGGTCCCTTTTCGTAGACCGGGTCACATATAGTTATTTTAATCCATTTTGTACCAGCGGTCGAGATCTCAACCGAAAATTTTTGAAGTTTTTTTTATTAAATAATGAGAAATTTTTGGTAATGGAATTGAATATCTTTTTATAATTTATGAAACTAACTTATATTTATTACCCTGTTCCACCAAGTGCAGGGTATAAAAAACCAAAAAATATTTTTGGCCTATTTCTAACTAGCAAAATAAATTTCATAATAATTTAAAAGCATTTTGTAGTCTGGTACAAAATGGGTTAAAGCCATATGTGGGAAGTCATGTATATGGAAAGTTATTTTTTGGGTTCTCAGTCATTGTTTTCGGGGACCATAGACCATAGAATAAGTTAATATGACTCAAATCGGTCCAAAATTAGTACTAAATACTAAATTTCATTGAAATCGGAATTAAAATGGATGTTTTTAGAGCGGTTGTATGTTATTCCGAGAGGGATCTTTGCACTGGAGCTATACCGAAATGTATGCCGGTATTACCCATATTTATCCGATAACCGGCTTTCGCAATGTTTTGTCTTTTTTTGAGAAACCAACTGTAGGGATTGGACATAAAAACCGGAAGCCGGTTTTCGGTGTCGGTTTTGGACACACTAATATTCAAGTGGCATCCGAAAGCATAACTTTAGTAGGACCTTTCCTAAATATTCCGTAGTTTGTAGGTTTTCATTAACCGCTACATTTAGGCTACGCCAGATTTTATCCGAGATTTTATGAATAGATTAGCCGGCTTGCCTTAATATTTTAATTTTTCTTTCTCGGACAAAGTTTTTACTCTACCCATTTCAATCGAGTTTCAATTTAATTTACACACGTTTAATCAGATATGATTTTTCCAAACTTTGCGCACCGATTTCCTTAAGAACACTGAAATTTTTGTTAGGGGTCCTATGTTAAACAAGATGTGGGAAAAAGCGTATAACTTTTTTCAAGGAGAGAGGCCTTAATTATAACCAAAGTAAACATTTTCAAAACATCGCAAACATTTAAGAAAAAGGCATTTAAATTAATATCCAAGTAGGGCCCTATTCATGTGGCGGGGAGTGTATACTACGTTAATACTATATCGAAAATCGTGAAATATTATCGCGAAATGGGAAATAAATTTGAGCTGAGAAAATTATTATTGCGAAATAGGAAATACATTTGAGATCTTTTGTTAAATAAATTGTACATATTACGAAAGGTTGAATACCGACGTACTTAATAACATATCACTCACAATCAATGTGGAATATCACGTGGTACCTAAAGTCGATTACAATTCCTTAGGAACTTTTCTTTGTTGGCTAAAGAAAAGGTTTTAAAACATGATTTTCTCCATCCTCAAATTTTAATTTGAAGTATTTATTAAAAACCTATAAGTATCTGTGAAGAAACAATATCAAGTCTTCAATGCTTTACTACTGCGATCGCCACCCCTCACTCAAGGCTGGGCGTGGGAATAAATGCCCAGTACCTTGAGTTTAAGTCGTGCATTTTACAAAACGAAAAAAAAATATTATAAATTTTTAAATAAATTGTTTATGAATAATATTCTGTAAAGAGTAGAATGATCTAGCTACAAGTTAACAGTTTAAGGTCAACATGTCATTCATGCAACAAAAATGAACTTGAAAATCCAATTTTTGTTTTGTCTCGTTTTCGCCAATGATGTTTTTTCCACTTTGGTTTCATTAGCCTGAACTGATTCTTAATGGACGCACCTACTACTACAGCGACTCACGGACGGACAGCTTCCATGCCAGCCAACATGGCAAATACTCCTCCTCACCCACAGAGAGTGCCGTAGATCATTATAAAAAAATGTGACTACTTGCCCTGGTATGTACGTTCGTACAAACCTCTCCGAAATTTCATTCAATGTTGTGACCATAAATTAAACGCCAAACGATCGAGACTTTATTTGCATTTGTTTGTCATAAATTAAATTTGTTTAAATTGTGTTTAGTTTTAAAACAGAAACAATAACCAAAGCCATGTTTTCGCATTTGTTATTATTGTTATTTTATTGCTGTTAGTTTCAGCTAGTATTTCTTTCATTTCAATTGAATCTCTCTCAAATATGGAGTGTCTGACGCAAACCACACGCTTAGCAGTGCCAGCTACGAAAAAAAACAAGGCGGCTTTTTAACTTTTACAGACCATATTTGTAGCACACACATTGTTTTTTATTCAGAAATTTACTGAATATCAATTTTCTTTTCGGTTTTCAAACTGAAAACCTATAATTTATGTGTGAATCTGGTGATATTTATGGTAAATTCAAACGGTAGCCGCAAAATGGAATGTGTTTTTCATAGTTTTTTAGAGTCGACATTTTCCCTTCGGTTCCTTGTTTCACTTCCGACATAAACAGAAATGTTTTTTATAGACAATCAGAAAACATTTTTGTTTTTTCTAACCAATTTAGAGAAAACCAACACTAGCTAATGCATTTTGTACTACCAAATATTAGTTAAAGTAGAATATCGCTGGCTTAATATAGAAAGTAGTAACTCGATTTTTTCCGCACATTACTGGAAAAAGTAAAAAAACAGCCAAATACAATTCACAATGGAGAAAAAATGTGACCGAAAACTTCTCTATCTTGACTCTATCACTCATCGCCAAGGCAATTTCTTTAAAATGGATGGGTATCAAAAACCAACATCTTCTAAAAGATTAATAAATTTTCACATCAAACTCCTT
Source organism: Hydrotaea diabolus (assembly GCA_963513945.1). NCBI lineage: Eukaryota > Metazoa > Arthropoda > Insecta > Diptera > Muscidae > Hydrotaea > Hydrotaea diabolus. Next base: position 94,255,923 of record OY740718.1, read on the forward strand.
CCGAAGAATTTTAATTAATACAGCGACAAACTTAATCAACAGATTTTCCATCATAAGTGACGAAAATTTCCATATTGACAATGAAAAACGCATTAAAGACATATTAAGAGAAAATGACTTTCCAATTAAAACAATAAAGGACTAAATAAAACAAACGAAAATCAATTGAAACAAAACAATTAGGGAAAAAAGAAAAATGACTTCTAAAGCAATGACGTACATACCAGGCTTTTCCGAAAGGTTCAGCAAATCGGACGTTTATATTACAGTAACATTTTTATTAGCGGCCCGAAATTTTAGGACAGTTAACGACTTATTGAGTAAGACAAAATCGGGGGTGAACCATAAAGAAAAGTACAATAAAGTTTATTTGATTAAATGAGATGGTGACAAGTTCAACGTATGCCAAATGATAAATATTGGCACTACTGGGACAAAACTAAAGACTGGACTTTCTGCTCACAAATCTGACAAAAAAAGCTATTGCCAATCGAACAAAAGACTGCCCTTCCGAGCCACTTTGACTGGACATAAGCAAAACTTTAACCATGTACACATTTTCGCACAGGAGAAAAATGATGAGTAGTTAATTGTAAGTAGTAGTTGGAGATGATTGACATTAACGACGTTCCTACAGGATTGGCGATTTAAACAAGTACTGATAATATTTTCAAATTTCTGGTTTTATTGTAATGTTTGACGTTTTCATTTAATAATGGAACATATCATTCGTGTCATACGACTGGCACGGCAGTATCTCATCCGATCAACCCAACTTGTCAGTACATTTTTGATTGTGTCGGGTCGAATCTTATTAACAGCAACTTCGATTTTATGATTCAACGATTCAATTGTCTCTGGGTGCTTTGCGTAATATTTATCCGTAGTGGCTTCCCACAGAAAACAATCAAAAGGGCTCAAATCACAGCTCCGGGGCGGGGGCGGCCATATGACATCACAATTTTGGCTGATTATACGATTTTCAAAAACAGTGCGTAAAATATCGATGGTTGCGTTGGCTGTATTACATGTTAAAACACAATGGCGTACATGTCATTTTCTTGAATTTTGGAAACAAAAATTGTTGATCATGGCGCGGTAACGCTCACCGTTGATGGTTACAGCGGCTACTTGCTCATTTTCGAAGAAAAATTGGCCAATAACGCTCATCTTCTGCCAAACAATCTTAAGCCTTTTGGACGAAGCAAAAACGCATCGAATTGTGTTCCATTATGACAAGGTTCAACCTTTCCAATAAAATCAAAAATTTGAAAATATTTGTACTTTTTACAGCTGATTCAAATTTATAATTGTTAATGGCCCATGTTTCAGCATCGTGTTTGAAATGACGAAACCTTTAGAAGTTGAAGATCAATTTCTGAACTATAAAAAAAACGTATCTATAAAATGCAATAGGTCTTTGAGTATGAGTCTTATATCCCGTGACGTTTCCCGCTTACCACTAAATGGAATATAAGGAAGTTCTAAAGATGTAAGACATTAAAATTAAAAAGAAAACATTGAGAATTTTTTTAAAACAAAGTTTAATTGCAACAACCGAAAGGATAACAAAAATACCTGGTAATTGTGCCTTGGATTCGCATAAATTAGACATGCTCATGCATTTAAAAATTCATATTTTATTATTATTTTCAACTTATTTCATTAAATAAAATTTTGCATTTTCCTTTAAAACAATTGTAAACTCATACAGGCGAATGGCGTAAGGGCACGGTTGTTCGATAGGCCCATATAACTATTTTCCGAAAAATGCTTTTGCATAAGTACTAAAATTTTATGTTACTTAATTAATGCAGTAATTTTACCAAATGAAAAAAATAAAGGCAAATTTGAAAAGGAGATGAAGCTATGACCTTTTGAATATCCCAATTTTTATCATGTATTCTGTTTCTGTCATAGTGTGACGAGTTACATTTCTCAGGCCATTCACACTTATAAACTCTAAACAAACTTTACTATATCATTTTGTATTTCTATTTTCACCTATTTCATCAAACGATTCCAAAATGGATTCTAATGGTTGGTTCCGTTCAACTACCACATGCAAGTTTGATTAAAACTTTAAAATAAATGTCAATTAATCTCTCAATTTAGATCCAGAATTATTATGATTTTTCATTTGCAAACCTTTTACTATAAACAATGAACGCTTCCATGTATGTTTTTATTTGATGCCCCTCATCGTCGCCCTAGACTATCTGACAGGTCAGGCACTACATGTTACATGCAAGCAAAAATCTTCACTTCACCATCTGTTATAAAAATCAGTGACAATAATCTGCATTTAACAAACGAAAAATAACTAAAATTTTAACCCGAAAGCCTGATGGAAACCCCCGCGAAAATTCCCACTAACCGCCAAAATTATTATTTTCCCGCGATGAGCATTTAAGAATGGATAGATTTGACAGGCAAGTCGCCAAATTGAAAACACTGATGTCCATTCCGCTCTAGAACTATAGAGTCTGACCTTGCTAAAGCTTGACACAAAGTTAATAACAGAGTGGTTACTGGTATCTCATAGTAGTCCCCACCCGACTTCAAAATATTTATTTTAAAAGTGAAGCATGTTTTCTTAATTTTTGTACCTTTGGCATCGACAAATTACATTTTCAAATAGTGGAAAGTACAAAACGAAAAAACCTTTTTTACATCCCTGGAGTGGGTTTATAACAGGGGTCGAAAACAAATACCAGAGAAATATAGTCGAATAATTTATAAATTGCTAAATGAGTCAAATTTGGAGGTGTTTTCACCACGTAAATGCCGTTGACCTTACGAACATGAGATTTATCTGAAAGCCATGAAAACACTTTTCCATGCATTAGTCATTCGAAGCCGGCGTTATACATTGGGTCCCGGTCAGTAAATTTAAGAATTGAAACGTGCACAGCACACATATTTGAGAGAAGAAGAACGCCTTGTTCCATAATAGGATGTTGTGGGACTTAAGAAGGTTGTAAGTATATAAAAAATAGTCCAAGGTTAAACAAACAAGTTATTGGTTCTTAAAAATCAACAACGGCGTTCAAAGTTATATAACAATATAATTAATGAACTCATGACTTTTGACATGAAACAATAAAAACGTTTTATTCATCGACCCTCGAATTTTGGAGAAACAGAAAACTTTTTTAAAATATAATTTTGATAAACCTCGAGCGTACACAAATGTGAAAGGAGAACACGCTAACTGCCCTGATTGTTTGTATGTAAGAGCAAAAACACTTCATTATTTTAAGAGAGTTTACAACATTTAGAATTATATAGCTTTTTTCGTTTTTTAAATAAAAATTGTCTATTGTATTTAGAATCAAAAACTTTCTTAATAATTTTCACGCTCTTAATCCCTAAAATCGCAATGCCTAAGGGAGCTGAGATCAAGTGGATCAATAAACAAAACCGCAATCATTTCTGTAAGCGTGGGTATCCAAATCAAAGGTTCTAAGCTTTAAAAAAGGGATGAGGACGAACAAAAAATAAGGCGGACACTACATGACCTAAACCAAGTCCCTCTTAAATACATTCCTCTACAGTTTATTAAAATGAAGTCTTTGAATTTTTTCAAAAAGTGTTGCCCTAATGAAAACCTCTTCTTGTATACCAGGCCTTTTGACTAAACGAAGACCGCCGGTCTTTCATTTCTATTTGAAACTGGTGACTGAGCAAAGGATCACTTTCTGGAGAACATCTCTGAATATGTCCATCAACCTCCGAATCGCAGAACGATGAAAATCTAAATAAAATTATTTGGTAATGGTGTGGAAAAAATTCCTTTTGTTTGAGTTCCCAAACAAAAAACAAACAAAAAAGTATAAACTCGAAATTTTCAAATTCAAATTTCGTTGTAAGGAAACGACCGTCAGTCGGTATCTCTACTGAATGTAAAAATCTTCCTCGATTTCCACATATTTTCGTTAAGAAAAGACATGATTCTCTTCATGCTTGAAGGTAATTGAATTGTCAATGCAAAATGTATTTTGTCTCAACTGAAAAATTAAATTTTGAGTTAAAACCTTTTTGTTGAACAACTGCGATATATGCAACAAGTGCGATAAATCCCAAAATTTGTATTTCGATTTTCGGCGTTTTGGGCGTGTTTGAAGTGAATGATCTGTTTTCTTAACAGACCTCCCCCTGAAGTGCACTTCACACTTTCACCGTCTTTGGTGATTTTCTATTTATGGATTTTCTGTCATATTAGGTACTCGCAAGGTGAATAAAAGGTAGGATTATTCTAACGTTCTCGATGGCCTCCACATTGTGATGGCTGGCTACTGCCTGCTCGATAAACTGCACTTCATCCAAATTAAATAATGTAGATTGTCCAAAGCTAAAGTATAACTTTTAAATAACTATTCCTTGGTCAACAACAACAAATTACAATTCTAACGTATATTCGTGTACATACCTTGCTTTACGCCCCGATGTCTTCAATCAGCTTCTGGGCAGCACCGTCATAAAATTCTGGAACGAACAGCTGCGAAATTATGGTGAAATTCAGCATGCTGAATTGCAATACTCTGTTGCGTATTGTATATTTATAGGTGAAAGCTACTTAATGTTTCCTAAAAATGGACACAATTATTATAATTGCCAACATTGTATGTATGTATGTACACCAACTCAATCGAAAACTTACTCAGCTTGTGGATCGGATAATTGGACATTGTTTTGTTGGGGCCTAGGGGACTAAAATCGTCTTCTTCTGATCGGCATGTTTTCATTATTGAAATACTTCGAAATTATAAAAATAAACTTCACATACCTTGTAACTGCATTGGCCACCATTCATTCCTTTAGTCAGATTCTAGAAAATTCCAATTTACATGCGCAGTAAATTCTTCTTCTTCATGATAAAGATCACAATTTAGACTTTTTCATTTGTATTGCCATTTTTATAAGTATTTCTCTGAAGCCGCACTGTATCGCAGTTGTTCTTCTTTATTTATGGGATTCTTAATGTGCTCCGATTATTTAATTTTTTGGGAATATATTTTTACAAATGACAAATGTAAGTTAGAAGTTGCTTTTCGCAATAATGACAAATAACGGCACACTATTTTTTTCTCATAAGGCGAATTCAATGCATGACTGTTGCGGCGAATTATTGCAGGGCGCGGGGTGCTCACGCCGCACAGCTGACTGCATGTTAGAGCAGTCAGACTTAAATTGTGTTTGTCGGCATGTCACTCGTCGAGATTCGTTAAATACCCCCAAATGTATTTTTAACGCCAGACAAAAACATTGCTGTAAATTCGCCACCTTAGCACAATTTTTACAAATCTTTTTACTTTAAGTAGTGACCATGCGAAAGCCACTAGTAAACATTATGCAAAAAATAAAATTGTTTTGATATTTTTCCATTGTTTTGTTTGATTTTAGTTTCTTCTTTTCTTAATCAATAAAAAATTCAATGGAAAAAAGTAAATTGAATATTTTTTCATATGACAACACAACGGTGCGACAGTGATAAAAACACTGCAAGCTTTGTTTTTTTTTATTTTGTCGTTGCACAGCCTATGCCGATTTTTGTCGCTTCGCTTTGTTACGAATTCTTCCATAATAACGTGTGTAAATAGATTTTGACTTTTAGGTGCGTTTGGGATGTTGTGTCGGTCTTAACATTACGTAAAAGCCATATACTGGCATAAGAACGGTTCATGAATTGACATTTTAAAATATTTGTTTCAATATTGATAATTGGGTCAGGCCACGAGAAGTGTGACATTGTTGGTCAGGGATTTCGACCTTTGGTACTAATATCGAAAATGTATGTCAATATATATAAACCTGTACAAAAAATATAAGAAAAATTTCTAAAGTTCTTGGTGTTTTTGCAATTTCAATATTAAAAATTTCATAAATTTAGTATAGTTCTGAATTGTTAAAAATTTTACATCTTGAAAGCGACTTGATATTTTTGAAAATTTGTTAAGAACAATTAAGGGAAAACACTAAAAATCAGAAAAAAGCCTACACTAAAAATAATGTTCGGAAATGTAGTTAAAATAACACAATCGCATTTTAAGTAAAGAACACCAGCAAGAAAAATAATTAATCTAATATGAGAATTAAGGAAATTAAATCTTTCTGAAACAGAAAAAAAAATTTTATTCTCAAGTAGATTCTGATTTTTAATGAGACACACTATGTATATACCTGAAACGCAAAAATATTTTTTTTTCTTCCGCCAACACAAACTCATTTTTTCTCAAGGCTTGTCGCAAATTTCTCATAAATAGGTTTGATTTGTGAATTTGCGGTGGCTCTTCTTCGACTTCAAAAGACAAATCAGAAGCAAGTTTCAGGTTATGATTTTTTTCTTATACATCGCCGTGCGGCAAGAATAAATATGACGATGAATTTGTATAAATTTTTATGATAGTCCTGCGAGATTAAACGTACTTTTTAATTAATATTTTTATGATTCCCCCCCCCCCCCCCCCCAATGGATTGCAAAAAATTTGATCACCATATTGGACCACAGACAATTTTTTTTTGCTTTTTTCTATTTGCGATTAGGCAGAACAACAACAAAAAATAATTATTCCCGAATAATGCAAGCAAAAGACAATAATAACACCAAGCGAAGCAAAGAAAAAAGAAACGACAAAAAATAATTTATGTACTTGACGAAAAAGTTAACAAAACATAAATAATGAAGAAAAAGAAAGTGAAACAGTTGTTAACATTAAATTTGGCTTTTTAGGCGTAAAGGTTGTCTTACTAAAAATGGTGTATATCATAATCTACTTGAAAATATTTATTTTTTTTCCTGTTTCAGAGAGATAATTTAATTTCCTAAATTTTCATAAATGATTGATTATTTTTCTTGCTGGTGCTCTTTACTTAAAATGCGCTATTTTTTTAACTTCATTTCCGAACGTTTTTTTAGTGTGGACTATTTTCTGATTTATGGGGTTTTCCGTTAATTAATCGTAAAAAAGTTTTAATAATATTAAGTAGTTTTTGAGATATAAAATTTTAAATTATTCAGAAATAATTAAAGAATTTTACTTTAATTTTTTGTACAGTTTCATATATTGATATAAATTTTCATGTTTGTACCAAATGTCATAATCCCTGACACACTATGTCACACTTATCGTGGCCTGACCCAATTATCAATACTGAAACAAACATATGAAAATTGTTAAATGCCTATCAACTGATTTTATGTCATTTAATGGCCTTTAAGTAATGTTTAGACGGACGCCACACGACAAAACGCACCTTAATGTCAAAATATATTTATCCACGTTCTTTTGGAAGCATTCGCAACAAAGCGAAACGACAAAAATCGGCATAGGTTGTGCAGCGAAAAAAAAAGAAAACGGATCATTTGCCTTAGTCGCACCGTAGTGTTGTCAAATGAAAAATATCCGAATTACTTTATCTCCATCGTTTTTTTTTTATTGATCGAGAAGAGAGGACACTAAAATCAAACAAAACAGTGAAAAATATATAAAATTTTTTTTATTATTTGCATTATTTTTATTAGTGGCTATCGCATGGTCAATTCTTTAGGTAAAAACGATGTTAAAAATTTTTAAAAATGTTGCAAAATTACCACAATTTGTTTTGTCTCGCGTTGAAAATACATTTGGCGGTTTTTAACGAATCCCGACGAGCGACTTGCCGACAAACTCAAACAAAATCTTAGTGCTCTAACCTGTGCGGTGTGAACATCCCGTGCCATACATTAATTCGTCTCACCAATTTTTATTGAATTCGCCTTATGAGAAAAAATAATGTGCCGTTATTTGCCATTATTGCAAAAAACAACTTCTAACATACATTTGTGAAAATATATTCCCAAAAAATTAAATAACAGGAGCACATTAAGAATCCCATAAATAAAGAAGAACAACTGCGATACAGTGAGGCTTCAGAGACATACATATAAAAATGGCAATACAAAGAAAAAGCCTATATTGTGATCTTTATCATGAAGAAGAATTTACTGCGCATGTAAATTGGAATTTTCTAGAATCTGACTGAAGGAATGAATGGTGGCCAATGCAGTTACAAGGTATGTGAGTTTTTTTTTTATAATTTCGAAGTATTTCAATAATGAAAACATGCCGTTCGAAAGAATACAATTTTAGTCCCCTAGGCCCCCAACAAAACAATGTCCCTGATCCGGTCCACAAGCTGAGTAAGTTTTCTATTGAGTTGATGTACATACATACATACATGCAATGTTGGCAATTATAATAATTGTGTCCATTTTTAGGAAACATTAAGTAGCTTTCACCTATAAATATACAATACGCAACAGAGTATTGCACATCCAGCAGCATGCAACATTTCACCATAATTTCGCAGCTGTTCGTTCCAGAATTTTATGACGGTGCCGCCCAGAAGCTGATTGAAGTCATCGGGGCGTATAGCAAGGTATGTACGAATATACGTAAGAATTGTAATTTGTTGTTTTTGACCAAAGAATAGTTATTTAAAAATTATAATTAAGCTTTGGCCAAACTTCAACATTAATTAATTTGGCTGAAGTGCTGATTATCGAGCGGGCAGTAGCCGGCCATCACAATGTGAAGGCCATCGGGAACGTTAAAATAATCTACTTTTATTCACCATGCGAGTACCTAATATGACAGGAATTCCATAAATATCCGAAGAAAAATGTCGAAGACGGTGCTAGTGTGAAGTGCACTTCATAGGGGAGGTCTGAATTAGGAAACAGTTCGTTGGCTTTAAAAATGCTTAAAACGCCAAAAATCGAAATACAAATTTCGGGATTATCACACTTGTTGCATATATCGCACATGTTCAACAAAATGGTTTTACCTCAAAATTTTGCATTGACAACACTTCAAGTACCCTTCAAACATGAAGAGAATCATGTCATTTCTTAACGAAAATGTGTGGAAATCGAGGAAGATTTTTACATTGAGTAGAGATGACGACTGATGGTCGTTTCCTTACAACGAAATTTTAATTTGAAAATTTCGAGTTTATACTTTTTTGTTTGTTTTTTGTTTGGGAACTCAAACAAAAGGATTTTTTTCCACACCATTACCAAATAATTTTATTTCGATTTTCATCGTTGTGCGATCCTGAGGTGGATGACATATTCAGAGATCTCCCTCAGAAAGTTCACCCTTGCTTAGTGGCCAATCTCTGAGAGAAATAAAAGACCCGCGGTCTTCGTTTAGTCAAAAGGCCTGGTACATAAGAAGAGGTTTTCGTTAGGGCAACAGTTTTTGGGAATACAAATCAGACTCTTCTTTTTAATAAACTGTAGAGGAATGTATTTAAGAGGGACTTGGTTTAGGTCATGATGTAGTGTCCCCCCTTATTTTTTATTCGTCCTTATCCCTTTTTAAAGTTCAGAACCTTTGATTTGGATACCCACGCTTACAAAAATGATTACGGTTTTGTTTATTGATCCACCTGATCTGAGCTCCCTTAGGCATTGCGATTTTAGGGATTTTGGCCGTGAAAATTTTCAAGAAATTTTTTGATTCCAAATACAAATACGCCGTTTTTATATTAAAAAAAGTTTTTTTTATCTATTAAATTCTAAATGTTGTTAATTCTCTTAAAATAATGAAGTGTTTTTGGTCCGATACACAAATAATTAGGGCAGTTAGCGTGTTCTTTCACATTTGTGTACTGATGGCTCGAGGTTTATCAAAATTATATTTTAAAAAAGTATTCTGTTTCTCCAAAATTCGAGGGTCAATGAATAAAACGTTTTTATTGATATTGTTATATAAATTTGAACGCCGTTGTTGATTTTTAAGAACCAATAACTTGGAAGCTTTGATTTTTTTTATATTTTTTTTTCATTATTTGACTATATTTCTCTGTTATTTGTTTTCGACCCCTTTTATAAACTCACTCACGGGATGTAAAAAAGGTTTTTTACTTTTGTTCTTTGCGCTATTTGAAAATGTACTTTGTCGATGCCGAAGGTGCAAAAATTTAGAAAATATGCTTAGTTTTCAAAACAAACGTTTTGAAGTCGGGTGGGGGGGCCGCTATAATTTGCTTTTTTCTATTTGCGATTAGGCAGAACAACAACAACTAAAATAATTAGTCCCGAATATTGCAAGCAAAAGACAATAATAACACCAAGCGAAGCAAAGAAAAAAGAAACGACAAAAAATAATTTATGTTATTGACGAAAAAGTTAACAAAACATAAATAATGAAGAAAAAGAAAGTGAAACAGTTGTTAACATTAAATTTGGCTCGAGGTTTTTCAAAATTATATTTTAAAAAAGTTTTCTGTTTCTCCAAAATTCCAGGGTCAATGAATAAAACGTTTTTATTGTTTCATGTCAAATGTCATGAGTTTATCAATTATATTGTTATACAAATTTGAACGCTGTTGTTGATTTTTAAAAACCAATAACTTGTTTGTTGAAGCTTTGACTATTTTTTTATATACTAACAACCTAATAAAGGCCCACAACATCCTATTATGGAACAAGGGGTAACTTCTCTGAACTGTGCAGTTCACGTTTCAATTCTTAAATTCGCTGACCGGCACCCAATGTTTAACGACGACTTCGAATGACTAATGCATTTTATAGAAAAGTTTTTTCATGGCTTTCAGATAAATCTCTTGCTCGTTAAGTCGACGGCATTTAACGTGGTGAAAACCCCTCCAAATTTGACTCATTTAGCAATTTATAAATTATTCGACTATTTTTCTCTGTTATTCGTTGTCGGCCCCTTTTATAAACTCACTCACGGGATGAAAAAGAGGTGTTTTCGTTTTGTACTTTCCGCTATTTGAAAATGTACTTTGTCGATGCCGAAGGTACAAAAATTAAGAAAATATGCTATGTTTTCAAAACAAATTTTTTGAAGACGGGTGGGGACCACTATAATTTATTAGTAACCACTCTGTTATTAAAAAAATTCAACCCTCTGTGTCAAGCTTTAGCAAGGTCAGACTCTATACTTCTAGAGCGGAATGGACATGAGTATTTTTAATTTGGCGACCTGCCCGACAAATCTAGCTTTTTTTTTAAATGCTCATCGCTGGAGAAGAATAATTTTGGCGGTTAGTGGGATTTTAGCGGGGGTTTCCATCAGGCTTTCGGGTTGAAATTTTAATCCCTGTTCAATGTGTAAAATTTTAGTTATTTTTCGTTTGTTTAATGCAGATTATTGTAACTTATTTTCTTAAGAGATGGTGAAATAAACATTTTTGTTTGCAGGCAACATGCATGGTCTGACCTGCCAGATAGTCTAGTGCGCCGATGAGTGGCGTCACATCATAACAGACAGGGAAGCGTTCATTGTTTATAGTAAAAGGTTTGCAAATGAAAAATCATAAGTATTCTGGATCTAAATTGAGAGATTAATATGTCAGAGATTAATATGTTATTGTAACTTATTTTCTTAAGAGATGGTGAAATAAACATTTTTGTTTGCAGGCAACATGCATGGTCTGACCTGCCAGATAGTATAGTGCGCCGATGAGTGGCGTCCCATCATAACAGACAGGGAAGCGTTCATTGTTTATAGTAAAAGGTTTGCAAATGAAAAATCATAAGTAGTCTGGATCTAAATTGAGAGATTAATATGTCAAGCATGCATTTATTTTAAAGTTTTAATCAAACATGCATATGGTCGCTTTACAGCGACAAACTATAAGACACCATTTTGGAAGCATCTGAAAAAGGGGAAAATAGAAATTCCAAAAGATATAGAGTAGTTTGTTTAGAGTTTGTTAGTGTGAATGGCCTGAGAAATTTAACTCGTCGCACTAAGACAGAAACAGAATACTTGATACAAATTGGGAATTACAAAAGGTCATAGCTTAATCTCCTATTCATTTGCTAAAATTATCCAAAGCATTTTTCGGAAATAGTTATATGGGCCTCTCGAACAACCATGTCCTTACGTCTTTTGTCCGTAGGAGTTTAAGATTTAATTAAATGGAAAATTAAATGAAAATTGATATAAAATATAAATTCTTAAATTGATGTATTTCTAAATCTATGCGAATCCAAGACACACTTACCAGGCATTTTTGTTTTCCTATACATTTTATAGGAACAGGACCGCTTATTTTATATGAGGTCTGCTATTGCGTTTAAACTTTGTTATAAGTTAAATTTCTTTTCTTTTTTTACTTTTAATGTCGTCCATCTTTAGAACTTGCTTATATACTTTACATTCCATTTAGTGACAAGCGGAAAACTTTGCGGGATACAATACTCATACTCACAGACCAGGACCTACTGTTAATTGCCAGCTGCGAACTGCTATTGAATTTTATAGATATGTTTTGTTAGGTCTTCTAACCTTACCTTAAAAACATATGAAGTTTTTGGTATAACGTTAAAGGTTTCTACAAAGTTATAACATTTTATTGCTATTTTCAAGTGTTTTGCAGTGAAGCCAAATATAATTATTTTATATTTACTAAAGCCAATATGCTTTAGCTTTGTTAGGAATGGTTTTAAGCAGTTCATACCTCCTACCTCGGCAGGACATCGAATCAGGAGGAATCTTTGTGTAGGGGATGTTCAAAAACATGAATTTGTATGTTCCGATTTCATTAGAGTTAATTTTTATTCGCTCATACATACCATGCAACAGTTTAATTTGTGGCTTCTAGAGCTGTATGTTCTCGAATCGGGAAAGACATTTAGAACATTTTTTTTCGAAAACATGGACCAAAATGGTCCAATTTCTCTAGTAATACGTGTTGGACGTTGTCATCGCTCTCTGCGTGACTTCTAGAGTGGCAAGGCTTTAGATCGGAAGGGACCTTAGTATGAAGGAGAAATAAAAATACGAACCTATAGAGTGCAGTTGCGCGATGACTGATTTTAAAATTTATGACTTATTTGACTCCTCTGCTCCTATAATTGTTCTCGCCACTTTTTTAATACCGTACTAATTAATAGGTTTTAAATCATTTGGTTAGAACAACAATTGCAACGCGTTGAAAAAGCATTTAGAAAAGCATAAGACCATACATATGTTTGACCAAATCCTTTTTATGAATTTTTAATTTATTTGAGCCATGTCTGTCTGTGCATTTTGTCGGACAAAAACTTTCTAAACGAGTTAGAAATCGCTTTAAAAGGTAGCATGTCGTAATATTAACTTCAAACAGTCTATGGAATTGAATATGGGCTATTACATTATCTCACCACTTCTGGTGTCTCCCGCACAAATGACCTAGTACCAGTGCAGATTGGATTGTACATAAGTTGTCACTTTTTGCATGAAATAAGCAGCAGTTGTGAACTTTGTTTTAACTTTATAACGACTTTGTAAGCGCGAATGAAAAAGTGGTAGACTCCGATATTATTCTGATACTTCCTCTGCACATGCTCCTTTCTGTCCACTTTTGGTATTCGAATAATATTTCCAATACTCCATTAAGCAGTGAATACTACAGAAGCAGTGTGTAGCCACGAAAATTAATGCCACTTTGCCAATTTGTAAAAAACTTGTCTTCTATTAAAATATGCAACAGCTCGAGCCGGTTAATCCCTGTTAAATGTGTTATAGCAAAAGACCGAAATAAACAAAGGAGCTAAAGATTTTGAATACTATTTATGCGACTCTAACGGCATTTAGTAATAAAGCATATATTTGGCTTAGTTTTTGTACTGTGCAATATTCTTACTTCAACCTTCAACACACATACTTGTTGCCACGTCCCTTTTTGGTACCTCCGACATAAACGACATTTTACCAGTTTTCTTTAAAGTCAAGAAGGTTTTTTCTGCTATCAAAATGAGTAGTTATAAATAAATAATGTTAGATTATAGCCCTTAAAATTTTATTCAGAAATCTGTTACAATTTGTATGAAAACTTGGCATGCGAAATTAGTTTAATTTGGAACTTATTTCAGCTATAGAAAATGAAAAACCTAGCCATTGTCGTTTTATTCAGATCAGTTTAAACAATAACCCGTTTATGGGCGATGGTCTATGTAAGTGGGGTCAACCTACAAAAACTTGCTTACTTGGTCTGACATTTGTTTTGCATAAATAATAAATGAATGAATTTATAAATATTGCTGTATTTTTTTCTCCTCAGCGATTTTTTATACAGTAATAACGTGGAAAAATATTGGACCAATCGGTGTAAATTTTTTACACTAGGAATCTAATGACTTGGGAATTAGTATAGATCATATAAAGTTTAAATTAGTAAATACCGAACTCGCTAATGTTCATTTTTGAATAACTGTGTACCTAAAACTTACAATTTTTAAAAATAAATTGTTAATGTTTACATTTTGTAAAGAGTTTTCTGTAACCAAACCCAATTTTCTACTTTTGTACAATCGTGCGAAGTTTTCGCATTAGTGACCACTTACTTGCATAATAACCAAGCAACAACAAACCACTATTATACTTAGTAGGGACATAAATACTGTTACACACGTTTTATGCTGTATTTGGACCAAATATTTTTAAATATATTTATTGATATATATTTTTTCCAAAAAGAATCTACTTATTCGAAATGTCCGCCCATTGGAAAATTGGCCACAGCTCGAACCAAAGCAGTCTTAAGAGATCCAATGTTGGGGTATCTTTTGTGACAAACCTTGTCCTCTAAACCGTCCACAATTTGTAATCCAATGGGTTCAAATCTGGACTGCCTGATGGCCATTCTTCAGAGGAAATGAACGCTGGCAAATTGTTTCGAAGCCAGGCCTGGGACGTTTTAGCCTTATGGGCCGGCGCAGCATCCTGCTGGAAAGTCCATGGCTGCTTTTGGAACAGGGAATTGTTAAGAGGCTTCACAACAGCATCCAAAACGGTTTCTTGGTAAACTTTGGCCGATGTTTTGAGTCATTGTTGCCAGAAATGCAGGTCAGTGACCCCATCGTAAGAGACACCCCACCAAACCATGACTGAAGCTGGGTGATGACCCTTTTCCACCCTTGGGATCTGTTCAGATGCTTCTTATGATGACCGCGCATACACTATCATTTTGCTTATTAAATTTTTCCTGAACGGTAAAAAATTTTTATCGGTGAACAAAATTTTTCAGTGCAAGTTAGCGTGCTTATCCAAAAGACGTTTGCATTTTTCAATCCTATTTTTTTTAAGCTGCAGTCAATAAATGTCCGGTACGTCGTTTGAAAGTCCCAAGTCTTTTTTAATGATTCGACTAATGGACTTTTGCGTGATATTCATCTCACGGGCCATGATTTTCTGTTTTCGGAGCGAATTTCTGTGAATTCTTGATTTAACGGCTTTGATGACATGCGGTGTTCGAACAGAGCGTGGGCGGCCCGACCGGTGGCGGTCTTTTACATCTCCAGTCTCCTCAAACAGTTTTATGCATCGGTAGATGAACATTTGGCTAATCCCTAGTGGCCGGAGCTCTTTTGAAAATATCGCTTTTTTCATTTTACACTTGAAAAACGCTATTACAGGGATACGGTTCTCATTATCTGACCACTCCATGATGAAAGTTTAAACAATTTTAAATTCCCGTTACAGACTAACACTATTGAGGTTAGCTTTCAAAACCCATATGACATTAACGGGGTATGTTCAGTTTTACTATTGAAATGGGTGTGTTCAATGTTGTAACAGTATTTATGTCCCTAATAAGTATATTCGCTCGGATTTGCCTTTTTAAACAAAGAACATTGTAAAATTTAATACAATTGAACAGGAATTAACCGGCTCGAGACCTCTTGTATGTATATTTTAATAGAAGGCAAGTTTTTAACAAAATGACAAAGTGACATTGATTTTCGTGGCCCGCTATTGCAGGTCCATGATGGCCTTCATCAGAAAGCTTCGCAGCAATTGAAGAAAGGAAAACTGAACTCTTTTAAGACCAGGTTTTCATCAAACGTATGAGAATTACTGTTGTAAATCTCATTTTTCAAGTTTTCTGCACACATTTGCTCAAGAAAATACAATTCACTCTTACCACCCGTTCAATGTGTAAATACAAAAGACCGAATTGCAACAAACGAGCTAAACAATTTTATAGTATTTTATAGAATTTTATAAATTTAAGCAGACTATATTAATTATAAAAAATCTTTCTTTCCTAGTCAAGCAGAAGCACACATTTTTCACACATTTTATCATTTGTTCACAAATCCATTTAACATTTGCTCACAATCTTGGCACAGTCGGAAGATAATTGTTGACACTTAGTAGCTACGCTCTTAACTTCGGCCAATAAAATGCCAGCCGATGTTGTTAAAGCCCCATTACTGGCGGCAATATTTTGTATAGCTGTGCCTATGATGACAGGAATTTGAGCAAGCACTTCAGGTTTTGGATCTGCAGTCAGACAGCGCAATGTCACACCAACAATTTGTAGAGCTTTGCCCAATTCCCCAAGCTCGGAAGGCTTAGAAGCAGGACAATATTTTGTAACCTCAGCGCATTTGCTGTCAACGGCTCGTATATTGGCCGAAGAGTCTGTGATTAGGATACGCAATAACTTTGCAGATTTGTCTTCACTTAAAGGAGCTGTGGCTTCTTCCTTAACTTTGGCCACCGTGTTGTCTAAGGCTTTGTACGCCTTGGCAAGAGCTTCAGCATTATCGGCCAGATCAGAAACACACACAATGTTTATGCCGAGTCTTTCCAAACCATTAGCCACTTGTAATACAAAATCGGCGGGATTGGGAGCATCAGCCTGTACCCGGATAGCACCAGCGATAAATAACAAGGCTAAGGGAAATTAAAAATGAGATTATTTTAAAATTTTAATTTTTTATAAAAAAAAAACAAAACATACCTGCAAAAGCCTGTAGAATTGTATGATAAGCCATGTATTCCTGTTGATTTGAGACACCACCTAACTGCTGCACTTTAAATTCTTTCTGAATACCAATTAGTCGCTCTGGTTGTTTATATAGTCACATTTAGTCAGATATACACGTTTCTGTTTGTATATTAATTAAAAGCGAATTTCGAATATTTTTTTTATAAAAGAACAAAAGAAAAACAAGTTAAGTCCGATCTGAATCGTATACGCCTACAGCTGCAGACTGGATTTGAGGAGAGTCACCAGAGGCACGCACTGACATTTTTGCTTTGTTTAGTTTAGATATAGAATTTTCAGCCAAAAATAGAGTAGAATTACTAAAGTCGTTCTAATTCAGCAAAATAATTTTATTAGATATTGCTTAAATGTAAATGGATGCAGGGAGAATTTTACAAGTTTTTGTGGCAAGCTACCCTTACCGAAAATTAACGCTGCAGTACTATACTTAGTAGGGACATAAATACTGTTACACACGTTTTATGCTGTAAAATAAAAAGTACTGAATGTTTTTGGACGAACTATTTTTCAATATATTTATTGATGTATATTGTATCCAAAAAGAATCTAGTTATTCGAAATGTCTGCCTTTTGCCTTTACACACGCCTTAAGTCGCACTGGCCAATCGTCAATAGCTTCACGAACCTCGTCCATTAGAAAATTGGCCACAGCTCGAACCAAAGCAGTCTTAAGAGATCCAATGTAGGGGTATCTTTTGTGACAAACCTTGTCCTCTAAAACCGTCCGCAATTTGTAATCCAATGGGGTCAAATCTGGACTGCCTGAGGCCATTCTTCAGAGGAAATGAAAGCTGGCAAATTGTTTCGAAGCCAGGCCTGGGACGTTTTAGCCTTATGGGCCAGCGCAGAATCCTGCTGGAAAGTCCATGGCTGGTTTTGGAACAGGGAATTATTAAGAGACTTCACAACAGCTTCCAAAACGGTTTCTTGGTAAACTTTGGCCGATGTTTTGACTCCTTGTTCGCAGAAATGCAGGTCAGTGACCCCATCGTAAGAGACACTCCACCAAACCATGACTGAATCTGGGTGATGACCCTTTTCTCCCTTGGGATCAGTTCAGATGCTTCCTTAGATGACCGCGCAAATACTCTATCATTTAGCTTGTTAAAGTTTTCCTGAGCGGAGAAGAGCAGTAGACATCTTAGAGTCGAAAAATTACCAAAGGAACAACCCAAAAGGTAAGAAGAGAAAGAATCATAGCCAACACGTAATCTGTTGTCATAGACAAACTTTAAGATACCGTGAAAGCTAGATTGGAGTTTGGTGCCAGTATCGGTCTCAAGTCTGTACAAATAATTAGGCATCCGTACTGCATGTGCCCAGCTGCATTTGCCATTAGTGGTTTAAATTACAACAAGACTTTCTAGTCGTCCTAACATCAAATTCAGGATCAATTTCAAACCCTAGGCAAGTTACAAAATCAGAAAAAACCACTATCATTCTGGACAGGTATAAAGGGT
Organism: Hydrotaea diabolus; assembly: GCA_963513945.1. Taxonomy (NCBI): domain Eukaryota; kingdom Metazoa; phylum Arthropoda; class Insecta; order Diptera; family Muscidae; genus Hydrotaea; species Hydrotaea diabolus. The sequence goes on from OY740718.1 coordinate 94,274,183, forward strand.
GGCCCAACTAAAACGCACGATGTTAATTGTTAACAAAACTAACAGTTTTAAAAAAAATTATCTTCATATGATAGAAGGATCTATGACAATTATGTTTAAAAAACAATATCGGCCAAATGTTCGCCACTGCTTCGGTGGCATACCTCTCCGATGGTCTAAATTTTCAATGACTCTGTGACACAAAGGAGGTTAAATGTCGTTAATGGGCCGAATTATCTTATGCTTTCATTCTTGAATTGTTCTTGGCTTATTGACGTAGACTTTTGCTTTTTTATATTCCCAAAGAAAGAAGTCCAACGGTGTCAAATCTCAGGATCGTGTCGACCAATTAACATCGACATGACGTGAGATGACACGGCCATTGAACTTCTAGCGCAAAAAAAGCCGTTGTTTCGTTGGCTGTGTGGCAAGTGACACCATCCTATTGGAATTAATTACATATCGTCCAGGTCCATATCCTCAATTTCTGGCCACAAGAAATCCGTCATCATCTCGCGATAGCGAACACCGTTCACGGAAACAGCTTGGCCGACCTAATTTTCGAAGAAGTACGGCACGATGACTTTTCCAGCCAGTGGATGCATCGGCTTTTCAACAATCACTTGTTGATTCTCATTTGCCGAATGCGGCAATTCTGCTTGTTATCGAATCCACTAAGGTGAAAGAGTGCCTCGTCGATAAAGAGTGCCTCACATTGAACAGGGATTAACCTGCTCAAGACCTCTTGCTTCTATATTTAAATAGAAGACAAGATTTTAACAAAATGGCAAAGTGACATTGATTTTTGTGGCTGCACACTGCTTTTATCATGATTTCGGGTCCGTGACAACCCTCTTCAGAAAGCTTTGCTGCAATTTGTTGTCCCCAATCGAAAGAGAACTACTGTTGTAAACATTACTTTTCAAGTTTTCTTCACACAATTGCAGTCGTGAAGTAGGGATGTGGAAAATTTATTGTGTAAAAATATTCGATGTTTCGTTAAACATTTTAACAAAATCAATCATCGATTACTGTGACGATGAGAAAGTTACGGGCAATTTTTGGGAGAAACAATTTCGAAGAAAGAGAGAAAGACAACATACTGCAAGAGCGACTGAAAACATTACTGCTGGTCAAGAAAGTCTTCAAAACAACCCATCAACCTCAATTCGACGCCATGCTAAATGTAATGAAAAATGTGCTCAAAAGGGCTCGCATTTATGAGGCTAATAGAGGCGGACATTTATCTGATATTGTTTTCCATACATAATTGCCGACATTAAATGAAATATTTATCAATATAAGATCCATTATTTTATATTTAATCAAAAATTATAAACAAACAAAGAAGTTTACCTTCCCGACGGACACCCTTAAGACTAAAAGTCGACTTTTAGACTTTTCGACTATTACAAAAAAAAAATCAAAAACCGACTTATAGAATTTTTGTCTTCTTAGTTAAACAAGTTTTCTTTATATTTAAAATTTTTATTTTAAAAGTAGGGGTGAATTTCAAGAAGTTTGTAAATTATTCATATTCAAGTTTTTAAAAACATTTAAAACATAGTTTATTTTTTTAAGCGGTCGATTGATATACATGGAACAACATGTCCGCAGCATCAATTGATTTAAAAAAGAAAATCATGTTAAATTATTTTGAAAAAGTTTGGCTCCGAATTTGAGCGGCAATAAGACCAGCATGCGAAAATAATCCTTCACGCGGGACAGAAGTGGCAACGCTACTTTTGCAATAAATGGAGAACATGGTTAACCACTATCTTGTAGGTTATCTAGAGTCCAACGACCTGCTTAGTGATCGACAAAATGGCTTCCGTAGAAATCACTACGGGAAACCTGATGGATTTTCTGTCGGCAAGCCGGAGTCGGTCTATCCACCAGTTTGGTGAGAGTAAGGTTGTGGCTCTGGATATCTCCAGGGCCTTTGATAGAGTCTAGCACGGTGCACTCCTATCAAAGCTGATCGCATTTGGTGTCGGTAATACTTTCGCTCGTGTTATATCGAGCTTTCTTCGAGATCGCACTATAAGAGTTGCTGTAGATGGGTTCTCACCCAACCAACATTTTCTTACCGCAGGTGTACCACATGGCTCTGTCCTTTCTCCCTCTTTATTTCTTATTTTCATTGATGATATGTTGGGTCAGACCGTGAATCCAATCTACTCCTTTGCGGATGACAGCAACCTCTGTCATTCTTATTCATTAAACCATAGGCCAAGTCCTCAAGATATTGAAGGCAGAAGACGTGACCAGGATTTACAGGCCATTTCCGACTAGGGTCGAATGAATAGAGTGAATTTTAATGCGCGCAAGACGCAGTGCTGTTTGCTGTCTTACAAGCGATTCACTGACCCATCAGGGTCGTCATTATCTATCGATGGTATGGATGTTGAACACTCAGATGCTCTTGATGTACTGGGCATGAAGATACAATGTGAGGCTCGTTGGGCGAGACATGCATAAGTATTTAAAGTGTCGAAAGAAGCACTCAACAAGTGTATAGGCTTTTTAAAGCGGTGCAAGAAATAGTTCACTCCTTCTGATGTATTCAACATCTATACCACCTATATCAGGAATAAGATGGAATACAACTCCCATATATGGGCAGGTGCTCCAAAAGGAGAGCGATAATGCTGATAGGCGACAGTATGGTATCGGTTTGCTGAAATTTGTGCCCAATTCTCCCAATTGAGAACACATTTGGTCGATTATACTGACCAAAAAAATCATGAAGTGCACAAAATTCATTTTGTTTTGAACACTCATTTTCGTAAAAGGCTTCCACAATCTTAACGCTTGGCTTAATTGTGTACCTTTCTATGGCAGAAGTTGTCAAACACTGAAACAAAGAAATGCCAAATTAAGTTGGGCAAAAAAAACTTGACGATAAGGTGTGACGCACGATTAACATCGTGCACTATAGTTGGACCAACCTTTATATGAAGCTCTAATATGGCCAATCTTAACATATGAAGTCAAATTTGGTTCAAAGTTTCTCCATTATTTATGAAGAAACCGAAAATATTTTGAAGGAAATGCCTTAGAATGCTTAACAAGTGTTCGTCAATGCTAGCTCGTCCATTGCGCAATCTTTCAACCTGTCGTACCGTGTGGGAGTCTACCCCTCGTGTTTGAATATTGCCAAAGTAACACCGATCCCATGAAAGGGTGAGGCTAGTAACCCTGACAACTACCGCCCAATTGCAGTTCGCTCTGCACTCCCGAAAGTGTTGGAGAGTATGGTGAATCAACATTTTGTAAATAATTTGGAGTCCAATGGACTTCTTAACTATTGGCAGGAAACCTTCCATAGAAACTGATCTACGGGAGACTTGATGGCGTTCCGTTTGTAGCTGTTGAGTCGTGGCTCGTAGTGGCTCTGGATATATCCAAAGCATACGATAGAGTGTGGCACAGCGCACTTTTCTCAAAGCTAATTGCTTTTGGTGTCGGTACTGATTTCTTCGATTCATATCGAGTTTTCTGAGAAATCGCTCTATACGTGTTGTTATAGACGGAGTCTCACCCGATGAGTATTCTAAAAATACAGGGGTACCGCAAGGCTCTGTTCTCTATCCCTCTTTGTTTCTTATTTTGCTTAATGTGACAACAAACCCAATTTCTTCGTTGGCTGAAGAAGGCAACATCTATCATTCATATTCGTTCGTAGAGTGGGCGTCACAGGTACAGAGGCGATGGGGCAAAATATAACTGACACAATTAACGAAGATCATATAAGGGTCTCAGAGTGGGGTTTTGAAATTAGGGTCGAGCAAAACCCAATGCTGCTTGTAAAGCTCTAAACGTTCGACGGGCTTACCATCGTCGGCACTATTGATGAATGTGATTGTTATCAAGGAGTCGGACGCTCTTAATGTTCTGTACAGGAGAATTCAGTGTGAACAAACACATCTTTAAAGTGTAGAAAGAGACATTCAAATGTTTTTGCTTTTTTAAGCGGTGCAAGAAATACGTACTTCATACTTTCGTCCTTCTCAACATCTACGTCAGATACATTCGGCCAAAAATGGAGTTTAACTCCCACATCTGGTACAAGGGAGGAAACACCCACTTCTATAGAAGTTTGCTTCCATACTGATCGTATGGAACTGATCGCACGACGCATTGCAGAGAGAATTCGTTACCAAGCCGTTCTGTGCGTATGTGGAACAGACTTCCCGTAGAGGTGTTTCCCGCCACGTACGATATGAACAGGTTAAAATCTAACAAGCAGCATTGGGTTTTGCTCGACCCTAATTTCAAAACCCCACTCTGAGACCCTTATATGATCTTCGTTAAGTGTGTCAGTTATATTTTGCCCCATCGCCTCTGTACCTGTGACGCCCACTCTACGAACGAATATGAATGATAGATGTTGCTGTCTTCAGCCAACGAAGAAATAGGGTTTGTTGTCACACTCAGGAGAACATTGAGCAAAATAAGAAACAAAGAGGGAGAGAGAACGAATCCTTGCGGTACCCCTGTATTTATAGAATACTCATCGGGTGAGACTCCGTCTATAACAACACGTATAGAGCGATCTCTGAGAAAACTCGATATGAATCGAAGAAATCAGTACCGACACCAAAAGCACTTAGCTTTGAGAAAAGTGCGCTGTGCCACACTCTATCGTATGCTTTGGATATATCCAGAGCCACTACGAGCCACGACTCAATAGCTACAAACGGAACGCCATCAAGTCTCCCGTAGATCAGTTTCTATGGAAGCTTTCCTGCCAATCGTTGAGAAGACCATTGGACTCCAAATTATTTACAAAATGTTGATTCACCATACTCTCCAACACTTTCGGGAGTGCAGAGCGAACTGCAATTGGGCGGTAGTTGTCATGGGATCGGTGTTACTTTGGCAATGTTCAAACACGAGGGGTAGACTCCCACACGGTACGACAGGTTGAAAGATTGCGCAATGGACGAGCTAGCATTGACGAACACTTATTAAGAACTCTAAGGCATTTCCTTCAAAATATTTTCGGTTTCTCCATAAATAATGGAGAAACGTTGAACCAAATTTGAATTCATACGTTAAGATTGGCCATATTAGAGCTTCTTATAAAGGGTGGTCTAACTATAGTGCACGATGTTAATCGTGCGTCACACCTTATCGTCAAGTTTTTTTTGCCATAAACATTATTTCATCTTTCCCTCTCTACCTAATTTTTCTTGCCGTAACCGACACAATGCACTGCTGGTCACAAAAACTAAACCAATTTTTTATAGTTTCAGTTGCGTCCGTCCTTTGTTCAAAATTTGTAAATCTGCCAAATTTGATTAAGATTCGACTACAAACTTTAGATAGACAGAAGACGAATGCTCAGAGAGACAGACATTGTTAAATCACAGATAGATAAACAGAAGACGAATGCTCAGACAGACAGACATTGTTAAATCACATCAGTTCTGGATTCTGAGTCGTTGGGTACGTTCAGGTGGGTCTACCACAAACACATTACTAATCTATAAGTATATATTAATTGATTATTTTCAATACCCTATTTCCAAAAGTGATGTAGGCACTTTTTAACTCTTATATCGACGTTCTTATTTGTATGAAGAATCTCACCATAAGACCCAATCAATCACTGTCATTAGCAAAAAATTCATAATCGTCAGAGAAATAATTCACAATTCCACTTTATTTTGCTTTTAGCAGTTCTTATCGCTACCGGCAAACACAACAACACTTTCTGCAATTCCGTAGGCATGGTGGTAGTTTCTTGCAACATCGTGGCCACCGATGTCGCCGAAACACCATTAACAGTGGCAACATTCGGCACGGTCGTATACGTGATGTCAGACATTTCGACGTACACTTGAGGTGTTGAATCAGGAAGCACACCACGGAATGACGCAGCCAACACCGGTAGAGCTTTGACCAATTCACCCACTGATGATTACTTGAAAATAGGGCAATCGCTAAAACTAAGAGGCAAAAAGAAGCGTTTAAAAGATGATCTGTTTGGATTCTATGGAACAAATACCTCTGAAAGCTTGTAGAAGTATGCTATTGACCATTTTTTGTAGGGGCTGATATTCCGGCTGCTTTAAAACACCACCTCACATGTGCGCTCTAAATTCTTTCTGAATACCAACATCGAATACTGGTTATCTTTATAGTAAAAGTCTAGCATAGAGCCCACCGTTCCTATTTGCATATTAATTAAAAGTGGATGTTGTTTTGTGATGTAGAGAAGAGAAAAACAAAAAACAAGTTCTGTTCGAACGTATCTCATGCGATGGTTGGCCTAAAACCAATTGGCCTCAACAAGAAAGTTCAAATATGTTTTTCTATTTGTAAATATAAGCTCCATGTTCTCGATGTACTTATGTCCAATAAACAAAACTGGAGTTGACTATACTTCCGTTTTTTAGGCCGTGAGGGTCAATGAGTCCGAGCCTGAATTTTAAGCAGATCATGAAACACACATTTATATTTGGAATAATAAGACTTTTTGATTAACCTGGTGAGTCACCAAACGTCCTTGTCCATAGTAAATGTTTAATATAACCAAAGGGATCGTTCTTTGGGTCCACGAGAGCGCATAGGTCGAAAAACCAACCCGATTTTTGTTAAGAACAAAAATCTCATACGATGGTTGGCTTAAACCCAATTGGCCTTAACAAGAAAAAGAAAGTTCAAATATGTTTTTCCATTGATGGATATAACCTCCGTGTTCTCGATATATGTAGGCCCAATAAATGAGACGATGTCTGTGTTTATTTTTTGTGTAAACAGGAGTTGACTATGCTTCCGTTTTTTTTTTTTGGCCCTAAGGGTCCAAGAGTCCGAGCCTAAATTTTAAGTAGATCATGAGATTGTTTAAAAGAACCGGAGGGATCGTTATTTTAGGCCACAAGGGCGCATATGTCCAAAAACCAAACCGATTTTTCTGAAGTACATCTCCACTTACGATCCTTAAATATCCTATGGCTCGTTGAGAAATTATAGAATAATTGTTAAAATCAAAAAGTGTACTTTTAACTGAGATACTTTTAGTTGCTTAAAGGGAAACGTTTTTCCCTCTGGGCAGATTTCGCCTCTGGGCCGATTTCGCCAAACAACCTGCAACTATAAGCCATAATTGTGTATATACCAGGGTTTGAACAGACCCATAGATGAACGAACATGTCTGGATCGTCATAGAATTTTAGATAATTAATAATCCATGTAAAGCGTAGTCCAACTAAAACAACGCACGTTGTTAATTGTTAATTAAACAAAAAATTTGCAGAGAATTATCTTAATATATTTTGTTATGGTAGAAGGATCTATGGCAATTGTGTGTGATAGAAAATATAGGTCATATGCTCGCCACGGCTTCGGTGACATACCGCTATCCATTGGTCCATTTTTCCAATGACTCTGAGACAGAATGGAGGTTCAGTTTCATTAAAGTGCCGAGTTATCTCATCCTTTACTTCTTTAATTGTTTTAAGATTATTGACGTACTCTTTTTCTTTTAAATATCCCCAAAGAAAGAAGCCCAATGATGTCAAATCACACGATCGTGGCTGCTAATTAACATCACTACGACGTGAGATAACACGGCCATTGAATTTCTCGTGCAAAAGAGCCATTGTTTCGTTGGTTGTGTGGCAAGTGGCATCATCCTGTTGGAACCACATATCGCCCAGGTCCATATATACAATTTCTGGCCACAAGAAGTCCCTTAGCACCTCGCGCTGGCGAACACCATTCACAGTAACTGCTAAATTAATTCGAAGAAGTACGGCCCGATGACACCGCCAGCGCATTAACCGCACCAAACAGTCACTCTTTGTGGACGCATCAACTTTTCAACAATCAATTGTGGATTATCATTTGACGAAATGCGGCAATTCTGCTTGTAACGAATAAATTGTGGACACATTTGTCGATTATGCTGACCAAAGAAAACACGAAGTGCACGAAATGTATTCTGATTTGAACGTCCATTTTCGTAAAAGGCTTCAACAATCTTAACGGCCTGCTCAATTGTGTACCTCTTGATGGTTAATTTGTCAAACACTGAAACTAAGAAATGTCAAATTAAGTTGGGACGTTAAGGTGTGACTCATAATTAATATCGTGCACTATGGTTTATATATTTTATACGGTGTACATATAGTATTTCGAGGTATTACACCCCTTTGTAGGGTGTACAGTTAATATTTCGAGGAATTATACCATTTATAAATCCTATGGTGGAAGTTATAAAAATTCTATTTAACCGAATCTACTGTCTAAGGGCTACCTTCGGCGTGTACCTATTTACACCTATTCTATTTAACCGAATCTACTGTCTAAGGGCTACCTTCGGCGTACACCCCAAACTTCATCATTCTAGTCTCATCCACTCGGTTCGAACAGATTTGGATGAATCAGCCAGTCCTACAAAAATAACAAGTATGCAGATATGATAGCCGCTAGACTGATACAATTTGAAACAGCCCTCGTATGTCCTCCACCACAGAGAGCATTTGATATTGTCAGCATAGGCTTGCTCATCCACTAGTGAGTTTTGGTCAATTAACACTTTGCTATTTAGGTCTATTGTTAATTTTAAGATTATGTTGACATTTGGCCGCCTTATAGATTTGACCGACAGGCCGAATGAGCTATACCGCACTTTACAGTCCCCGTAAGAAGAGACCACCCAGCATACATTCAAATTGAGGTGAATCCAATGATATTTACAGAGGCTAGTCATAGCTTCTATTCTACGATAGAGCCGCATGGAATATTCAAAAAAAGTGTTGGCCCAAAAAACGACTCGAATGGTCAAAACGAGCGATCAATAGTTTAATATAGACATAAGGTACTCAAATTAAAGCAAATTTTACCAGAACTCAAATTATACACACTAAGAACAGATTCGTTGCCACAACTGAATTTGTTTGCCAACCGAATGGTTGAGGTTGCATGCACTTCGAATCATTCAAGTGCTAACGAATGTTAGTTGGTGCTCTGTAATTGTATCTGAAGTTTCGGTAGAAAACACGCAATATCTTAACCTTGAAAAAGATATCTAAAAGACCACATGCCGCACTTGTTTAACAAAAAAAATTAATTTTCTAGAAGAGGCAAAAAAGCTGTTTATAAAGTATACTTGATATAAAGTATACTTAAGGTTCTTTTCAACATAGGGTTGGTCCAGTTCGAAACGTAGGAATTTTTTGATTCGATTGCAAACAGACTTAAAACTTTAATTCATTCCAACAAAATCCATTTGCGGAATTGTAGGGCGTTAAGGACCATGTAAATAGTCCTTCTAGTGCATCCAAAAGACATGCAAGTACGCCTTCTAGTAGCTGTCATATATTAAATAAGCCGGCCTATGAAATGGTGAAAGGTGTCTTATGACTCAGCTGTTTCTTGCAATTTCTTTTTTGAGTCATAAGCCACCTTTTCATAGGCCGGGTCACATATACAGAAAGAGGCATTATATGGGGCGTTTTTTTTTCTTATATAGGGGGATTTGCTGTCAATGATCGTTGAGCATGGCGTGGTAACACTCACCGTTGACGGTAACGGCGGCTCCTTGCACATTTTCGAAAAAAATTAGCTCAATGATGCCGCCAACCCAAAATCCACACAAAACAGTAACTCGTTTTGGATGCATTGGCTTCTCAATAATCACGTGTGTGTTTTCTGAACCACATTTGCGGCAATTTTGCTTTTTTGACATAGCGACCGAGATGAAAAACAATCTTCAGCTAATTGTGCGAATCGAAAACGTATGGGATGGTGTTCCATTGTTTAATGACAAAGTTTAACCTTTGCAATCAAACTTAAAATTTTAAAAAAAATATCGTTCCTTTCAAATTTAAAATGGTCTACCTTATACTAAAAACGAGAGATCTCGCGAGCATTCCATATCATCTTTAAAGGAAACCACCGACAGTGTGGCATGAGACGTCGCTATATTGTAATCACATTTCGCCAAGCTCTTTACATAAGACCAAAAACATGATAGTTGTAAGGGCCCGAGATATAACTTATACCATCTGGCCATTTCCATTCTAGTTTCGCATGATTGTAACAAACTCAAAAACAGTTTTAGATGAATAAAGCAAAATCTAATTCAAATCAAAAGTTCCTCCAGATGATAACAAATCAAAATTTTATCTTCAGTAAAGTAGAATATAATTATGGTTGGCAAATTGCTTTTCAGCGTTGCAGTTCAACCAACTTAAATTGAAATCCGTAAACGTACGTCGAGGTGATGGCTTTCGTTTTTTTGTATCTATTGGGCTTTGTTTGAATTTCGCAAAACTTTCCGACTGCTTCAGTATGGCGAGGAATCAATAGGTTTAGGTCTTCAGCCACAGCATCAGCAATTGGAGTAAAATTTTCGTTTAACTCCGCCCTTTGGAATCAAACAGAAATTGCACGATTAGACAAACGATTTTTTTTTTAGCGTTTCACAATATTTTGTTGAATTGATTACGTTAGTATGTGAGCAATTTTGCATCGTATTCCTAGGCAACTTTACTTGCCGCAACTTCCTCGTACTGTCAATTCGTTCTGTGTTTTTCGTAGTGTGAAGTTAGCTGCAGATTATTTTAGAATTTTTCCACACACGAATTAGAACTTTGGTCAATCGTCGAAAAAGAAGAATTAGAACGAATGAATCACAGAAGGTCAGAAAAGGCTATAATAAAAACCGCACGAAACTCTTTATTTTCCATTTTTCAAAAATTATAAAAATTGTTTACTTCAATCACCTGTAACAAAGAAAATAATTATTAAATATTTTGGAAATTTTGACAGATGGCTTATGAAAGATTGCTTTTAAAAAACAAAACAAAATAAAAGTTGCTAGTAAAACAGAAAATGTGCCAGGCCAGTTAGTTTTGCGGTTGCCCTCGTATGTTTTTCAATATAATGTCAATATATTTTGAAACGTTATAGCAGGGCACTTCTATCGATGATCGATGATAATCGGTTTGTGGATCTTCGGAAGGCCAGAAGTCTAGGGGCTGTAGCAGACCTCGACGTAAGATTAAATTTTTCCTAATAGTTTTTCATTTCTCTCTTTATTGCCTTTATCTGCCTTTGTTACTCGTATGTTTCTGTAGATTGGAAGTCGATTTTTGGGCCCGCCGTCAATTTGTTTGGAAACATTATCACAAAATGGACCCATATGGTTCAATCTGATTCGCGTTTGGTTGTTGGTCCATCGTAAGACTACTATTGTTATCCCAACCATACATTTTTTCTGCGTGTTGTTCGGTTTAGAAAATACTGCAACATTTATTAGTCAATCGATATTCCACTCTTCTTTAAAAATCCGTCAATAAAAAAATTGCCTTCCGTGAACACAAGAGGCAAGTTTAAAAGCGAATCATAAAAATTGCTGAAATTAAAATTGCCAAGTGTGAATGGGGACTAAGCTGATTTCAAATTTTTTCTCGTAGTAATTTAAATTGTCAAATTTTACAATTGTTAAAGTTTGTTAGGTAACATTTCTGTATCAAACATTCTAAAATATGTATTTTTGGCATTCTTTTTTTAGTGACTTTGAAAATCTAGCGAACTATTTTTGTTTATTGTACCATGGAAGTGTGAAATGGTCGTATATGTTTTTAATGACTATTAGTAGTCATTGATTTTTGTTTAATGTTTTTTCAAAAACTCAAATAAAATGTTTCAACATTATATTTTGTACATAATTCAATAAAAAAATTCTCTGCCTGTCCTAAAATTATAACTTATGTATGAATTTGAAATAATTTGGACATTTTTGGGATTATATAAGAAAGCCACTATACAAAACGATCGCCGTGACGTGTAAAAACGAGTTTTTTCAAAAAAAAAATATGGATTGCAGTTGCGCTTACAAATGCTTAGCCCTTTTAATAATTCTTGTGTCGGGTAAGATTGTGCGTTTAATGTTAATCTGCAAAACTTCAAATCTCAATCGAAATCTATAGGATTTTATGCTCATCGGATTTTGGCTATTCATTTCCAAGCGAATTGTAATGGACTTCTAGGCAAAATCTATTGAGTTTAATTTTAATTTGTGTATACGAAAGGGCCTGCATAACCCGATTGTAATGTAATGTTTTTCAAGCTATAGAGAAGGATACACGTATATAAAGTAGAAGTTTTCAGAAAAGTCACCCTGTGGCCCTGCTGTGTTAACACAGTTTCAGACACAAGCTGTCAAAGACCACATCGCTTGCGGCAAAACTTTCTGTAATTTGTCTTAATTGTTATACCCTATTCCCGACTGAGGTACTGGATATTATGGCTAAGTGGCGCTATAACACATAAAAGGTAACGAGATAGCCCCCAGTGTTTATATAACGATCGAACGAAACATATCTTGATTCAGAAATAAACCGCTTGATGGACAACTCGTTAGTTATATTTACAAGTTGGTCCATGAGCAATGAAATGTTATAGTGCAGGGCTCTCTGATTGATAAAAAGACCCCCTCACTTCAAGGGAAAGTTAAGGACACATTCAATCTCTGGTATTCCTCCATGAGGTGTCTGTTGTTTTAGCGGCAAATACTCGTAGTACCAGGGTGACAGTCCTTGGCAGAAAAATAACTGTTTCGCGTCGATTCGGTGCATAGATCCTACTGTCGTGGGATCGCTTATGACGTTGTTGTTGTAGCCGCACATGTAGTGCCGCAATTGCTGCTTCGGGCCAATCCGGTACATACTCGTAGAACCGGCTGACGTTTTCACCTTTGTCGCCGGTTTGACCTAAAGAACAATTCTTCGGCCATGGGCTTTCACCCCGACACACAGTTGCCGCTACAACAACCTTGTCCTCGTATTTAGTATCCTACGTTCACTCTAAAGGCCACCAGGTGACTTCCCTTTTAAATATAGATTTACGAAACTCTTACGAAGGTTGCTATTTACATTGGGTCCGGCAATAAAAACAATAATTTCTCATTGAAATGATTTTATTGTTTTTTAAAATATTCTCCTTTAAGATTAATACACTTTTGCATGCGCACAAACCAATTTTCGAAGCACTTTTTCCACTCCGATTGAGACACCTCCAAAACATGATTTTTGAACGCTTAAACAGCGGCTTCGGGCAATAAAAAACGTTGACCACGCATTTTTTTCTTGATGCTAGGGAATAAGAAGAAGTCATTGGGTGCCAAATCAGGGATGTACGGTGGATGGCTTATCAATTCGACATCTTGAGTGGTCAAATAGCTCATCGTTTCGGCTGATGTGTGAGAGCTCGCATTGTCGCGATGCAAAATGATCCGTCTTCTCTTATTATCTTTCCTCATTTATTCGAACACTGTTGGCAAACAGATGGTTGTATAGCACTCAGAATTGACCGTCCTAGGTTCTACTAAAGGCACTGTGTCAATATGGCCGGTAATACCGAAAAAAACGCAATCATTTGCTTCGATGTACTTGTTCCACGAACAACTTTTGTTGGATTTGGCTCGTCCTGAAAGACCCATACGGTCGATTGCTATTTTGTTTCGGGTTTATATGCATAGATCCATGATTCGTCACCTGTGACAATGTTATACACTGCCTTTGTGCTACCAGAGTTATACTTTTTGAACATTTTTTTGCACCAATCCATACGAGCCTTCGTCTGAGCATTCGTCAAATTATGTGGGATCCAACGAGAACAAATTTTTTTCACGGCAATAATGCCCAAGGATACCTCAATCTCCCAGTATGTCACATGTCGGCCTTGCTTAATCAGTTCACGCACAGCTCGATGGTTTCTGGCAAAGTTACTGAAGTTGGACGACCTACACGAAATTCATCCTGGAGCGAACGGCGTCCGAGACTGAACTCTTGGTACCAGCGATTAACAGTGCTTTTTGATGGTGCTTCATCGCCAAAAGTCGAAAAAAGTTGATTTTAACTCTCTTGTCTCGATAACCCACGCCCAAAATCATCGCACGAAAATGTTCACGAGAAAATTCCATTTTTTGACAGGTGAATTCGCCCTCAACCGACAAAACGTTTTAAGTGAAGTTATGCTAAAAAATGTCAAAGTTTCCAATGGAAATTTCAGTTTGCATCTGGGAACACTAGTATTGTCAGGACCCGAAATATAAATAGCAACCCTCGTATAATTTTGCGTCTTTTGTTTAACATTTTCACCATCAACAAATTGCAGCTCTGCATGTAAGAAGCGACTGTCAGTTCAATGATTACCATCTAAGCAACGAATGGCGTCTCATATTGGAGTACAAAGACGATCAGCTGAAATTGTTGCGCCAGCGAACGGTGCAGGACGGTACGCTGCTGTACATGGTTTGCAACAATGACGACATTACGGAAGTCTCCTGTGAAAATGGACAATTCAGTGTGCAGTTGCCACTGACAACATGTTACGGCCGCCTGCAACCCCAACTAAGAGAGGAAACCAATCGCCAATTGTGTAAATATAAATTGTACGGTGTGGGATTTTACATACGCTGCAAGGAGAACGATTATTTTTTCCACACCTACAAAGTCTGCTTTGATCATCAGCAAATGCGTTCGATCTTCACCATCAATGAAGCCTATCCATTCGGTCTGTAATTAACACTGCATTAACTTTGCCAACAAATAACCGTTACCTTCTATTTCCCTCTAGTACAAAGTCGACCCAGAGACATGCGTTTCGATCCCGATGATATATTCACCATGAATATATTCTCAGCTTACAATAAGCGTGACATTTATGCCCGCTTTGTACAGCTTTTGGGCTCTCAGCAAACCTTTATGTCCGCAAACGAGGGGGATCGTCGCATAGATCGCGGCCATCTGACACCGGTGGCCGATTATATGATAAACACCCTCATATCCACGACATTCAAGATGATCAATGTGATCCCGCAGTTTCATACGATCAACGATGGCAACTGGAAGCTAATGGAAGAGTGGGCTCGCAATCCCATTAACACCCCGTGTAAAGTGTGTAGTGGTGCATTGCAGTGGGTCTTAGAATTGCCCAGTTATGAGAACCGCTATGTCAGCATGTACTTGAGGGAGAATTTGATCCCCATACCTCTGTGGACCTATAAAGTGGTTTTGAATCGCTACGGCCAACGAACGGCATTTTTGCAGTACAATAATATACATGATACGCGAGAACCACCGGCGATTCCAAACGGCATCTGCCAATCGGTCGCATGCCCGTCCAATATAAATTTACGAAGGGGCAATTATGTCGGCTATACGTACTGCTGCGAGCAGGGTCACTTTATGAGAAGTGTTATTCCACATTTGCAGGGTCACTGCTGAAATTAAAAGTGTTTGGAAATTTTGTTATTATATTTATACTTATACTTTGGCATATCGCCAGTTTTATTATCGTTTTGGCCACGATCATTTGAAACATAGTTCTTTTTTTTAACGATAAACTTTTGTCCAATAGTTGATCGAAACTTGTTAATTTTTCGAATCGAATCCGAAATAGGTAGAACCATTTGTAAAGGAGATATCGACACATAAACCGATTGATTTATTCCAACGTCGATATTGTTTTCAAATTTGATGTTTCAAGGCTGCACTCCAATATAATCCGCTCTAATTTTGTCTCTATAGAATTGGCTATTGGCCCATTATAACATTTTCCTTTTTAGACTTTTGGTGTTATTATTTTTTAAAATTATTTTTCGGCTTGAGGTCATGTACTTAAACTCGATGTTCTTTGTTTGGTTTAATTTTTATGTTTTCCGATATTTCGATTGACTTCGTCAATCATCTTCAGGGGTTGTCAATTACGAAAACACTGTCGTCCGTCTAATTATCACTGTCAACTGATGTTTGTTCCTAGCTTACTTCTGTGCTTATGCATGACATTTCTGAATATAGATTTTAAAATTAATACTGATTTAAAATTTTGCATTTCCCACGGAAATGAACGATCTCTGCAACGCATTCTAGGTGGTCTTAGGGAGCTCTATGAGTCTTGCATTATACTCTTATTTTAAATATGTGACAGCGCAAAGAGAAAGGGACCTAAGGGTAAAAAACTCAATTTTCATTTTTTATGATGTGGACAACATCTGAGCATCGAATGAGACCGATCCCATGCCCCAAAAGTGTTCCCTCCCAGAGATATGCGCGTTTTATGAAAGTGAAGTCGACGATTCTAAGCGCAAATGGAAAGGGACATAATCTTTAAAATGGCTCTCCTGAACAAAACATTTCATCAACTTTTCACTTTTTTTTTGATGTGGACAACATCTGAGTATCGAATGAGACCCATGCTCCAAAAGTGTTCCCTCCCAGTGATATGCTTTTTTTTGAAAGTGAAATCGACGATTCTAAGCGCAAATAAAAAGGAACCTAATCTGTAAAATGGCTCTCCTGAACAAAGCTGGTTTTTAACCTTAAGTCCCTTTCTATTTTGCGCGTCACATATGATTCCGGAGCAAACCCCTTTGAGCTGTCTTCCATTGAAAAACCTGCAAAAAATAATTCTAAGAAATTAATAATAATTCTAAGCAATTTGTTTTAAACTTTTTGATTTTAATTTTTGTTATTTTGCTTTGCCAAAATTTTGACCAACGATCTTCTCATTGCTAATCGAATGTGCTAAGTGTACTGGTCCATCAAACTAAAATGCGTGTTAACGTCAAAATGATCTTACTGGAGCCAAGAACAAGCTCGATTACACAAAAGTCTTTCCGATTTCCTCGCTGCTTTGGAATTCGCATATTACAAGGGCAGATTAATAATTCCGTGACATTTCCAACTTCCCTCTTCGTTATATGAAATGCAACACTGCTCCCATCAAGTACCATCTGTTTATAGAGTACTGTCAAATGTTGAGAGAGTTCCGTCATTTAGTTTGTGTTTAACAGCTGTTCAAAACATACAACCTCGTGGAAAAAAGAGAATTTCGAGTGCTCATTAAATATTATTTTGTTGCAGAAAAAAACCGTCAATCGAACCAAGAAAAGGCTTGAAAAATACTATGGGGACGGGACTCCGCACCATCGATTTCAATGGTCAAAAAGTGGTTTACTGACTTTCTTTGTGGTCGCTCAAGTACAAATGACGCTTAACCTTATGGACGGCCAATTGAGGTCAATACACCCGAAAATGTCGAAAAAAAACCCACGATATGGTGTTGGCCGATCGAAGAGTAAAAGTGCGTGAGATTGTTGAAGCCATACGCATTTCATATGGCAGTGTGGTTTCGATTTTACATGATCAGTTTGGTTAAAGAAAACTGTCTGCAAGATGCGTGCCGCAAGATTGTTCCGCGATGCAGGAACAAGGTACTCAAGGCAGTACTTGGGGAGCCGTCAAATAAACCTTGTTGACCTCTGTAGCAAACGCAGCACCTACCTGTATGGTCGGCGAACGTGAGTACGACGCAGTGGAAGAAATTCAGACTTGCCAGAATATCGCCCTCAGAACTTCAACAGGGTGTCTTCTTATGTCTTCTGAGGACCATCTGCATGAGGAGGCGAAGGTCCTTACCGTGCGCAGACACAATTTCCTGCTGTCTAAGCAATACCTGCTAGGGTGTTTTCGCACCATCTTTTGGACATGATGCCTACGCCCAGGCAGATCAGATACGATCTTCATGATCTAGAGAGAGAGTTCCAGCAGATCCCCCATAGACGAACAAGACTTCAAATAAATATATTGTTGTTACAACAACAACAACGGGTGCACACGTGAACAGTCTCAATGGCATGATTACATGAATTGGGTTACGAATTGGTATCTCATCCGCCATATATTCCGGATTGAGCCCCCAGCGACTATTTCCTATTTCCAAAACTTAAGAAATGGCTCGGTAAAGAGAAATTCAGCTCCAACGATGAAATTACTGACCAAACAATTGCTTATTTTATGGAATTCGATATATTCTTTTTTGAACGCATACAAAATTAGAGGAACGTTGGACTAAGTGTATTGAGCTAAAAGCAGATTATGTTGAAAAATATTTTTTTTTTAAAAAAAAACTGTTTTATTCGAATAGTCACGGAATTATTGATCTGCCGAATTTTGTTCATAACTTTTTTTGCGACGAGCAACTAATTTTAGTGATTTCTTTGATTATTTTTCGTGCCACTCCGGTAGCCACATTTTACTTCCACTCTTGCTTAAATGTTGCTAATGACTGGTAAAACTTGCACCATATCGGTCATTTCTGATTTAAAGGCCTATATTTTTAAAGGTCACCAAGTATATAATCTAAACTCACTTAAACTAGCCAAGTTGATTCCAAAAGATCTTTACCAAATCCTGGTAAAATTAGACCATTGGTCCCGCCAGCAATTTGCACTTAGTTGGACCAAGCTCAGTGGGACTAGTTTCTAAAAAAATCGTTGACGAAATCGAATCATGCATTTAAATAAGTAATAAAATTTTGTTTTTTTTTTTTAAATTATTGGCATATAAATAATGGCCAACATTTTCTGGCTTAAACATTTACCAAATACAAAAAATATATTTGCTGTTAAGTCGTAGGAAAATTAAATTAATGTCAATTAATTGAACTGTAGATATGAGTGCTGCTATATATATTTCTGGCGTAATAATGAAAATGCGAATATTTATCATCAAAAATGATTTTATTGTTTTTCAAATTATTCTCCAGCATGATTTATACACTTTTGCATGCGCTCAAACCAATTGTCGAAGCACCTCCAAAACATGGGTTTTGAACGCTTCTACAGCATCTTCTGGTGACGAAAATCATTGACCACGCATTTTTTTCTTGATGTGCGGGAATAAAAAGAAGTCATTGGGTGCCAAATCAGGGCTGTACGGCGGATGATCCATCAATTCGATGTTTTTGCCGATCAAAAAGGCGCTGGTTTGAGCCGATGTGTGAGAACTCGCATTGTCATGGTGCACAACGATTCGTCTTCTCTTGTTCGTTTTTGGAATTTCTCCGAAGACTTCAGGCAAACAAATTGTGGTGTACCACTCAGAACTGACCGTCCTACGTAGCTCAAGCGGAACAGTCGCCACACGACAAGTTTTGCCGAAGAAACAGGCGACCATTTGCTTCAAAGTGCTTCTTCCACGAACAACTTTCATTGAATTTGACTCGTCTTCGAAGACCCACACGGTCGATTGCTGTTTTGTTTGGGGCTCATACGCATAGATCCATGATTCGTCACTTGTGACGAACTTATAAACGTCTTTTGAAGCACCGCGATCGTATTTTTTCAAAATTTTTGTTTGCACCAATCGACACGAGCCTTTTTTTGAACGATTTTCAAATTGTGCGGGATCCAAACCTTTTTTACGCCCAGATGTTCATGCAATATCGAATGTTGGAAGAAATGCCCAAAGATGCCTCTATCTCACGGTATGTCACATGACGATCTTGCATTATCAGTTCATGCACGGCATCAATTTTATCTGGCACAACGGCCGTTTTGGACGACCTTCGTCTTTGAGCGAGCGTTGGCCACGATTGAATTCTCATTAAACCAGTTTTTCACAGTGCTATAGGATGATGCTTCATCGCCATATTTTAGTTCTTGGATGCCCTCTTGTCGTGATAATCCACGTCGAAAGTTCTGAAAAATGATCGCACGAAAATGTTCACGACTTAATTCCATTTTTTTTTTGCCAAATTGATTTTTTCAAGTCACCGTAAACAACACAAATGATGGTCGTACGTCAAAACGTTCTGTGCACGTTTATGCTAAGAATGTCAAACTTTCCAATGGAAATGTCAGATGGCGCCAGGCAACACTTAGTGTTGCCTACGCCAGAAATATATATAGCAACCCTCGTATTTTCGACGAGTTTTTTTTTGGTAATGATTTGAATTTTCAGCTTAGTCGATGTTTAAAGCGGATTTTTCTAATTATTAAATAAAACGCCACTATCAAGTGCATCTCCATAATGATTTCTTTTGAAGCCATTAGTTGTTTAAAATTAAAAGAAATTATTTTAACAAATACTGAAATAATTCACTATTTGCAGATATATTGTCTGGGGAAAAACTCTTAATATTTATATAAGCAGTGCACTTATGGAAATCACTAAAAACAACATGAGGTTGATCGGCCCGGTCAGTTGAGTTGTTTGTTTCCACGTCAAAATGGTAAATGTATAAGTACTTAACATAATGTCATAGATAAACTATAACAACAGACGGACAAACCGACAGCCAGGCGCGAGTACTCCAGCAATTTCATGTAATCGCGCTTTATGAGTGCGTTTTTGTTTTGTTTTGCTACGTTGCTTTAAATTATGCGAACAAATGTGGAGAGTTGACATAAATGTTGGATATTTTTGTACATGCCGCATTTGAAAACAAAGCGATTATCTTTCGCGTATATTGCAGTGTTGCACGTTGCAGGTTGCATATATGTATATAAACGTCACTTACCTCACAATGCTTGCATGCCTTTCGCACTTTGTCATCAAAAGAGTATTAACTTAAAAATATTTTAAATTTTACTTTTTGTAAAAAAAAGACTAACGGTAAGAAAACGACTAAAAACTGCTTTCGATATATTTCCTTTTTTCATTTAAGAAATGACATGCTACTTTCAATGTTCTAGAGCACTCTAAAGCCCAATGCAAACAGTTCTTGGCCTCTACTGCATATTTGAGGTTTTTGAGTTAATACTCTTTGTTGAATATGTGCGATATGTAATGCAGTTTGGAATTATGCCATATGAATTAGTGACAAATTACTTAAAAACACATGTGTGTGAGCAATTGCCAGCAATAAATGCAATAAAACATCAACAACTGAATGGGCCTACCCCAGCTACAACATAAAAGTTGTTGAAATTTTGATACTGCAATAAATAATATCACAATTATGGGCTGACTCGCAACGTACTCCGTGGAAATGTGGCCAGGAGTTGGAGGGAAATAATGTGCCAGAGCCCCTGAGTGGGTTGCCTTCTCCAGTTTGTGTTGCGGTGTTCGCTTGTGTCGTTTTTTGTTTATTTTTCTTTTTTGTAACATCACAAAGTAAATGAGCCATAATGCAATGTTATGTTGTCTGGGGGTTTCACACAAAACATTCATACTTGCTTACATACATTTGTACTACAAGTTTCAAATTATTTGTTCAACGAAGCGTTTGGACTTGAAGCGCAAAATGGAACCTTTTTTTCTCAATCATTTTGGATACGAAGGTAGCAGGGAAAGTTTTGATACCACGGCTATCTATCTACTGCAGGAAGAAAAAATTATAGTTTAGGGTGACTTTTTGCGGAGAGCGTGATATTATTGTATGTACTATAAAAATGTAATAATATTATCAACCATATTATGATTTCCACAACTATGGTATAATGCCCTAAGCCATATTATGATCCCTACAATAATTCTATATTTTATTGGAAATTGAAATCTATTGGTCAAATTTGAGACCATGTTTCTATTTGAATAGACTTTTAGTTGCGAGCAGCAGGGTTTCAAAGGCTAACGCAATGTTAACCAAAGCCACGAACTTGTTAATTTCCCTTAGCTGAAAAAACTTCAAAAAATATTATTGAACAGCAAGTGTAGCTAAAGAGTCTATTAATAAGTAAGATATTTCATTTTCTTTTTCAGTTTTATAAGGCTAAAGGTCATAAGCAAAAAACAGATGTTTGTGTTTTTATAATTTATTTAATTTTATATAACTCAATATTTCGAACTGACTTCGTCGTTCATCATCAGGGGTAATCAATTTAAATAATGGTTTTACTTCCGTCCTGTTGTACTTCTAATATTCAACAACTTCATTTTCATAATACTCTTTTGCAATCAAATGAAAGTAAAAATACTAGTATAATGCGCCCTCTTTTCGCTTTAGAGACCTCCCTCCTTATAAATTTGGGTCCCTAGAGAAATCGATAACTTGCCTACATGGAAGTAGCAGTAGCACATCCTAGCAATCTTTATTTTCAAAACCTTGGTTATTGTCTTTCTCACGAATGACTTGTTTTTTTTTGCCTTTAGGTCCTAAGTCGTTAATAGAGTATTCGTATAAAACTGCTCCTTCTTGGTAGCCCACAAAACAGTCTTTTTTTTTAAAAAAAGGACCAATGTTGACACCTCTCCAAAATCTGCATCAAACTATCCCTCTCTAGTGCTGCATTACCTTCAATAATCAAGTTCATGTTTTCCAACATAAAAATGGGACAGTTTAGATTTTTAAAAAAAAGCCGCTAAGATGAAAATTCGCTGAGTCAGAAAAGAAGATTTAATTAACAAAACCGTTGTCCACTTCGAGTTGCTCTTAGGCCCAAATAATGAAGCGATAACGAATCGGATAGTGGTGTTCCTTTCTGATTTTAAAGGGGCCTTGTAAACGAATATTGCAAGGTCTTTGTGCAAAATGCGAAAAAGGCTGGTGCTATAAACGTTAAGATGTTAAGAAGGATGGTGTGAGTCGATGTTACAGGAATAAGTTGCACACTCTCGGTTACGTCAACAACATTTTCTTTAGTGTGTACCGTACGTCGACGGGAAGCGCAAGAGAGGTCCAATAACAAGCGAGTCTCACGAACTTTTTGCAAAAAACTTTCAGGCAGCAAGCGCGATGGATTTCTGGCTTTGGCCATAGCTTCTTTTTTTGGAATACATTGAGTTTTGAAATAAGTATGCATTATATCCCAATGATGTTCAAGCGTAATACGACACTCTCTCTTAAGATTTCGAGCAGGAAAGAGCAGTCCCTCCCTGTTAACATAACAAATGATTCCAAAAGGGAGTGAGTCGCAATTGAGTCGTAATTTCAATAATATTAAATGTTTTCCACAGTTTCGGCAGACGTTGACCGATGCCCTATAAAACGGCAAAGTTGTATAGCAACGGTTGATGGCTTCTGAAGTATAACAAATGGAGAAACTATCATTACTATCTGGTCATCCTATACATGTTGATGAAATCAAAAATGTGAGTGGAAAATGGCAAAGTTGTAGCATTTAAATTTACAATAGAAGCATTATTACGTTGTGAAGTTAATATGTTTTCAGACACGATTTAAATGTCGACATTGGTAATATATTTTTAAGATTTTGAGGATTAAACTCCGAGGAACCAAAGTGCTCAATACGCTGTTTAGTGCCTTTAAGACGACACCTTTTAATAAGCAAATTTGAGCCATTTCTGGTATTGAAAAAAAGTTGATTTTGAGAAAATTCGATAGCATGATGACCAATATTTAAACATGTACAACAATAGATGCATTTTGTAGAATCCATATAGAGGCAATATAGTATTAGATATATCAATATACAGAGATAGTGTTTAATACTTAGTGCTAAGTTGTAAACAAGTTTCAGTGCCCTATTCCCCCAAGTATTTCAATGAACTGCTCTCTTGTATAGGCTGATCCATCTACATTTTTTTCAGAACAAAAAAAATATAAAAATTCAAATCAAGTGTGGAATCTTTGTTGGTAATTTGAAAGGACATTTTTTGAATATAATTACCTTCAAATGTTGGCTGCAACTACGCCTCAGGGTTTCCATTCTGAGGGTCCAATTTTGGATGACTCGTTCGAGCATTTCGACCGGTATGGCTTAAATGACACGCGTAATGTTGCAAACCCTGAATCGTAGCTAGTTTGTCAGCATAGACTTTGGACTTTACGTAACCCCAAAGAAAAATGTCTAAAGGTGTGATATCACTCGATCTAGGCGGCCAACTCACCTGTTCAAAACGTGAAATTAGCTGCTTTTCGAAATGACCTCGCAATAGATCCATTGTTTGAGCAGCTGTATGACAAGTGGTACCGTCCTGTTGAAACTAAGTGTTGTCAAGATTACGGGCTACAATTTCAGGTAACATATAGATATCATGGCATGATAGCGAGCACCATTCACGGTTACGTTCCGGCCATCATCATTTTTTAACAAAATATGCACCGATGATTCCACCAGCTTATAAACCGCACCAAACCGGCAGCCCAAATGCGGCAATTTTGTTTGTTTATGTCGTTTTTGATTGGGCTGATTGGTCAGTCTTCCTTCATGAATTAAATAAAACTAATTTATTCCATGTTTTCCCAACGTTTCGTTAGCTTTTTTCTAACTTCTTCAGGGGATGTTTATTTGAAAATCAATTAGTTTTACATTTCATTCGTCATAATTTCTTAATACTATTAAAAAACTGGACATCACGAAACAATTTAATAATAAAATAAGAAAAAAAAATTAAAAATCACAGCAAAACTTAACACTAATATCACAGTAGCGCACTTCTGTTTAGTTCAACTTATTGCAGCAGATATTGGGCTTTTTTGTATTGACTGCCGTTGAGCCAGAAATTGGCCTCATCACTGAACAAAATTTTGGTGTTGATGCTATAAAATGTCCTTTCACATTAGCAATAAAGATTCCACACTTGATTTGAATTTTTATATTTTTTTTTTGTTCTGAAAAAATACCTTTGGATGGATCACCCTATACATCCCTACCACCGGCAGAAACGCTAAACACTATCACTACCAAAGGAGTACGGCCAAAATCTCACTAACTTAGTTTTCTTATTTCCCATGTAATCTTAAGTTCGCAATATCATTCAGATAGACCGTAAATAACAGTGGACCTACCACACTTCCTTGAGGAACTCCATGATCAACTTGTCCTTTACTACTTATACAGCCGTCAATTTCCACATATTGTTTCCTGTTACGAATGTAGCTCTCTATTAGTTCCAGGGCAGCCCCAGTAATGCCATAAAAATTAACCTTTTGCAACAATAGTTCGTAATCTACTGAATCGAATGACTTAGTAAAATCAAACAAAATGTGATATACGTAATATAAGTAAATAAAACTACAGACAGACAGAAACTATCATTACACTCAGCTCATCCTATATACTACATGTTGATAAAATAAGGAAAATGTTGAAAAACTTTTCAAACGACCTCCTCCATTGCATAGAAATTTAAAGAGTGTGGATGTTATTATGATTACTAACAAATTATTATGACAACACTGAAATTACACATGTCTAAATGCACACTTAGTGTTGCCAACATTTTAAGTTTTCTTCAGATATGCTACATCAACCCGTAAATACCCCCCCCCCCCTTTATAAAATAGACTTTGATGCTAGCACAATAAAAATATCCTACCGGTTTTTTTATCGACTCGAATATGTGCTTCTTATCTGCCCTCGTTTAATATTAATTCCTACACTGCCGGTGGTCTTGTGCCCTTGTAAATTCCTCCTTCCATCAGTTAAGTTGATAAACAAGAATATATATTTACAAATGACATTTCTTACGTTTATCAAGATCGGTTTATAGCCAGTGTCTGTGTGCGCGATAAACTCAAATTCAATAGTAACTACAGTAGCCAGGCTTATGTTTTTATATAAACATTCGCTTCGATTGATGATAACATTGCCCGAAGACATATCAATTCGTGTTCATTAAAAGGCAATTTGTAAATGGCATTCGCTTCTTTTAAGCCATTTTTCTTTGAATCGTATTCACACGCACACACGCTCGATTAGGCTTAAATATGTCGTTTATACCTAATCTGGATCGCCTATGTTGGCCGGGCGTTTCACCAAATGCGGGTGTCGCAGTAATCAAGTGACAATGGGTTATGTTCAATTATGGCCTAGTGCGGCGTCTGTCGGTCTGCATTACATTATGCCCAAGAGTATTTCGGTTTGGACTTGTGGTAGCGCAATTAAATCGGCGTTATGTGAATATATTCGGTGTGGTATGTGGACGTGATATAGTGTGATAAGTTTACATTTAAGGAATTTCCTTTTATGAAAACGGTGGGAAAATGTTAAATTATTTAAATGATAAAAAAACGTAATTTTGAGCTATAGACTTAGTTTGTTGATCACTATCACCTAAACATTCTGGATTGAACAATGGGCCAAACACTTCTTGGTTAGGAGACAAAATTGCTATATACAGGTTACTAAGAGACGTTACAAGGTGAAAGGGTCTTTGATTAGTTATAAATCAGTCCTTCCTTCACTTCATAACAGGCGAAAGCAAGGTTAAGGAAGGAAAACAACATTCAGACTCCTCAATATTTCACCCCTATTATAAAAATGTTGGGAATTCCCTTTCACAAAGAAAACGCGAATTCCCATTTCCAAAAAAGAATTGTGTTGAAACTTTCATTCACAACAATTTGATATTATGAAATTGTGGGACATTGCAAATCAGCTGATATTTTCGAACATTGGGCCGTTTATCAAAAAAAAAAAAAAAAAAACATTAAAATAATTAAGGCAAATGTTTGGAATAAGTGGCCTTTTGCTTTTGTTGACCCAAAATGATGAAGATTTAAAGGAAGGAAATGAAAAGCTTAACCGAAAATGTTACGCGATTCTTCCAATTCTTTGGAACAAGAAGATTGTATAAGTATGGTGCTTCTCGGTATAAAAATAAAATACTTAGTTTCATTTTTTGGCTACTCATAAACGTATACTACGAGGGTTCCTATATATATTTCTGGCCTAGGCAACACTAACTGTTGCCTGGCGCCATCTGACATTTCCATTGGAAAGTTTGACATTTTTTAGCATAAACGTACTCAGAACGTTTTGACGTACGACCATCATTGTGTTGTTACAATGACTTGAAAAAATCAATTTAAAAAAATGGAATAAACTCGTGAACATCATTTTTCACAACTTTAGGTCGTGGATTATCACGACAAGAGTGCATCGATGAACTTAATCTTTGTATGGCGATGAAGCACCATCCTATGAAATTGTGAAAAACTGGTTTAATGAATTCAATCGTGGCCGACGCTCGCTCAAAGACGAAGGTCGTCCAAAAACGGCCGTGCCAGAGAACATTGATGCCGTGCGTGAACTGATAATGCAAGATCGTCATGTGGCATACCGTGAGGTAGAGGCATCCTTGGGCATTTCTTCCACCAGCATACTTTCGATATTGCATGAACACCTGGCCGTAAAAAAGGTTTTTTTCTCGTTGGATCCCGCACAATTTGAAAATCGGTTAAAAAAAGGCATGTGTCGAATGGTGCAAAGAAGTTTTGAAAAAATACGATCGCGGTGCTTCAAAAGACGTTTATAAGATCGTCACAGGTGATGAATCATGGATCTATGCGTATGAGCCAGAAACAAAACAGCAATTGACCGTGTGGGTCTTCAAAGAGGAGCCAAATCCAACGAATGTTGTTCGTGGAAGAAGCACTTCGAAGCAAATGGTGGTCTGTTTCTTCGGGAAAACTGGTCATTTGACGACTGTTCCACTTGAGCAACGTAGGACGGTCAATTCTGGGTGGTACACCACAATTTGTTTGCCTGAAATCTTCGGAAAATTCGAAAAACGAACAAGAGAAGACGAATCATTGTGCACCATGACAATGCGAGCTCTCACACATCGGCTCAAACAGCGCCTTTTTGACCGGCCAAAACGTCGAATTGATGTGTCATCCGCCGTACAGCCCTGACTTGGCACTCAATGACTACTTTTTATTCCCGCACATCTAGAAAAAAATGCGTGGTCAACGATTTTCGTCTCCAGGAAATGCTGTTGAAGCGTTCAAAAACCATGTTTTGGAGGTGTCTCAATCGGAGTGGGAAAAGTGCTTCGACCATTGGTTTGAGCGCATGCAAAAGTGTATAAATCATGCTGGAGAATACTTTGAAAAACAATGATGATAAACATTTTTAATGATAAATATTCGCATTTTCATTATTAGGTCAGAAATATATATAGCCCTCGTATTTCAGGAGATGGTGGCTACCAGTTGGAGCTATGGCTTCTAACCCCTTACACCAATTATATTGTTGCTTCTGTTGAAGAAAAATTCAATAAAGTCCACACGAAGTGCAGGAACATTATCGAGAGAAACGGGCTGTTAAAAAATTGGTGGAGATGCCTTCTTGGAGCCCGAGAATTACACTATCTTCCTAAAAAAAGCTGTTAATATAGTTTATTTCTGCACAACGTTGGAATATACAATTACCGACGAAGAATGGAATGAGGACATAATGTCAACGGAACCAATAAACTCTTACTTTAAGGCTGGTAAAGCAATCAGAAGTCGTATTCCAAACTTAGTTTAATAAAAACATTTGATTTATTGAACACAATAATTCATTTCATTGAACTATATGTGACGCGCAAAATAGAAAGGGACCTAAGGTAAAAAACCAGTTTTGTTCAGGAGAGCCATTTTAAAGATTAGGTCCCTTTCTATTTGCGCTTAGAATCGTCGACTTTACTTTCATAAAACGCGCATATCTCTGGGAGGGAGCACTTTGGTGGCATGGGATCGGTCTCATTCGATGTTCAGATGTTGGCCACATCAAAAAATGAAAATTTATTTTTTTTACCCTTAGGTCCCTTTCTCAATGCGCTGTCACATATATTAAATTTTGTTTAAATCATATGTTTAAGTTCGATAAATCTCTTGTTTTCTTCTTCAATTTGGTTTTCAATTTCCAGTACGTTAAGTTTAAGGTTTTCAATTCCATATGATGTCGTTTTAATTCGTTTAATTTTTGTTTCATCAAATCAATTTTTTTGTTTCAAATCCAACATTTTTGAGTTAAAGTCCACTAATCCTTTTTGCGGCTAATCCTATTTGTAAAACTTTTGTTTCAGTCTTATCCTGCTTTAAGAAATCAACCAGGTCACTCGTGTTCTCTACAATTTTTTCTTGTGCCTCAACAAGCTCCACAGCTAAATTTTCTTTAGTTTTTGATGTAAATAACTTTTAAGATGATCCCACTGATAGAGGAGTTTTATTAGATAGTAGGGAGGGCATGAGAACTTTCACTTCCAAAACCATTGAGTTTTCATTATCCATTTCTGTAGCGGGGGTTTTCTTTGTCTGTATCCCAACCTTAAAAAACAAAAGACTCCTCGACTCCTCCTTCGGTGGCAACTTTCGACAACAACATTTTTTTCTTCTGCTTTGTGTGACAGGTTAGGTTTTACCTTAATCTAGCATAACGGACCTGGTTGACGTTTGTCAAGCGATTTTCCTCTTTACGAGGACATTAGGCCCCTGTGCGCTTAGAGCATATTTTAATGTGGTGGTCTATGGAACGTTTGCGACTACTTAATTAGCGAATGTCACGCTAGTTGATTTGTTGTACCGGCAGTATATTTCGTAATAAGTTTCGAGGTCGAGGTAAATATCTGTATAAAAACATATTCAGGCTTAAGGAAAAAAAAACAATGCAACCCGGTTTAAAAATCAATCGATTTAGATTTTCTAGCATTTGCAGTGTTCCAATTGTAAGAACAAAGTTTGCGTGAAAGAACATTTTGGACAATCGACTAAAAAAGCTGGAAAATTTAAGAAATTGAAATATTTTGTATGGGACTAAAACGAGGAAAAATAATTATCGAAGTGGAATACATAATGTGTATTTAATTGTATGTTGAGACGAAGACGGTGATGTGATCAGAGTAGTTGGTTAATTATCTCGACGGAACAGATAACATTTTTCTTATTTATTTATTTGATTGATTTGTTCACAATGTTGAATCATTCTTGCTAGTAGTGTCGCTACACTAGCAGAAGATGCGCTCTCACAGATCAAACTTCAATTGGTAAACGAACGATAAACCGGCAAATTTTTATTGAATTTGAAAAAATTAATATATTACAGGGTGGGCCATTTAAAGTTTGAATCGGCTGTTCAAATATACTGATAATTTTTTCAAATTTCTGGTTTTATTAGACTCAACTTTGTCACTTAATAATGGAACTGGTCGAATCTTTTGAATAGCAATAGCGATTTCATATTTCAGCACTTCAATTGTTTCTGGTAGGTTTGCGTAACATTTATCCTTCATAGGGTGGTCATCTAAAATTTGACTCGTTGTATTAAGAAGTACTGATAATTTTTTCAAATTGCTGTTTCAACTTTCATTTAACTCATCATTTAATAATGGAAACTCATCATTTAATAATGGAAAGGGTGGAATCTCTTTAATGGGATGTTTGATCACTTCAATTGTCTCTGGATTTTTTATGTAACATTTATCCGTAATGGCTTCGCACAGAAAATAATCCAAAGGGCTCATAACCACAACTCCGAGGCGGCCAATTAACATCAAAATTTCGGCAGATTAGTCGATTTTCAAAAACAGTGCGTAAACTAACGATGTTTAATCACTTCAATTGTCTCTGGATTTTTTATGTTACATTTATCCGTAATGGCTTCGCACAGAAAATAATCCAAAGGGCTCAAAATCACAACTCCGAGGCGGCCAATTAACATCAAAATATCGGCAGATTAGTCGATTTTCAAAAACAGTGCGTAAACTAACAATGCCGCCAGCCCACAATCCACACCAAAATGTAACTCGTTGTGGATGCATTGGCTTCTCAATAGTCTTGTGTGGGTTTTCTGAGTCCCATATTCGGCAATTTTTCTTATTGACATAGCCACCGAGATGAAACAGAGATTCATCAGAAAACACGATTTTTCGGTAAATTTCTTCATGTCCTGCCAAACATACTTCATGAGCGAAGCGAGATGGAAATGAGCTTCATCTGAAAACACGATACATTACAGGTACATTTCTTCATCTCTGCCAAACAAACTTCAGGCCATTAAGCGAAACGATAACGCATTGAATACGGCTTCAATTCTTGGACCAATTGAACTTTGTAAGCTTTCATTCATAGAAGTGCGAGAAATGTTCACTTCCTGAGACGAGTTGATGCTGATGGATGCTTTTAGACATTCTTAGCCACTGCAGCAATGTTTGCTAGTTAACGAACTGTACGAGAACGTACTCGGCTTGGTTTGTCCAATAACGAACCATTTTCATAAACTCGCTCAACAAATTAACGCACAAATTGAACTAAAGGACGATCTCTTCTCGAAAAGTTTTCACGTAGATTTCTTACAGTTTGCGTCAAAGACTCACTTCTTTAAAAGTAAGTTTTTGATATTTCCCAATTTTGTTCGAGCGCATAGCGTCCCATTTGGCAAATGTCAAACATAAAACTGGAAATAAAAATGATTGTTATTCTACCTTTCAAAGTCAAAGTAATCGGTAGTTCAAATTTTAAATGGCCCACCCTTTAGGTGGAGATACAAACAAAGATTTGACGGTACACTATTTTTGCAATAATCAAGACATTAACGATAATAGTTAAAGTCGAGTATGTTTTGATACTAGGCAACTTTACATTTCAATTTATGTTTGTACAGTCATCGGTTCAACATGTACTCGCAATCACTATAAAAGATTCCATAAATTAATGCCTGCCATTAGTTTTTAGGACCAATTACGCGGGCCCAATTTTAATGCAGTTTCTTAAATAACAAATAGCACACCCATTTTTCTGTCCACAATGTGTACATGGATCGATCCTAAAGTGATTTCACAGTATTTCGTAATTCTTGCATGATTTTGAGGCATTGTCATTTATTTGTGGACCATACAATAGTCAAACATCAAATATTTCAACTCGTTGGTAACACGGCTTTCTTGGACTTTCTGAAACTTTTAAAGTGTCCTTTTATCATTGGACTTATGATACTCTTTCCGGAAAATCTCTTCATTTGCATAACCTATCCACTCTAATAAACAGATTTATATCATTTGAATACTATGGCGTCTACCGTGCATTTCCTCAACTATTATAGTTAAACATTCATATGCACATAAATTTGTAAATAACCACAAAATGTTTTCAAATGCATATTTAAATAAACGCACGTTTGCTGCTTAAGTCTTTCGTTTCCTGCATCACTGGCTTTACTAGGGACGTCATTACAATGCCAGATTTTCTATTAACAAAATGATGGCAATGCTTTTAAACAAAAGCAACGCTAACTTTTAACTCAGTAGTGTTTTTTTGTATATTATTTTTTTCAAAATTCATATTTAAACTAAATCATGTGGTTAATAATTACACAGCCTGAACTTAATTTCATTACAAAGTTTAACGCCCACAAAACAAAGCTCACACATACGAAAAGATACAAAAAAACCATTTACACAAAATAAAGGCTCATGAGAAAAAAATAAAAGTGAAAAAAGAAAGAAATCTTTAACAATTATGTGTTATTTGCCTTTGTCTCCCCTTAGTTTTAACTTGCTGCAGCTTGTGCCAAAGATTCATAGATTTGGGTTGTTTTTTGTTTGGCTTCGCCTCCAGCTTTCAGAGATGAACGGTAATTTTGAAATGGAAGCAAAGCATGATTTTCACCTTAATTTGAAACAATTTTTGTGTTTATTTTCGTTTGTTTTTTTTGTTAAGTGAAATGAACCCCGAAATGAAAATCTTGGCTAGGAAGTAATGTGGTGGAGAGTTTTAAACATTAGACAAGAAACCAACCATAATGAGCGAATGTACACAGACACTAAATGTATTTGAAAAGCCGGCGATAATATTTTAAATATCAGTGTTAACACATTAAAACGTCTTAAGTCGACTTGAGTGGTTATCGGTTTTATTATTTATCTTGTTTCGATGAATAGTGTAAATAATCTTCATATCATAAATTTTAATTATCTTAATATATAAAAATGTAAAAATAAAACTTGGACAATATGTTAGCGTAGTCCTTGGAAGGTTTCTCTTATGTTTGGACCCGATAGATGGCGCTTTTATATTCATACAATTTCAATCATATTCACAAGAGACTTGAGAAATGTATAAAACCAAAAACTATATAATATATTATCTGGATATCAGTATGTGCGACCGAATTTTTTGACCGTTGTTTCACCCCATAGGACTTTTGCACTTATTTTTTTTTGTTTCTTACCATTACCGGTTTCTTTCAATAAACGTGTGCTCTATAAAAGTAAACATTAAAAAAGAACGTTAGCCACAATTTCAGCGTTTTTCTAATTGCTTCTGTTCGGTATATAAATATCCATGTTAATTATAATTAATTTTTTAATTAACATCATATAAATTGTTTTTTTATTTGTTATTTATTCTAATGAGCTTTTTGTTACAACTTGTTTTGTTAATCGTCTCAGCGATGTTGAAGCGGCAATGGCCAAGTGAGAGATACCCTATTAAACTTGACAGACAGGCTTTTTTTTATTACTTATTTGTTATGTTAGGCATTGTAGGCATTCTGGATCTGCCAGTTTTTGTTTTTCCGTTTTTTAAAAAGTCCATTGGTGAGGATCCCATTAGTAAGCGCGATTATGACGCAATAAAGACAGCTTCGAATTTGGATAAGAACATCAGATATTCTTTAATGGGTAGTTATACCTTGTTTGTGACGCTATTTTTGCAAACCTGTATATCAAACGATGTTGTTAAAACTCTGTTAGAATAAAATTATTAGATAACTAGGATACCGACAACTAAATTTCAAACCACGTCATTTTTGGTGCCAGGAGACGGAGTCCGAGTTTAGGAGCAAGTCGGAGCAAAAGTTTAGATCACCGAAAATGGTATGTTTTCATCAAAGTTTGTTAAAAATATTTACACTTCATAATAAAAGTTGTTATATAAGTATATGTGACAGCGCATAGAGAAAGGGACCTAAGGGTTTTTTTGATGTGGACAACATCTGAGCATCGAATGAGACCGATCCCATGCCCCAAAAGTGTTCCCTCCCAGAGATATGCGCGTTTTATGAAAGTGATGGTACACCAAAGATACACGTATTTTAATCTTTAAAATAGCTCTTCTAAACATAACTGGTTTTTACCCTTAGGTCCCTTTCTATTTGGCGCGTCACATATAATGATCAATGGTCATTGGTCGACATTTTGGCTAGTTATGGTCCGCAAAAAGAGACACTGCAGAAAGAAACGCAATACACATTCACGTCGGCGGTACATTTAAAACCCACATACTCGTATATTCTGGACTCGCTTAAATTTTTTATTGCAGCATACTCATGTACGATTTGAGTGGTTGGCATGCCCCATTCTGGTACGTTCCACACAAATTTTCCATTTAATAAGGAAGTAAGCGATAAAAAATTCTCACCATGCTTCTTCTTTCCACCAATTTTGTTTTAAAAATAAATTATCTATTGGTGAGGTATGTTGGATCAACCGACTGCAATTTGCAAACTTTGTAATATGCCTAGACTTACTTTAGCTGGCCTTCTGAGTGTATTTAATTTAAACAGTTGTTTGAATCTAGACACATTTTAAACATTTTCTTACTATGATTTTATTCTTCTCATTTCAGCTGTGTGTCAACTCAAAGGAATTTTAATCAATGTAAGTCGTAACAATTTTTTATTTGTTCATTTTTTAAAATTTATATTATGGGAACAAGCCGTCCTGGAATCGGCCACCCACAAAATGTGGCAAGCTGAGTCATGAATAGTTCTGATAAAGGCACTATCAAGCTTAAGTGAAGATTTTCGAAATGTCCTCTTTAACGATTGTCGACTGCCTGTCATATTTCTAATACCTCAAGAACCTTTTAAATACTTTATACTCGTTTTATCTGCAATATCTTGAAAATTCATGACTAGGAAAATCTTGTACATTTGCGCTCTTCGTTTCTTTATACTCTTCTCGATAAATATTTTGAATAAGCCCTCTACTTTGAGTGTTAATGTGCTTCGGCTTACCAGATTTATACCCTACACAATACAGAAGTGCAGGCTATTATAACGAATAATGACACATTTCCATACAATTACCCACAGCTCTAGAATGCAAATATTAATCGGTTCATATTTAGGAATAGACCCCACAGAAATGACTTTCTTTCTAAAAATTGTGCGTGTTCACCGTAGTTTGTTGGCAGTGTGCACGACTACGAGGGCTGCTATATATATTTTTGGCCTAATAATGAAAATGCGAATATTTATCATCAAAAATAGGTTTATTGTTTTTCAAAGTATTCTCCAGCATGATTTATACACTTTTGCATGCGCTCAAACCAATTGTCAAAGCACTTGTTTCACTCCGATGAAGACATCTTCAAAACATGGTTTCTGAAGGCATCAACATTCATTGGGAGCCAAGTCGGGGCTGTACGGCGGATGACCCATCAATTCGACGTTTTGGCCGATCAAAAAGGCGCTGGTGTGAGCCTATGTGTGAGAGCTCGCATTGTCATGGTGCACAATGATTCGTCTTCTCTTGTTCGTTTTTCGAATTTTCCCGAAGATTTCAGGCAAACAAATTGTGGTATACCACTCAGGATTAACCGTCCTACGTTGCTCAAGCGGAACAGTCGCCACATGACCAGTTTTGTCGAAGAAACAAGCGACCATTTGCTTCGAAGTGCTTCTTCCACGAACAACTTTCGTTGGATTTGGCTCGTCTTCGAAGACCTACACGTTCGATTGCTGTTTTGTTTGGGGCTCATTCGCATGGATCCATGATTCGTCACCTGTGACTATATTATAAACGTCTTTTGAAGCACCTCGATCGTATTTTTTTAAAATTTCTTTGCACCAATCGACACGAGCCTTTTTTTGAGCGATTGTCAAATTGTGCGGGATCCAACGAGAACAAGCCTTTTTTACGGCCACGTGTTCATGCAATATCGAATGTATGCTAGTGGAAGAAATGCCTAAGGATGCCTCTATCTCACGGCATGTCACATGTCGATCCTGCATTATCAGTTCACGCACGGCATCAATGTTCTCTGGCAAAACGGCCGTTTTTGGACGACCTTCACGACCTTCGTCTTTGAGCGAGCGTCGGCCACGATTGAATTCATTAAAATAGTTTTCCACAGTGCTATAAGATGGTGCTTCACCGCCATACAAAGATTTAAGTTGATCGATGCACTCTTGTCGTGCTAATTCACGTCGAAAGTTGTGAAAAATGATCGCACGAGTTAATTCAATTATGTTCACGAGTTAATTCAATTATTTTGCTAAATTGATTTTTTCAAGACACTGTAAACAGCACAAATGATGGTCGTACGTCAAATCGTTCTGAGTACGTTTATGCTTAAAAATGTCAAACTTTTCAATGGCAATGTCAGATGGCGCCAGGCAACACTTAGTGTTGCCTAGGCCAGAATTATATATAGCAACCTCGTATTATGCCAGTAAACCCACACACAAAGAACAGATTCGAAGCCAGAAACAATTTTTTTTGCGAACTGAATGATTGAGGTTACATGCACCTCGACTACATCAGTACAACCTTATCTTAGTTGGTGCTCTGTTATTCTTAGTTATTGTAACTGTAGTATCGGTGCAACATACCAAGTATTTTAGATGAGAATTTTCAGATCTAAAAAAGCACATGACACAGTTGTTCAATGAAAAAAATTAAAAATTTTGGTCAGAGTACTTCAAGTACTCGGATAATAACGAGGTTTATCGATTGAAGTAATAATCGAATTTTTGGTTATAGCCATCACTAATAATTGGTAACAACAACAAAATGTTTGCTAAACTATTTGTTGCCAAACCACCAGTTGTGGCTACGTACAAAGATCTCTTCCGATTTGTGTAACTACTTAGTAGGGACATAAATACTGTTACACACGTTTTATGCTGTAAAATAAAAAGTACTTAAACTGAATGTTTTTGGACGAAATATTTTTTAATATATTTACTTAAATTTACATAAATACTGTTACTACATTGAACACACCCATTTCAATAGTAGAACTGAACATACCCCGTTAATGTCATATGGGCTTTGAAAGCTAACCTCAATAGCGTTAGTCTGTAACGGGATATTAAAATTGTTTCAACTTTCATCATGGAGTGGTCAGATAATGAGAACCGTATCGCTGTAATAGCGCTTTTCAAGTGTGAAATGAAAAAAACGATATTTTCAAAACGCTCCGGCCACTAGGGATTAGCCGCATGTTCGTCTACCTATGCATAAAACTGTTTGAGGAGACTGGAGATGTAAAAGACCGCCACCGGTCGGGCCGCCCACGCTCTGTTCGAACACCGTATGTCATCAAAGCCGTTAAATCAAGAATTCACAGAAATTCGCTCCGAAAACAGAAAATCATGGCCCGTGAGATGAATATCACGCATAAGTCCATGAGTCGACGTATCGGACATTTATTGACTGCAGCTTTAAAAAAAATAGGATTGAAAAATGCAAACGTCTTTTGGTGAAGCACGCTGATAACTTGCACATAAAAATTTTGTTCACCGATGAAAAATTTTTACAGTTCAGGAAAAATTTAACAAGCAAAATGAGAGTGTATGCGCGGTCATCTAAGGAAGCATCTGAACTGATCCCAAGGGAGGAAAAGGGTCATCACCCAGCTTCAGCCATGGTTTGGTGGGGTGTCTTACGATGGGGTCACTGACCTTCATTTCTGCGAACAAGGAGTCCAAACATCGGCCAAAGTTTACCAAGAAAGCTGTTGTGAAGCCTCTTAACAATTCCCTGTTCCAAAACCAGCCATGGACTTTCCAGCAGGATTCTGCGCCGGCCCATAAGGCTAAAACGTCCCAGGACTGGCTTCGAAACAATTTGCCGGCGTTCATTTCCTCTGAAGAATGGCCCTCAGGCAGTCCAGATTTGAACCCATTGGATTACAAATTGTGGACGGTTTTAGAGGACAAGGTTAGTCACAAAAGATACCCTAACATTGGATCTC
Organism: Hydrotaea diabolus; assembly: GCA_963513945.1. Classification (NCBI taxonomy): domain Eukaryota; kingdom Metazoa; phylum Arthropoda; class Insecta; order Diptera; family Muscidae; genus Hydrotaea; species Hydrotaea diabolus. The sequence goes on from OY740718.1 coordinate 94,311,566, forward strand.
TTAAGATTGCTTTGGTTCGAGCTGTGACCAATTTTCCAATGGACGAGGTTCGTGCAGCTATTGACGGTTGGCCAGTGCGGCTTAAGGCGTGTGTAAAGGCAAAGGGCGGACACTTCGAATAAGTAGAATCTTTTTGGATACAATATACATCAATAAATATATTAAAAATTATTTGGTCAAAAAACACTCAGTACTTTTTATTTTACAGCATAAAACTGGTGTAACAGTATTAATGTCCCAACTAAGTATATAAGTATACAGGGGCGGCTGTAAAAAAGAAGTGCTACTTAATTTTTCAAATTTCTGGTTTTATTGGAAAGGTTGAACTTTGTCATTTAATAATGGAACACAATACAAGTATCATTCATATGACTACCACAACTGGCTCGGCAGTACCTAATCCGATTAAGACAATCTTTCTGTACATTTTGGGTTTCTTTGGGTCGAATCTTTTCAATAGTAACTTCGATTAAATGTTTCAACGCTTCAATAGTCACTGGATGCTTTGCGTAATATTTATCCTTAATGGCTACCCACAGAAAATAATCCAAAGTGCTCAAATCACAGCTACGTGACGTCCAAATGACATCACAATTTCGGCTGATTATTCGATTTTCAAAAACAGTGCGTAAACAATCGATGGTTGCGTTGGCTGTGTGTGGCTTCGTCTTGTTAAAACCAAATTTCGTCCATGCCATTCTCTTGAATTTTTGGCTCCATGATCGAAAATGTCCCAATGATGCCGCCAGACCAAAATCCACACCAAACAGTGACTCGTTGTGGATGCATTGACTTCTCAATAGTCACTTGTGGGTTCTTTGAACCCCTTATTCATATGCAGCAATTGTGCTTATTGGCATAGTCACCGAGATGAAAGTAAGCTTTATCTAAAAACACGATTATTTGGTAAAATTCTTCATCTCCGGCCAAACAATCTTCAGCCCATTAAAATAAAAAATATACTTAGGCCTTCAATCCGAAGTAATTCCAGTCAATTTCAAAAAGGCGCTTTTGTAAAAATATTTTTACAAAATTTAAGTATAATTCAGGAAACACAGTTGTCTGTCCAAGAGGTACCGAGCAGGCCTATAGCATATAATATAAGTAGTTGTACTTTGAAGGCTTCAAAGAAAGTTATCAGAAATATACAGACGTTTTCAAGCATTGTAGCATTTTTTCGCTAAAACTTTTACCAATTCGTCTTTTGCATACAAAGACATACTTTCATATTGAATTTTTCTTAAATAAACGAAATCTATCTCATCTGTACGAAAGGAATTTTTAGTAGAAAAAGACATTTCCTTTCACTCTGTATATGTTAAGCCTCACTAAACACCACTTAATGAATTCAAAACATAAACAAAACCTAACAAAACTTTGAATATTAGATGCAGATCCTCAAAAATATTTGAATTCATCAGTTAATAACTCTTAAGTGGTCCGGCAATTGCAACTTTGTGGCATTGTCAGGCAACTGAAACTACATGGAAATGCATAAAAAAAATAGAAAGTAAACCAAAGTGCCGATAACAATCCCAAGAAAAAAATTCATAGTCATTTCTTTGCCATATTATACGGTACAGTTCACTCATAACTCACTAGCCTGCACTTGCATGCGTTTCGTTGGCATCCGTTTGTGCCATATAAATGTCATTCAGTTTATTTCGTTTTGTGATTTGTATTCGCATTTGGGTGCCTTCAATCCTAGTGCAGCGTGTTTGGCATACTACCAAATGCCCAGAGATATGCACAAAAATTAAATCGAAAACATTTTTATTCCAACGAAACATTTCCACTTTCTTATTTTTATTGCGTTTTGCCATGTGTGCGCCGTTTTTGGGTTAAAATTCACCTTAAATCGAGTATGATTTTGTTAAAATATTCACGAGTTTCGAGTAAAAAGTTGGTGTTAATGCGGGTTGCATAACGAACGTCGTTTTTTCTTTCTTTCCCTTTTGCTGTTTCTGCCGGCAAAAGAAAAGGGGCCTTTTGGCTGACTAGAGGCACACACCATAAGTCAGTGCTGTTAGGCATAGCCCCGCTTACACCGGCACGCCTGCCTGCTATACAAAAGACTTAGACAACAAACTTTGTCATGACTGTGGCAACAGGAGACGAGCGCGGAATATTTTATTTATTCTTGTCACATATTTGGGTAACCAATATTTTATGTAATTTGTATAATTGTCCAACAAATAAATAAATTTAAAAGGTGTCGTCTGTGTTAATGTTTTGGTAGCGGGCTTTCGTTGATTTTTTTTTCGAAGAAAAGGTTAACACATTTCTCGTGTATCCGCAAACTTTGAATAGGTCTGCCATTTTCTGTAGAAACTTTCAAATTTTCACCTTATGTTTAATTGTGAGTTGTTTTTTGAGAACAAGTTCCGAGGCGTAGCAATAGGAATTGCATATAAAGTTTTGGAAATATGCGTAGTGTTTGATAGGTCGTTATACAGGTAGGGTTAGATGGCACAAGGCTATCTAAATATAATAATCATAAACACATGTTTATTAATCCTTGGTACCAGGATATTTTCATAATGACAAAACTAAAGCATTTTGTATTTCAACAAGTAAAAACTCTGTTAGATTAAGCCAGACTGGCTCTTATTCTCCCTCTACCATTCAAAACGTGTATATTTTTCCCTATAGTCCCTTTAAGGAAAACTTTTCTCAGCTGGGCCATTGTCAATTCTATCGTGTAAAATTCAGGGACCTACTTTTATTCATTTGTCGGATATCGTGCTTTCATACATAAATACATACATTTCATACAACATATACAACATACACTCAGACGGACGATCGGCTAATGTATATATTTTATAGGGGGTCCAATCAATATTTTAAGGAGCTGAAAATTGTGTTATATCCTCTCTAGGTGGAGAATATAGAGACACCTGTTTGCGTCTTGTTTGCGAAAATGTTTAAAAAAACAAGTAAAAAGTTAATTTAGTTAATTTCGGCCAGGCCGAGTCTTATACAGGGTGGGCCATTTAAAAATTAAATTTGAATCGGCTGTAAAAAAAATGCTCATAATTTTTTCAAATTTCTGGTTTTATTGAAAAGATTGAACTTTGTAATTAAATAATGAAACACAATATCATTCATATGACTACCACAACTGGTTCGCAATACCCCATCCATTCAACACAATTTTTCAGTACATTTTCTACTGTTTTTGGTCGAATATCTTGAATGGCAACTTCGATTGCACGTTTTATCGCTTCAATTGTCTCTGGATGCTTTGCGTAACATTTATTCTCAATGACTCCCCACAGAAAATAATCCAAAGGGCTCAAAACACGGCTCCGAGGCGGCCAATTGGCATCACAATTCGGCTGTGATTATTCGATATTCAAAAAACAGTGCGTAAAATATCGATGTTTGCGTTAGCTGTGTGACATGTGGCCCCGTCTTGTTGAAATTTAATGTCGTCTATGCATTCTATTGAATTATTAAAAAACAAAAATTCGTTGAACATGGCTCGGTAACGCTCCCCGTTGACAGTAACGGCAACTCCTTGCTTATTGTTGAAGAAAAATGACCCAATGATACCGCCAGCCCAAAATCCACACCAAACAGTTACTCAGTGTGAATGCATTGGCATAAATAATAATGTCTTGGTTGTCTGGCAGACTGTGCAGCTGTTTCTAAACCCGCCAAACTTTTTCTTCACCAGTCTTTGGCAACTATTACTTCAAATGACTTATAATCACATGTGGACTCTCTGAAACCGGTATACGACAATTTTGCTTATAGACTAGCCACCGAGATGAAAATGAGCTTCATCTAAAACACGATTTTTCGGTTAAATTCTTCATCTCCTGTCAAACAGTCTGCAGCCCATTGGGCGAAGCGAAAACGCATCTGATGGTGTCCCATTACACAGTACAACACATGATTTCGGGACTCAATTCTTGATAATTGTTTATGAAAGTAGCCCCAAAAAGAAGAACTACTGCATCATTCGTTTGGTCAAGGTACATCAAATAATAATTTAATAATTAATTTAAAGTATCGTATAGGGGAATTTGTCACGTTTTAGGCTCTTTTGTTTGTCGAGAACCACTAGTCCGAATAAGCTGCAACAAATTTAAAAAAATTAAAAATTACAATTCATTTAATCTGTTCATACAACGTTTCGCTACAAAAGCAACAGTGTCGCAATAAAAAATAAATGTATGAAGAAAAAAAATATTTTTTGCCTAAAAAAGTTTCTTTTTTTAATTCATAAAAAATACAAAACGGTAAAAAGTGTCAAGTCCTATTACTTTCGCGTAAATTAACATAACCTATGAACAAAATGAGACATAGATCATGAAAATCGATTTACGCGTTTCGCTTTTATGCACAATTAAGTGAAGGTATGAATTTCAAAAATTTGTTCGAGATATGCACAAAATTCTTTGGAAAAAACGTTGACTACCTTGACCAAAAGTTCTTCTTTTTGGGGCTACTTTCACAAACAATTATCAGAATTGAGTCCCGCCCGAATCAATCACCTAAAAAATGTTGTACTGTGTTATTAAATGACAAAGTTTAAACAGAAATTGGAAACTATTATCAGTACTTTTTTTTTTGCAGACGATCAAATTCAAAATTTTTAATGGCCCACCCTATAGAAACAGATTTTACATGAGAAAAATTTGATACTTTTATGCTTTATTGAGGAAAAAGTGTAAGAAAGCAAATAAAAACATAGTTAATTCCGCCAGGACGAGTCTTATACATATACTCTAAACCATGGTTTCGCTTTTATTTTTTTTTCTTGAGCCCCTTTGTTCCACGGGTCTTACTCCAATCTCAGTCTAATCTTCTTAATAAAGTCATATTTGGATTTGTGTTGAAATTTCCTCATACGAGAGTTTTTTCGGTTGGCCCCCTTTAATACTCCTACCACAATTTAATACTTGGGTTTTATGGGTATCTGCCAGGGATGCCAACTATTTCCGTATTCGAGTTTGTTTGCCTCAGAGCAGGTCTGACCACAGGTTCGATTTTGAAAATGATTTTCAGGCGCTTGTGAACCGTGGTTCTGATTCGATTCAATGGCTTAAAATTGGTTCATAGTTTATAGGAAAAAATATGTTTGTACCAAAAAGCTTTACGGGCGATTAATAGCCAGCATTGAAACATGGGTACTCTAATTTGGCAGAGATTAGTGATGGACGCACGGGCCGAAGGGGCCCGAAAAAGGGACCATTGTTTTGCGCTTTAGTATCGGAGGTATACAAATTCGGCCTGGCCGAACCAAAAATACGATAATAAGTAATGTGGATATATGGATCAATTCAAGTTCGAATCCAAGTATGGCTGCATTTTTATTATTTATCAAAATTCGTGCACGAACTTATCGTACAATGAGGCCGAAAAAACGGATTTGTTGATCAAACCAGGCTGCTGTAGTAAATGATACTCGTACTTTCCGATGTCCTCTTAGAAGTAAGTTTTCGATATAATTAAAAAACTGCACAACTTCCTTGTGGATATTGTGGCGGGGGAGGATATTTATAGACTTATTAAAAAATTTCTTTGTCATTTGATGTTGTCAAATGGATTTTATTTGCGTTCAACCCAAACTCGTAACTCTAAATGTCGCTCACAACTTAAAATGTCCAATTAAAATTCTATGAAATCATAAAACTCCCAAAAGCAGTCAGAACAATGGCAACAGCACAGGATATTTGTCAGACAGCAAACACCCTTCATCTATAGCACGCTTATGTATGTGTCTTAAGTCTTTTATTTACTACCTCATTTTTGCAGTCGAATCATAAACATTCACGCGCCATTCGCCAAAGCGCTAAACAATAAATATCATTTAATGTACGAATGTCTGGCATTTATAACATTTATGGCATGCGATCAATGTAAATCATCAAAAACCCAAAAAAAAACAAAACAAAAAGTACGCTTAAGCGGGCACAAATGAAATATTTGTGAAACGTGACCATACCTCCCGGTTGTATGGCACTTTGAATATGAAAAATGTCTTTCTTAACAACAATCAAGTCACGATAAATGTAACATTTCTTGAAATAAAAACCAAACCAAAAAAAAAAAACAACAACGTGCGCGCTTGCGCGAATGAAAACATAAATACTTGTATTAGAATTATGATATTAGCCAAATATTTAAATGAAAGCCAAAACTAAAATTGTATGCTAATAATTCCTCTTGTAGCAAAACGTATTATGGTAAACTGAAAATCGATCAAGGTGCCCCGCATTTGAGTAGATAATTGTGATGTTACTCAATACAATGCAAATTTTATGGATTTTTTAAAGGTTAACATTTCATATTTCATCGTTAATTTCTGGTCTTGTGACTTATGTTCTGCATCGCTGCAATGCGATGACATTTCATTAAAGCAAAAACAAAACAAACAAAAAAAACTACCAAACAACAACTAAACTGTCAAGGTCTTGTAGTCAATTTCGAAAACAAACTGACAATCAATACCTATGGGAGGGAGTTAATTTGGAACCAAAAAAATGCAGAAAAAACGAAATCTAGTCAAAACTTGGTTAAGACAATGCGGTAGGTAAGTTATACTTACAATCGAATCCATACATCATCCTCTCGTATATCATAGCAACCACCATTTGACCATTCAAAGCATCTCAGGTAGTCTAAGAAACAAAACCCGCTGTTTTTTTGCGGTTTTCAAAAGGAGTGTCTAATAAATTCAATACAAATAGTACAGCATAGACGTCTGACAAAAGACACATACCACACCACCCACATCGACATGTGCTCGTTCAACGAGCCATGTTTCGAATGAATGCAATTAAATTTTATTTGGTGGAAACAAATTTGAATTATGATTTCTAATGTATGAATTGAAGTTGTGAGCACCCACAAAACGTGCTAGCTCAAAGTTAGATTTCGTTTTGTCAATAATAAATGCATTTTTTTCCAATACAAAAAGAAAAAATGTGAGCCAATCAAAACGACAACTTCGAGACAATAGAGATCGCCTATTTGGCATAGCTAGATAAAAATGGATATTTAGTTTTGGCTGACTCAGTTGAGACAAATCTCAACGCAGTCAAAATATTTGCAATCAAAGAAAATTCTTTTAAATTTTGTGTCTTAAGTCTTTTGTTTCATGTAAGGGCGTACTGGTGTAACTCTTGCGGTAGCGATTCAAAGACATAAGGTAAGCTAAAGATGAGCGCTGTGATTACCTTTAAGCATTCATAATTGCTAGGGTGGCATTATTGGTATGTTCAGTTAGTTGATCCAGCTTAGGTTTCTATAAACACTTAAATCATTGGTTCTAACTAAGAAAGCTAACAAACAAACAGAGAGCGGCACGCATGAGTAGACGCTTCTCTTAAAATTTCTTCACGGAATAAAAACTTAAATCGTTGGTTTTAGCTAAGGAAGCTAACAACTTAACAGAGAGAGGTAAGCATAAGCGGATGCTCCTCTTAAAATTTTTCACGGATGAAACGGGAAACATTTGCCAAAATCAGTAAAAGTTTCGAACCTAGTGCGATATCCAGATTGTGGCTACATGAAAGCTTGGACCAAAATGGTTATATAAATAGATCCTGCATTATTCACAATGGTCAATTTGAGTAGGATCGAAAGTAAAATTAAACTTGAGGAGTGCCTGGACCTGTGAAAACATGGACAGAAAATATCTTTAGTAGTTGCTCAGTATGCCCTATGGGAAATTTGGTCAAAATCGGTTTCAATGTGTTGCTTCCTTTATTTAATTTTAGGTTTCGTGTGACTATGTTATAGTTATTTTGAAGCTCCATGTATATTGGAAGCAATTTCTTGGGCCACCAGACAATTTGTACGGGGACTAGTTGAAAAAATAAACTTTTATGACCAAAATCAATCCAAGATTGGTTGTTTGTCTGTCGTAGTATACTGTATACCAAAGTTGATGGAAACCGGAATTAATATGGTTGTTTTAGAGCAGGTGTATGTATCTTTAAGATCATTCTATAGAACCAGTACAAAGATATATAAATATATCAAAACGTGGTTCGGTATGATCCATTTTGACCTGAGCTGATTACTGATCGATTATTAAGCACTGTGGCAAATTCCATCAAGATGGATGCAATGTGTGGCTTCTAGAGCTAAAGACTGGGCATTAGTATGACAAGCATCAATAAGATATTGCATGTTCATTTGGCCGCGAAAAAAAATGTTCTCGTTGGATCCCACATAAATTGACGAATGCTCAAAAAAGCCTCGTATGGATTGGTGCAAAGAGATGTTGAAAAAGTATAACTGCGGTAGCGCAAAGGCAGTGTAACATTGTCACAGGTAACGAATCATGGATCTATGCATATGAACCCGAAGCAAAACAGCAATCGACCTTATGGGTCTTTCAAGACGAGGAAAATCCAACAATAGTTGTTCGTGGAAGAAGTACATCGAAGCAAATGATTGCGTATTTTTTCGGTATAACCGGCCATGTTGTCACAGTGCCTTTAGTGGAACGTAGGACGGTCAATTCTGAGTGGTATACAACCATCTGTTTGCCAACAGTGTTCGAAGAAATGAGGAAAGATACGAGTAATCAGAGAAGACGGATCATTTTGCTTTGTGCTTTTGCTGGGCGCCAGTCATATTTAAAATTAAGGGACAGGAAGTAGAAGCCCCGTAGAATTAAACAAGGGGCTCCCCAGGGTGGAGTGATGTTCCCGGCTCTGTTTACCTTGTACCTTCCTAAAATTCCTGCACCACCAGACGACGTTAAAATTGTGTCGTACGCTGATGATGGCACAATATTGGCGTCAGGTCCTAAAGTGGGTGACAGCTGCGAGAAAATAATCTCACTGACTTCGCACGTTTTTTCACTGCAAGGAATATGAAAATTTCCGCCTCCAAATCATCAGCCACACTGTTTACTGCATGGACCGCAGAGGTGCGGTTGTCACTCAATGTGAAAGTCGATGACGTCAACATCCCGACAACCAACTACCCCAAAATCCTTGGGGTCACATTGGACAGCCTTTTTCGATCCTCTGCATATGCTTCAATTATCTGCGATAAGCTTAGAAGTAGGAACAATTCACTTGCCGGCAGTACTTGGGGAGCCGACAAAGAAACCTTGTTGTCCTCTTACAAAGCGATAGGAGGTCGGTCTGCAGCGAATTACGTAGCAACGGTGTGGTCTTACAAAGCGATAGGTCGGTCTGCAGCGAATTACGCAGCGAACGTGAGTACGACGCAGTGGAAGAAAATTCAGACTTGCCAGAATGCCGCCCTCAGAACATCAACAGGGTGTCTTCTTATGTCTTCTAAGAACCATCTACATGAGGAGACAAAGATCCTTACCGTGTGCAGACATAATTTCCTGCTGTCTAAGCAATACCTGCTAGGGTGTTTTCGCAGTAGTCATCCTAACCACCTTCACTTGGACAGGATGCCTCCGCTCAGGCAGATCAGGTACGATCTTCTTGATCTAGAGAGATAGGTCCAGCAGTACAAGAGAGAACCTTTAGATCATCGAAACTATCAGGCAGGTCTGAACAACATTCACGCCGATGATGTCGCAGTAGCAGTATCCAGCTACAGTGTGAATGTAGTGCTTGGGGAGCATCCCCCGGAGATTTCTCCTGGGAAGAAGGCACTACCTCGGCAGACGCGCGTGGTTCTGGCTCAGCTGAGATCTGGATAGTGCAGCCGCTTCAATTCTTATTGGGCACGAATCGGCTAAAGTTCCGGACATCAGTCCCGCCTGCCATCAGGGACCACATGACGTGCTGCACCTCTTCAGTTGTCCGGTCAAGTCCACTCAGCTGACCTCAAGGTCTCTGTCGACGCATCCAATTCAAATGGCGCGTTTCCTCCACCTGGATATCGAAGCAGATCCCCCATAGACGATTAGGACTTCAATCGCACTCGTTTGGTGCGGAGTTGTGGTTGATAAAGTTATCGGTCCATATTATGTGAAAAATGAGGAGGGCCAACCAGAAAACATTAACAGGGCTCTGTATAGGACTATTGAAATATGTGGGCGTCCACTAGTTAAGAATAATTCTAACATATGGTGCCAGAAAGACGGAGACACTGCGCATACACCAAGAGCCACAATGGAACTTATTTGTAACTTTTATTTTGAACCCTTCAGTGTTACTGGGTCCACTCTAATTAACTGTTTGAGCGAGGTTCCCTATTTCATCCTAGATGTGAAAAAAAATTGTGAGGTGAATTAGTACATAACGACATGTAACAATACAACTACTTACTTTAGCAAAGTAGCATTTTAAGTTACATCGGGCGTAGACATTAAATTGCGTGTTATCGAGCGTGTACTGGTGTTCACTTAAGTGACGGCTTAAGACTCCGTGACATATGGTGGATTTTTTCCCATGAGCGGTTAAAACACAGTAATAAAATTGTTGAAAGTAGGTTCATTAATAAGCTTTAATGTTATGTGGTACAAGAGGCAAGAAATAAAGATTTATATTTTGTTTATATGGAAGAACAAAGCTTGGCATTATTTTTAAAAGAGTGAATTACTCCAGAAGCTAATTAGTTCAGGTGTGTTGTTGTTTGTCATATGGTGAAGGAATAGTAAACCTTTAAAGTTAAAGCCAACACATCACCGTCCGTCCAGACGCACGTTTCGCCGTTGGTGTGGGACGGATCATCAGTACCATAATTTTTGTAGCCATTCTCTCTAGAATTTAATATCTCTGACAAAAAATTCTGTATCTGCATAGGCGACTTTTATCGCAAAGCTTTACCCATGCGATTTCCATAAAATTCTATTTGCACCGAGAAGGTTTTGTTCTTAAGTCTTTTGTTTCACAAATCAACTGCCGGTCTTAGTCATGATCTTCAAATACTATTTCTTTAAGAAAGTTTCTCTCTTCAGTCTTTTGCTTTACAAAGCAATATTTTCCTTTTATAGCATTACCGTGAACTAGAACTAAAACTCACCAATAGCTAAGCCATGTTTTAGACTTGCCTTAACGCCCAACTCTAAGTAAATTGTTGTTATATTTTATAGCTTCGATTACTTAACTTCTTCATTCACATCCAATATCTTACGGACCGCAGAGCAGTATCTTGAAGATAAACATAAAAGACTTCTATTATTGTTTTGTTTTTATTTTCAACTATTTATCTTTAAAGAAAAAAGCAGAAGAAAAAAACTGCCGCTGGTGTTGTTGCTTTTTATCGTCACCATTGTGTTGCATCCATACATTGTTGTCATTCTTGGTGTGTGCAACATTTTCTTGCCAACTATTGCCAACTTGCCTGTCGTCTGTCGGCCCGGTTGTGTGATGTCATGTATGACAACGACAGCGATGACGCCGAATCTTTAGGCTGAGCTTATTTTGTTTCTGTTTTTTTTTCCTTTGCGGTATTTATGACATTCATTGAGTATTTCTTGTAGTTTTTGTTGCTGTGGTTGCTTTGTATTGTGATCATATCGCACTCACATTGCTTTTGTTTCAATTTTAATGTTTCCTTTGTCTCTGCTTCTTCTTTCGCAAAGTGTGAAACAATTTTCTCAAAATATTTTGCATATTTTATTGTTGACTTCTTTATTTTGTTTTGGTTTTTGGTTTTTTTTCGTTTGTCTATATTCATTTCAAACCATGAACTGGATTTTATGTGAAAAAGCGGCTGTGTAATGTGGCACCAATATGAGCTTTGCAGCAGTTTCTTTGCTTGGTATTTAATTTAAAGTTTAAATGCGTACTTGATTGAGGTACTTGATAACAAATCTTATACAAACTTTATGCGTATTTTGTAATCGATGTCAGGGAAACTTTTTTCGAATTTGAATCTTTAAAGTGTTTAAGGTGGCCTATATAAACCTAGTAATAAGGTGTTGATGTTGTTGTAGCGGCAACTATGTGTCGGGATGACAGCCCTTGACTGAAGAATTGCTTTCGGGTCAATCCGGTCCATAGAAACGGTTTTTGTGGGACTGTTCTCAGGATAGGGGGCACAATTGTAATATATGATAAATAATAATAATACTTTTCAACATTCAGTTATCTGTAGCATTTCTTATTAAGCTCAAAACATTGAGCTGCGCACAATGGCCGTGTTTGATTACCAACTCACTTAAGATGTGCTTAATGAGATACGAGGGCGACCGCAAGAGTAACTGGCCTAACATAAAAAGAACCGTTTTTTTAGAATTATTATTAATTATTTTTCAACATAATCTCCTTCCAACTCAATACACTTCATCAAACGTTTTTCAAGTTTTTTAATTCCATCCGAAAAATAAGATTTTTCAAGACCTTCAAAATATGCCTCAGTTTCAGCAATAACCTAGCTATGGGACGAAAATTGTTTGCCAATTGTTTGAAATGCTCGAACGAGTCATCCAAAATTGGACGCTCAGATCAGAGATCCTGAGGCTTAGTTTCGGCCAACATTTGAAGGAAATTATATTCAAAAAATAAATGCCACAAAATGTCCTTTCAAATTACCAATAAAGAATCCAATATAGCGAAAAAAAACCCGCAATGCTAAAAATTTATATTTTGATGAGCCGAACTGGCACTGTGGGATGAACCAAACGAATTGTTACGGTGCTCATTTGAAAATATTGTTAACAATATCTAAAAAGGGTGTTTCAACTTATCAGAAAATGCTCACCATGGCTTCAGTGGGATACCTCTATACAATGGTCCATATTTTTAATGACTGAGACATAATCGTGGTTAAATGACGTTTAAGTGCCTTTTTATCTGATCCTTAAAATCTTGAATTGTTCTTGGCTTATTGACGTTCCCTTTTTCTGTTAAATATCCCCAAAAAAAGAAGTCAGACGGTCTCAAATCACATGATCGTGGCGGCCGCGACGTGAATTAATCGCGCGAAAGAGTCATTGTTTCGTTGGCTGTGTGGCCAGTTGCACCATTCTGTTGGAACCCCACATATCGTCCAGGTTCATATCCTCAGTTTCGATGACGTCGCCAGCCCACAGACCGCACCAAACAGTCACTAGTGGATTCTCATTTACCCAAATGTGGCAATTCTGCTTGTTAACGAATCCAATGTCAACATATTTGGTCGATTATGCTGACAAAAAAAAATACGAGTGCACTAAATTTGAATTATGATTTCAACACCCATTTTTTTCTTAACGCTCTGCTCTATGTTAGAATTTGTCAAACACGGAAACAAAGAAATGTTAACTTAAGTTGGTCAAAAAACTAGACGTTAAAGTGTGACTCACAATTAACATCCTGCATTATGGTTGGACCACCCTTGAGAATAACCACTACAACCAACCGGAGTATATAATAGGCTGTTTCCACTACGGTCGCGTCCGCGTCCAAAAATCAATGAACGCGCGTTAAAACCTATAAAAAAAACCAAGGCAGTTAGGAATGGGAAAAATTCGCGTTCATATTGGACGCGTTTTTCGATAAGTCGCGTTTACTATAAATTCGATTATTTTTGCAATCGAAACCCACCCATACCTATTAATGGCAACACCGCAAATTGCACATCCCTATTAAAACAGCTGTTTATCAGCATAAACATAAAGCGCTGCTGCTACTGCACATTTCTATTAGGCGCAATACCATTTGATCCTCATTTTCCACTGCGGTTAGCAAAATAATATCATTTAACTCCATGATAATGTCACAACACAGAAATATTAAAATTTTTCGCAGCGCAAAAAAAACAACAAATAAACACAAACAGCTGTTTGGACGCAAACGTGGACCCAAAACACAATGGAAACACCATTAAAAACCATTACCATTAAATCGTGAACACTAAAGTGGACGCGACCGTAGTGGAAACAGCCTATAAAAAAAAGAACTTAGACTCACTGCAGAAACCTTAGACAATGTTGCTTTTAACCAGATTTGAATAAATGATAGTCATATTTAGTACTATCACACCTTACAAGAATGAGGATTTAAAAAAAGAAACAAATTTGATGCCGCTAATTAAAAATTGCTATGTATATATTTACAGATTTGCGTATGTATAAGTACATAAAAACGAGGGCGGTCCCAAAATTATACGACCTGACGTATAGGTGGCGATAGTAATTTGAAAAAATTACTTACGCGAAAAGTGGCCATCTACGAGGGCGACCGCAAAAGTAACTGGCCTAACATAAAAATAACCGTTTTTTGGAATTGTTATCATTTATATTTTAACATAATCTCCTTCCAACTCAATACACTTTATCAAACGTTTTTCAAGTTTTTTAATTCCATCCGAAAAATAGGATTTTTCAAGACCTTCAAAATATGCCTCAGTTTCAGCAATAACCTAGCTATGGGACGAAAATTTTTTGCCACCGAGAATTTTTTTTTAATTTTGAAACAAGAAATAATCAGAAGGAGCTAAATCTGGACTATATGGTGGATGCGGAGCAATTTCAAATCGTAATTTGGCCTGCTTTTGTTGAGTTAAAAATGCATTGTGTGAAGGAGCATTATCTTGATGAAAAAGAACTTTTTTTTTAAATGCGGTCGTTTTATCTTAATTTCTTCACTCAACCGATCCAATAATGCACAATAATATTCACTATTTATAGTTTTTCCTTTCTCAAGATAATCAATAAATAGTATACCCCTTGCATCCCAAAATACTGTGGCCATTACTTTTCCTGTTGACCTAACAGTTCTCGCCTTCTTGGGACCACTTTTACCAGCTTCTATCCATTGTTTTGACTGTTCTTTGCATTCTGGGATGTAGTGATGAATCCATGTTTCATCAAAAGTTATGAATCGACGCAAGAACTCTTGGATTACGCTGATAAATCGCTAAAAACTCCTCGGAATTGGTCCAACGGACGATTTTTTGGGGCAAAGTCAACAAACGTGGCAGCGTTCTTGCGGATAGCTTTTTCATGTGGAGTTCATCATGTAAAATACTCCAAACTTGTTTTTCGTGTATTTTAACAATATCAGCAAGTTCTTTGAGCTTTATTCGTCTATCTTTAGTCACTTCATTAAATATTTTTCTAATGTTTTCAATAGTAGTAGCAGTTTTCGGTCTTCCATAGCGTTGTTCATCTTCCGTACTTGAACGACCCATTTTAAATTGTTGAACCCAGGATTTCACGGTGGAGTATGATGGTGCATTATTACAATGAACAGAATGCAATTCATCTTTGATTAATTGTGGCGTATAACCTTTCATATAAAAGTGTTTAATTACCACACGAAACTCTTTATTTTCCATTTTTCAAAGATTATAAAACTTGTTTACTTCAATCACCTTGAAGAAAATAATCATTAAATATTTCGGAAATTTTGACAGATGGCTTATAAAAGATTGCTTTTAAAAAACAAAAAAAAAATTGCTTTTAAAACAGAAAATGTGCCAGGCCAGTTAGTTTTGCGGTCGCCCTCGTATGATAAATAATAATAATAATAATATTTTTAAACACTCAGTTATCGGTAGTATTTCTTATTAAGCTCAGAACATTGAGCTGCGCACAATGGCCGTGTTTGATTAACAACTCACTTAAGATGTGCTTAATGAGATAATTTAACGCCATTGTATAAAAATGTAAAATATTTTTTGTTTGCAGAAAACTATCAATAACCTGGCGATTATGACGATTGCTGCGAAAATTTTAAACCTAGAACAGGTATTAACCGGCTCAAGACCTCTTGCTTCAAACAGAAGACAAGTTTTTAACAAAATGGCAAAGTGACATTGATTTTCGTGGCTGATATACCTTAAAACAAATTATTCAAAACAAAAAAAAACGTTAAACGAGCTTTAACGTTTTATAAGCGAGTGCCAATTAAACAAGGCTAATACAATTCTCAAACATATTCTCTGTCAAGGATCTTCTTCCAAAACAGCTTATGCATATTATATGCATTTTCTTGCCGATCGACGCAGAATCACTGTTTGATGCAATTGAGCGATGCCCGTCCGTCCGCCTGTCTATCTATTTTTATATTTAAAAATCAGATCATAAATATAAGAGAGCGTATCAATAATTCCTTGACTTTTCGAACTTTCCTCGTAGTTATATGAAATGCAACACTGCTCCGATCAAGTACCATCTATTAATAGACTACTGTCAAGTTCCGTCATTTAGAGAGAATTCCGTCATTTAGTTTTTAACAGTTGATCAAAACATACAACTCGTGGATTTTGTTAAAAATGGAAAAAAGAGAATTTCGAGCGCTCAGTAAACATTATTGTTTGCGGAAAAAAGCCCTCAATCAAACCAAGGAAAAGCTAGATAAATACTATAGGGACTCTGCACCATCGATTTCAATGGTAAAAAGTGGTTCACTGACTTTCGTTGTGGTCGCACAAGTACAAATGACGCTAAACGTTCTGGACGGTAAATTGAGTTCAATACATCCGAAAATGTCGAAAAAGTCCACGATATGAAGAGTAAAAGTGGGTGAGATTGTTTATGCCATACGCATTTCATATGGCAGTGTGGTTTCGATTTTTCATGATCAGTAGGGTTTAAAAAAGATGTCTGCCGCGTTTGCTCTCAATTGACCATAAACGTAATCATGTGACAACTTCTAAGGATTGTTTGAAGTTGTTTAACCGCAATTCGAATGAGTTTTTGAGGCGTTTTGTAACTGCGAATGCAACATGGATCCATTACAACACTCCGGAGACCAAGCAGCAGTCTAATAATGCAGCTGTCTCTGGGTGAACCGGCACCAAAAAGGCCAAAGTGATTTTGTCGGCCAATAAGGTGATGGCAGCAGTTTTTTGGGATGCAAGCGGGATAATCCACATCGATTACCTTCAAAAGGGAAAAACTATAAACGGCGTATATTATACCAACTTATTAGACCGACAAAAAAGACAATATAGGGCCAAGAAAAAAGTTATTTTTCACCAAGATGTCTTAATGGAAAAATTGCATGAATTGGGGTTACGAATTGGTACATCATCTGCCATATTCTCCGGATTTAGCCCCCAGTGACTATTTCCTATTTCCAAACCTACAGAAATGGATCGGTGGAAAGAGATTCAGCTCCAAAGATGAAATTAACGATCAACCAAAAGGTGATGGCAACAGTTATGGACCTTGAAAAATCTTATTTTTTGGAAGGGATACAAAAATTAGAGAAATGTTGGACTATGTGTATTAAAAAGGAGATTATTCTGATTTTTTTTTGCAAAAAAAACTATTAGTATTTGTATAGTTGACCTTTTGGTGTTTATATTTTAGTTTTTGTTAGGCTTGAGGTCATAAGCAAAAAAACAGATGTTGGTGTTTTTATAATTTATTTAATTTTAAATAACCCAATATTTCGAACTGACTTCGTCGTTCATTATCAGGGGTGATCACTAAAACAAAACCGAGAACATAAAATTACAACAATACACAATTTTCTATCACGAATAACATAATTTTTGTTAATAATTACATTTAAATAATTGTTTTACTTCTGTCCTGTTGTACTTCTAACATTCAACTAATGTATGTCTTTCCGTCGGTACTTATTAGCAATATGTCTGTATGTATGTGTACATCTATCCGTGTCAGTTTTAAAGTTCATTCTCTTCAAGCAGTCTTAGGGCAGTCTTCTGCTCGATTGGTCTATCAACAGCTTTTAGGTCAGATTTGTGAGAAGAAAGTCTAGTCTTTAGTTTTATCCCAGTAGTGCCAACATATACCTTTTGGCATACGTTGGACTTGTCACCATCACATTTAATCTTATAAACTAAATTGGACTTTTCTTCACTGTCCACCTTCGATTTTGTCTTACTAAATAATTCGTTAACTGTCCTAAACGTTCGGGACGCTGTCATTATTATAAACGTCCGATTTGTTGAACCTTTCGGAGAAACCAGGTATGTACGTTATTGCTTTATAAGTTATTAATCTTTTTTCTTTAACTGTTTGGTCATAATTGGTTTTCGTCCGTCTAGTTAAGTCCTCTATGGTTTTAATTGGAAAGTCATTTTTCTTTAATACGTTCTTAATCCGTCGGGGATTCGTCGGGGATGTTTGGAGTGAAAGTTTATTAATCGTCCGGAAGATGTTGGTTTTTGATACCAATCCAATTTTAACAAATTGCCTTCTCAAGATAAGAAAGTTTTTGGTCACATTCTTTCTCCATTGTGAATTGTATTTGTCTTTTAAATGAATTTAGTATTTGAAGAGCGTTGTCAATTTCACTTTTCTTTAAAATCTCAAAAAGGTCGTCAACATCTTAAGTCATAATCTGGGCTTTGTAGTCATTATTTGTATTGAAACGTTCAGTAACTCTTCCATGATAATTCGGAAAGTCATGGAATTACTGATATGTCCTCGTACTAAAATTTTTCTTCACACAATTTTTGAAAATAGTGGGTGTTAAAATATGACAAATATGTAGTAATATCACATATCCTTAGCCAAGACTAAGGCTTTATTTGAAGCCTGTTGTCTCACACTAACCCTTTATTATCGGTAAATATGATGAGGTTTAAGTTCTATCTATCTTTTTGCATCAGATTTCTTACGACTATACCAATTTAATGAACAAAATCATTCCACTTGCATACAAAGTTAATTACTTAGATTTGAAAGTAAAACCGAAGTTTTCAAAATAACTGTTCATAATTCCAATTGCAGAAACAATATTTTAAAATCTTGAAGAATAAAAATTAAACAAACAAACGTCTTTTATTTCGGTCCAATAACCGATTACAGAAAATGTAACCATCAGTCGGTCTAGTTGACAAATGCTCGTGGTGATGACTACTGAATTCAAAGAGAACTTATAACCACCAGTCGAGAACAACAACCAATACATGTACAAATGTAATTCTAATAATTATTCTAATGCGTTAGGGTTACCGATACTTTGCATCATCAACAGATACTGCCAGTTCCCACTACTGACGTTTGTAGTAGCAGTCGAATACATGAACAGTAGTTTCAACCTTCGGCATTCGGTTGGCAATGAATTCGGTTGTGGCAACAAATCTTTTCTCTGTGTGTATATTTGAACTCATTCCATTTTTTTCTGACGAAAAAATACCCACTTAGTATTTTAACTTCAAAGCGGCAATTATTTTTAGACCTTACAGAATTCTACATTAGCTGCACTTTAGCACTGACTATGGAATAAACAACAGCTTGAACGCCTTGCTGGGCGCATTAAATTTGTATCATTTATTTTTTTCTATCGACGAAAACATTGTTTATTCCACACCAAAAAAACGACGCTCATCAATCTTTTAAAACTATTTATGTGGGCTGTTTAGTGAGGGAAGCATTCAGAATTCATTTTAAAATAATTGACTTTCGTTTGAGCTTTTGTGTGCCTTACCTTCCAAAGGTCATTTGTTACGATCACAGACGGCATTCAACTTCCACCCACTAATTTCTAAAATTCTTACTGAGAATGTGGTCATTCGACTAAAACGAAACATTTTTCAACTGTTGAAATTGTCTTCAAGTTTTTCTAAAATAGTTTCGAAATATAATTAATGCATTCCTTGTGTAATCGCACCGAAAAAGGGATGATTGTCAAGCGCTTTTGTTCTTGATCAATGAATAGAAAACAACGCAAATAGCGTCGAATGGGCGGCTTTAATTTATTAATCTTGTGTGTGTTTTTCGTTTCAATACTGGGAATTGACATCATCACTGGCGTTTCGAGTAAATTAAAATTGAATAAATCCATTCAAGCGTAATGCCGAAATGCAATGTCAGCTTTCGTTTGCTATAAATAACACTTGAGTAGGTTTACAGGCAGACTTTTGGGTTGTAGCTAAATTTTAAATTGTAATGGGATTTTTCGACATACGCTTAAGTGGGTTACAAATACTTCATTGTAGATTGCCTACAACATTTTACAGGAGTTTAGTTGAAATTTTTTTTAATTTTTTAATAGTAATAAAGTTGAACGAAAATGTATTTACAATTTACAAACATACAATTTTGTGATTTTTTGCCCGGCAGCTTCAATGCCGAGGTATTAGAGGAATTTGTATGCCTTGAATCCGCCAAAAAGTAATACAACGATGTCATCATTGAAATATAACAAAGAATCGTTAAATAGTTTGGGGTCAGTAAACTGCTTAAGTACATCGCCCTCTCTCAAAAGACGAAAATTCCACTTTAAAGTATTCTGGTACTACCTGCGCCTTTCTATGGCACCGAAACATGGATTAAGTTCATCGAAAAACAAAGAATAAACTTGCTTGGACATTTTGGTGGAATGGAAATTAACGCTCCAGCCAGAAAAGCTTTAGACGATAACTACCACGGATATCGTAGGCGGGTGCAGACACCAAGTAAAGAATGATGCGAAAATTCTTGGTATTGGAAACTTATGAAAGTTCGCCCAAGACCAAAGTGATTACTTTATTGTATCCAAAAAGAATCTATTTATTCGAAATGTCCGCCTTTTGCCTTTACATACGCCTTAAGTCGCACTGGCCATTCGTCAATAGCTTTACGAACCTCGTCCATTGGAAAATTGGCCACAGCTTGAACCAAAGCAGTCTTAAGAGATCCAATGTTGGGGTATCTTTTGTGACAAACCTTGTCCTCTAAAACCGTCTACAATTTGTAATCTATTATGTTCAAATCTGGACTGCCTGAGGGCCGTTCTTCAGAGAAAATGAACGCTGGCAAATTGTTTCGAAGCCAGGCCTGGGACGTTTTAGCCTTATGGGCCGGCGCAGAATCCAGCTGGAAAGTCTATGGCTGGTTTTGGAACAGGGAATTGTTAAGAGGCTTCACAGCAGCTTCCAAAATGGTTTCTTGGCAAACTCTGGTCGATGTTTTGACTCCTTGTTCGCAGAAATGCAGGTCAGTGACCCCATCGTAAGAGACACTCCACCAAACCTTGACTGAAGCTAAGTGATGACCCTTTTCCACCGTTAAGATCAGTTCAGATGCTTCCTTAGATGACCGCGCAAACACTCTCTCATTTTGCTTGTTAAATTTTTCCTTAACGGTATAAATTTTTTCATCGGTGAATAAAATTTTTCTGTACAAATTATCTATTTTTTTTTTAAAGCTGCAGTCAATAAATGTCCGGTACGCGTTTGAAAGCACCAAGTCCCATGTCTTTTTTAATGATTCGACTCATGGACTTTTGCGTGATATTCATCTCACGGGCCATGATTTTCAGTTTTCGGAGCGGATTTCTGTGAATTCTTGATTTAACCGCTTTGATGACATGCGGTGTTCGTGCAGAGCGTGTTCGGTCCGACCGGTGGCGGTCTTTTCATCTCCAGTCTCCTCAAATATGATAATAATTTATATAATAAATAATTTAATAAAGTTGTGAGTAGTAAGTAGGTAAATTTCAAAAGGGTATGGCCGGGACTTTTCGTTGCCGTATATGTGGCTATGGATTCCGTTCAATATTCCCTGACATTGTTGACATCTTTGACCCAAGTAAAGTTTGAGACATCGTTGTCAATGATGACCGTTGGCGAATTGACGGCAGTGTGTCAAAGACTATCTTGCCTGCCAGCAGGGACCACACTTCACCTGTTGAGATGCCTAGACAAGACCTCTCCGCTGGTTTCCAGGTGCCTGTGCACACGCCCAGTCCAAGTCGCCATCTTTCCGAAATTGAAACCCAGACCTTCAGAGTCAGCAACACGGCCAAAACAGACAGCCTTAACCGAACTGCAGCCATTACAACAAGGACAGCAGCTGTTGGCTAAAAAGCCTGAAACTAAGTTAGCACATGTAAAGAACACTAATCCCTTAGTCGTACCGCTCGAAGCGACGAAAACATTGCAGCCGTAAGAGTACCCGTTCAAAGTGAGCCAAATCAGTCGATTAAGCGTCGTTCTTAGGAATTATGCAACTCTCAAAACACACTGTGGCGAATTTTGTGAAAGATTTTGGCCTTCATCCTTATAAACTGTCTCAGGAACTAAAGACACTTCATGATTTGAAACACCGAAACTGCTCCGATTGGGCTCTGGCAAAGTTTCACAAAAATACAGAAGCTTGTCGAAGAATCCTCTTCAGCAATGTAGCTCATTTCTGGCTGAGTGGTTTTGTCAATAAACAAAATTTGAGTTATTGGATAGCAGAAAACGCACATGTGCATCAAGAGACACAATTGCATCCGCAAAAAATTATTGTGTGGTGTGGTTTTCATGCTGGAGGTGTGATTGGGCCGTATTTTTTCGTCGATGAAAACAATCGTCATGTTACCGTCAATGGAGAGCGCTATCGTGCCAGGTTAGAAAATTAGAATTGATCTGAATAGTTTTGCCTTACTCATATTCTTTGAAATTGTTAAGCTGATCTGAAAACGTCTGGTAGCTGCTAGATCTACAATTGTCTTAAACCATTTTAAATCATTTATAAGTTTCAAAAATGTGTTTCAATGGAAATAATAACAAGCTCGACTCTAAGGCTGTTAACCTTAGATTGCGAATCAGATATACCTCCGTACTAACTGGAATGACGACTCTTAACGTTTTTATTAGCGCATCGACAATAAATACGATTGCGCATATGCTCTTAGCCTTTTACTAACTTGTTTAAAATTAAAACATTTTTGAATTATATTTAATTTTTTGTTTTCACACATGTGAGCGGGCAGCGGCAAAAATCTCAACGACAATAAAATCTATAAAAAGGGCAAATATATCAGAGTTTTAAAATCACAAAGTAGCCGACCTTAACAGAGAAAGATTATAAGCAATTACCTATCGTAAAAAGTACTGAAATCGTCTACACCGGTGTGAAAAATCACAAAGTAGCCGACCTTAACAGAGAAAGATTATAAGAAATTACCTATCGTAAAAAGTACTGAAATCGTCTATACCGGTGTGAAAAATTAACCACATTTGCAATATTTTCACAAATAAATCTCTCCAATTACTTAGAATTTTTCTACATTTGACTGCTATGCCCGCTGATAGTGCTTCTATTTCCTCACCTCCCGCAACTGATGAACGGCTTTTGCATTCACTTGAAGTCTATGCCGATTTACTGGGGAAAGTTTCGATTGCCATCAAAGAGATCTTGAAAAATGGCATAGACGAAGACAACGCACGTGTAGTGGATGTCTTGGAAGATGCTCTGCAAGAGCTTCAATTAAGACCGGATATGGCAAAGACCCGCGGTCGTGCCGTTTATGAACTGTTGAGAGCGACAAGACTAGCAGCACAGCGTATTCCCACGAATCGCCAGTAGTGATGGCTTAGTTAAAATAAGTAAATATTTAAAATGTAGTGCTAACCTTTACTTTAAGTTAAAGAGTATCTTCCCAGTAAACCAAATTTGCCGACAATGTCTGATATCAGACAATTCTAAATAATATCTGAACTCTGTCGAGAATTCTTACCGAAATCGTTACGAATTCTGTTCTGAGGATTTTTTATTTATTATGTTCCGAAATATCTGAACGAATTCTGTTAGACTTGTCTGTGGGATTTTTATTAATTTTTTGATCAGACTTATCTTAATGAACTCGCAACGAATTCTAAACGATTTCTCTAAGGTAGTCTGTTCGTTTTAAGTTGTTGTTATTTATTCATATTTTACAGCTATTGGTATTGTGTTCAGACATGTCTGAACCAATTCTTAACGAATTTTTAACTGTCTGAGGTATTTTTATATTTCAAATTGTTGTTTTTTGTTTGTTTACATTCAAAATTTACCAAGGCATTAGCCCAAAATTCGTTCAGAAATCGGTTCGAAATGTCGCAAAAACATCAGAGTTTCCTCAGAGAAGTAGTTCAGAATTCATGTCAACCCTCCAATATTTTTGTCGTAACGAACTCGGCAAGAATTCTAATCCGAAATCGGAACATTTTTCCGAATGTCGTACAGAATTCTGACCGATTTCTGAACGTTTGGTTAGCTGGGCTGTGCGAGGGATTTGTATTGTGTTCGGAGGAAAACTCTACTGCCGGCAGTTCTCGTTAAATGCAAAACTGGTTGCCCGTAAGTGTATAGCCACTAAACATAGTTACAGCACAATAATTGCTTGCGGTATTATCACAGTAAGGTGGAGCTCTGCGAAACTGCAGACACCCCTGCTTGTAACGTAATGATTTTTGAACATGTTTTACAATTTTTTTTTTGTAGAACAAAAATATTTTCTTCGTTTTTGATTGTTTACATTCAGAATTTACCATGACATAAGCTCAGAATTCGTTCAGGATTCGGTTGGAAATGTCGGTAAAAACATCAGAATTTAATAAGACTAAATGCCAGAATTCTGACCGAAGTCGTTCAGAATTTGTTCAGAACTCGATACGACAAATCGAAATCTTTCAAATTTCCCAAGACTACAATTCAGAACTCGGGCAAATGTGGGCAAAAATATCAGAATTCCCTCCGAGAAGTAGTTCTGAATTCGTGTCAACCCTCTCATGTTTTTCGTTACGAACTCGCTAAGAATTCTGATCCGAAATCAGAACATTTTTCCGATTGTCGTACAGAATTCTGACTGAATTCAGAAGGTTTGAATCGTATCGAATCGTACACAAGAGTCGTTGGCAATGCTCTTGTACGAGCAACATATCATTTGTCATATTCCGCAATTTTTTTATAAAGTGGTTTTAATTTCATTTCGGGTGATGAATTAATATAGCCTGGTTTAGGTACTGCTGCCTTAAATTCAAAGTAATCAAGTTTGACAATTTATATAAATAGAAAAACTTTTAACTAATTAAAAAATTTGTATATTGAATTAAAAAATATGTATTTCAATTTAACAAAATTGTTAGTAATTCCTTGAGTTTTTACTCAATAAATAAATTGTAATATTGAATACAAACGTTGCACAGTGGTCGATTTGAAATATTTAGGCGGCCAAAAATATTTTTGGACGTTAATGGCTTCGAAAGACTGTATTTTAAGTAACTATCTATTTATTTTAAAAAATAAATAAGAAAAACATATATTTTATAATAAAAACACATTTTATTCTCATAAATAAATAAAAATGCATTAAATTGTCTTATTAAAAGATGTTTCTATCTCGACTTCTTCGTGCTCAATACTTGATTGTGTGTGAGGCTCGGCAGGTTCTAATAGTTCTATAACTTCATGGAAAAAATCTTGTGTGAAGTTTTCTTTAACGATCTTTCACTACTTACGAGTGGGTCTGAAGTAAGAAGCAATCTTTGATAAATATCACGGTTGCATTCTTCCTTTGAAAATTTTCTTGAAAAATTCTGTCTGTATGACCGAAAATGTTTATTTCGTGCTTCTGCAGCCTCCTCCGACAATTGGCCGATTGGCAACAGTGCATTATCTATGATGGTCGCCCCATGTAATAGTAATTTATGCATTGTTGGAGTCATGGGATTCCAGTCGTATAATTCCACATACATTTGCGCGGTGTTGAAGGCATATTCTTTGAATTTTGTTGTATTTATTTTGTGTCCACTTGAAATCGCCTCTAATAAGATTTTAAATCTATGTATTAATTCGTGGTTAATGCCTGTTATGTCCGCCGCTAATTCTGTTTTCAAAAAATCTCCTACTCGTATTGCCATCATTGGTATTACCAAAATTGGCTTTAGGCATGTCCACCAACAGCCCAGTTTCTAAGCGGAATCTTTCTTGGATTTCTTTTTTCCTTTCTTCTTCTAATGCTTTCTCTTCCTGGGTCCTTTTCTTTCCATATTTCTTCACGGGCAATTTATATGCCAAATGCAGAATGTTTTCAAAAATACGTATTTTTGCGTGCAATACCGAAATTCCAAACTCAAGAGCATCGGGACTTATCTCGTTCTTTTTGCTTAAATTGTTGAAATCTTTGGAAGTGGCGCCACATATATAGCATCGGCTAGTTGAGGTCGTGTTGGTTACAGCATTGCAAACTTTGCCATCAATCATGGTCATTTTTAAAATGTGATTATAAGCAAATTCTTTTCCATCAATATTTACTTTTGTAGGAGTGAGGTTCTTAATTTCATTTTGCACATAACTTATTTCCTCTTTTGTTACATCTGTAGTTTCTTTCACATACCGAAATCTGATGGGGCGGCAAAATCGTGGTGATGATGGTGTTGGGTTTTGCCACAACACTTTATTGTTTTCTTTACCACAAATAATTTGAAGTGGGACAAAAGAACTCAAAAATATACTAGCATCGGATTCGGCGTCTTCCGAGAATTTTTGTTTGTACCGTGCTTGTTGTGACCCGTCACACCCCCATTTATAAATGATCGTTAATGACTTTCTTTCAATTTCGTTAAGGGTTGAAAACATTTCTTCCTGGTAGATTGATAACCGTTGAATAGTATGATCCATTAGGCATTGTAAATTATTTTCTGCGCAGGTAGCCGTTACTCGCAATGCCGTCTTTGGTGGGTAGCATTCTTGTTTTGCTTTCAACAAAAGGTCGTAACAAGGGTAATGCTTTGGGTTAGTTGCCCTTATTATTTCATATTGTCGTCTTGTTAGATCAGCTTCAACGAACATTTTGAGTGCTTGGAACGGGATCAAAGCAGCAATTGTTTCATTGGTCTTGGAATAGGCTTTTCTATATTTACTAGCCTTTGTTGGTGAATTTCCAATTTCTTTGAGCACTTTTGAGGCATTTCTTTTTCCCTTCGTTTGCAATATGACTTGTGCGGCATGTATAATCATTTCATCATCAACATTTGATCGAATTTCCTCAGTTTTTCTTCTCTTGCTTCGTTCACTCGAATCCGAAAATGATTTGCTCGGACGACCTGGTTGATTAAGCGAATGCACTGGTATTTCAAAAGTGCCTTCCAGCCACTTCTGGTTGTTTTTCATAAAAACTTCTTCAACTCTATGAGCTTTTAGCCATCTCTGTTTAAATTCGTGTTTGATGTAGGAAAATTTATGCTTAAGGCTCTTTTTTCTTTCCACAGTGTCTCCGCAAGACAATAGCTAGTGGTTTTCTAAAAACTCCAATTTCTCATCCATACTTGGTAAATTTTGTAGTAGCATTTGCTCAAACAGACATTTACGGGTCACTATTTTCACCCCCGACGAACTAGGTATCTCCATAGCTAAAAAAAACATAAAATACAAAAATGGTTTTTTAAATTTTTTTAACAAAATACTTTGAACTGCTGTCTTTAAGGAATAAGTGAGATTCTGCGGCTCTTGTTTTTATAGAAAAGCTGAATGTGTAACGTATTCAATAAACAAAAAAATATGATCCGGACGAATCCTGATCCATAACAAAATTGCTTTTGAAATTAAAAAAATTAAATTTTTTATGTGAAAAAGAGGGTATGTTCAACTACCGAAAAATATAACGAAAGTTAAAAATAAAAGTTAAAACTATCATTTCTTAGTCTGTTGTGGCAACTAAGGGTTTCGCTTAGAATTGTTCGTTGAAGCTGCTAATTGGAAATAACAACAAATAATTTCGTACTAATAACCATCTTCGTATTGTTAACCCCAGCATATTATGTACACTAGAAATATAAAGAACAAATAAGTGAACCACGTGGCCTCGCTATTGGAGTAAAACAAAAATTGTGCGTTTTAATGACCCCTTGGGTCCATAAGTCCGATTTAAATAAATCCATCTTTGCATTCATTACGAAATTAGCTTTAATTTGATTATCCTTTAGGCCGTATCATCTTACACGTAAACTAAAAACTGTTCGCCCGTATGTCTTTAAACCAAAAAAAAAAAAATAGTATCTTCGAGACAAAAACATCGATATAACACACTGTAGCATCCTTTTTTTAAGGATACATATTTGTGACAGCGCATAGAGAAATGGACCTAAGGGTAAAAAAAAATCAATTTTCACTTTTTTTTTGATGTGGACAACATCTGAGCATCGAATAAGACCGATCCCATGCCCCAAAAGTGTTCCCTCCCAGAGATATGTGCGTGTTATGAAAGTGATGGTACAAAGATACACGTATTTAAATCTTTAAAATGACCCTCCTGAACAAAACTGGTTTTTACCCTTAGGTCCCTTTCTATTTTGCGCGTCACATTTGTCGATATTAATTATGCTATCGATTTTTTGATAGCTTTTGGCATGAGAAAAAAAAAATGTTCCACTACGACATATCAAAAAAATCATTTAAAATTTACCCAAAGAACGATGTCAAATTTGTCAAAGACTGCAAGGAAGAAATGTTAAATTTAGTGGGAGTTAAGGTGTGACTCACAATTAACATCGTGCCTTAGGGCTGGACCACCCTTTATTTTAGTTTTCACAGCCACTCGGCATTATTAAGATTATTATTAATTTTTGAGGGAACAAACATTTAAACTACATCAACTACTATTTAAATTTACTATTATTTAACTAAATAAAATGTTTTCTTTTTTAGGTGGCCTGAATCCTGAATCTGTTGTAGGTAAGTGAGAATAAACTATGCATTAAAAATCACATACTTGTATTACTTGATTTTATTGATAGCACTTTTTTTCTTAAATATTTTCCATAAGTATTCAATAGATTTAAGATCAAGTGACCTTGGTTTTACTCTCACACAGTTGTCCGCACTTACTTTTTTTGCAAGACCATATTTGTATATTGGATAGTTTTCCTGTTTAAATACACATTTCAAGGGCACTTTTCCATTCAGTATAGAGTAGCATGAATTCGCAAAGAATATGGTTGTCAAAATGTAATCCATGTTTGATTGAATCCAATTCGTGGACCATATTACATTATCCATGGTTTAAACTTTTTGTTGAAACCAAAGTTCTTTATTTTAAGCAGGCTTACTTGCCTTAACAAATTATAACCAATAAAATTTATTTTAGATACGCGTTTTTTATTCCTAATTTTTTATGGTGCCTTACCGATTTGTATGCTTCTCTGCAACAATATGAGTCAGAATATTTAATACATAAATAAACATGTTATTTTTGCTCGAAAATTTTATAGAACTCTTTTCTTTAGTCGTATAAATGGCTGTTATCATTATTTTTATATTTTTGGATGGTTGGCGACATTGAAAATTTTAAAATGACTCAAAAATTCATTTTACTACAAATCTAGCTGTTCTTGAACGGCTTGACCGATTTGTAAGAAATATTTGTCATATGAAAAAGAACACTACAATCTATATTATACGAGGGCGACCGCAAAAGTAACTGGCCTAACATAGAAAGAACCGTTTTTTTGGAATTACTATTATTTATTTTTCAACATAATCTCCTTCCAACTCAATCAACACTTCATCAAACGTTTTTCAAGTTTTTTAATTCCATCCGAAAAATAAGATTTTTCAAGACCTTCAAAATATGCCTCAGTTTCAGCAATACAATTTTTTGCCACCGAGAATTTTTTTTAAATTTGGAAACAAGAAATAATCAGAAGGAGCTAAATCTGGACTATATGGTGTATGCGGAGCAATTTCAAATCGTAATTCGGCCAGTTTTTGTTGAGTTAAAAATGCAGTGTGTGAAGGAGCATTGTCTTGATGAAAAAGAACTTTTTTTTTCTAAATGCGGTCGTTTTATCTTGATTTCTTTACTCAACCGATCCAATAATGCACAATAATATTCACTATTTATAGTTTTTCCTTTCTCAAGATAATCAATAAATATTATACCCCTTGCATCCCAAAATACTGTAGCCATTACTTTTCCTGCTGACTTAACAGTTTTCGCCTTCTTGGGACCACTTTTACCAGCTTCTATCCATTGTTTTGACTGTTCTTTGCATTCTGGGACGTAGTAATGGATCCATGTTTCATCAACAGTTATAAATCGGCGCAAGAACTCTATTGGATTACGCTGATAAATCGCTAAAAGCTCCTCGGAATTGGTCCAACGGACGATTTTTTGGGGCAAAGTCAACAAACGTGGCAGCGTTCTTGCGGATAGCTTTTTCATGTGGAGTTCATCATGTAAAATACTCCAAACTTGTTTTTCGTGTATTTTAACAATATCAGCAAGTTCTCTGAGCTTTATTCGTCTATCTTTAGTCACTTCATTAAATATTTTTCTAATGTTTTCAATAGTAGTAGCAGTTTTCGGTCTTCCATAGCGTTGTTC
Source organism: Hydrotaea diabolus (assembly GCA_963513945.1). Lineage (NCBI taxonomy): Eukaryota > Metazoa > Arthropoda > Insecta > Diptera > Muscidae > Hydrotaea > Hydrotaea diabolus. The sequence goes on from OY740718.1 coordinate 94,341,433, forward strand.
ATCTTCCGTACTTGAACGACCCATTTTAAATTGTTGAACCCAGGATTTCACGGTGGAGTATGATGGTGCATTATTACAATGAACAGAATGCAATTCATCTTTGATTAATTGTGGCGTATAACCTTTCATATAAAAGTGTTTAATTACCACACGAAACTCTTTATTTTCCATTTTTCAAAGATTATAAAACTTGTTTACTTCAATCACCTTGAAGAAAATAATCATTAAATATTTCGGAAATTTTGACAGATGGCTTATAAAAGATTGCTTTTAAAAAACAAAAAAAAAATTGCTTTTAAAACAGAAAATGTGCCAGGCCAGTTAGTTTTGCGGTCGCCCTCGTATGATAAATAATAATAATAATAATATTTTTAAACACTCAGTTATCGGTAGTATTTCTTATTAAGCTCAGAACATTGAGCTGCGCACAATGGCCGTGTTTGATTAACAACTCACTTAAGATGTGCTTAATGAGATAATTTAACGCCATTGTATAAAAATGTAAAATATTTTTTGTTTGCAGAAAACTATCAATAACCTGGCGATTATGACGATTGCTGCGAAAATTTTAAACCTAGAACAGGTATTAACCGGCTCAAGACCTCTTGCTTCAAACAGAAGACAAGTTTTTAACAAAATGGCAAAGTGACATTGATTTTCGTGGCTGATATACCTTAAAACAAATTATTCAAAACAAAAAAAACGTTAAACGAGCTTTAACGTTTTATAAGCGAGTGCCAATTAAACAAGGCTAATACAATTCTCAAACATATTCTCTGTCAAGGATCTTCTTCCAAAACAGCTTATGCATATTATATGCATTTTCTTGCCGATCGACGCAGAATCACTGTTTGATGCAATTGAGCGATGCCCGTCCGTCCGCCTGTCTATCTATTTTTATATTTAAAAATCAGATCATAAATATAAGAGAGCGTATCAATAATTCCTTGACTTTTCGAACTTTCCTCGTAGTTATATGAAATGCAACACTGCTCCGATCAAGTACCATCTATTAATAGACTACTGTCAAGTTCCGTCATTTAGAGAGAATTCCGTCATTTAGTTTTTAACAGTTGATCAAAACATACAACTCGTGGATTTTGTTAAAAATGGAAAAAAGAGAATTTCGAGCGCTCAGTAAACATTATTGTTTGCGGAAAAAAGCCCTCAATCAAACCAAGGAAAAGCTAGATAAATACTATAGGGACTCTGCACCATCGATTTCAATGGTAAAAAGTGGTTCACTGACTTTCGTTGTGGTCGCACAAGTACAAATGACGCTAAACGTTCTGGACGGTAAATTGAGTTCAATACATCCGAAAATGTCGAAAAAGTCCACGATATGAAGAGTAAAAGTGGGTGAGATTGTTTATGCCATACGCATTTCATATGGCAGTGTGGTTTCGATTTTTCATGATCAGTAGGGTTTAAAAAAGATGTCTGCCGCGTTTGCTCTCAATTGACCATAAACGTAATCATGTGACAACTTCTAAGGATTGTTTGAAGTTGTTTAACCGCAATTCGAATGAGTTTTTGAGGCGTTTTGTAACTGCGAATGCAACATGGATCCATTACAACACTCCGGAGACCAAGCAGCAGTCTAATAATGCAGCTGTCTCTGGGTGAACCGGCACCAAAAAGGCCAAAGTGATTTTGTCGGCCAATAAGGTGATGGCAGCAGTTTTTTGGGATGCAAGCGGGATAATCCACATCGATTACCTTCAAAAGGGAAAAACTATAAACGGCGTATATTATACCAACTTATTAGACCGACAAAAAAGACAATATAGGGCCAAGAAAAAAGTTATTTTTCACCAAGATGTCTTAATGGAAAAATTGCATGAATTGGGGTTACGAATTGGTACATCATCTGCCATATTCTCCGGATTTAGCCCCCAGTGACTATTTCCTATTTCCAAACCTACAGAAATGGATCGGTGGAAAGAGATTCAGCTCCAAAGATGAAATTAACGATCAACCAAAAGGTGATGGCAACAGTTATGGACCTTGAAAAATCTTATTTTTTGGAAGGGATACAAAAATTAGAGAAATGTTGGACTATGTGTATTAAAAAGGAGATTATTCTGATTTTTTTTTGCAAAAAAAACTATTAGTATTTGTATAGTTGACCTTTTGGTGTTTATATTTTAGTTTTTGTTAGGCTTGAGGTCATAAGCAAAAAAACAGATGTTGGTGTTTTTATAATTTATTTAATTTTAAATAACCCAATATTTCGAACTGACTTCGTCGTTCATTATCAGGGGTGATCACTAAAACAAAACCGAGAACATAAAATTACAACAATACAAAATTTTCTATCACGAATAACATAATTTTTGTTAATAATTACATTTAAATAATTGTTTTACTTCTGTCCTGTTGTACTTCTAACATTCAACTAATGTATGTCTTTCCGTCGGTACTTATTAGCAATATGTCTGTATGTATGTGTACATCTATCCGTGTCAGTTTTAAAGTTCATTCTCTTCAAGCAGTCTTAGGGCAGTCTTCTGCTCGATTGGTCTATCAACAGCTTTTAGGTCAGATTTGTGAGAAGAAAGTCTAGTCTTTAGTTTTATCCCAGTAGTGCCAACATATACCTTTTGGCATACGTTGGACTTGTCACCATCACATTTAATCTTATAAACTAAATTGGACTTTTCTTCACTGTCCACCTTCGATTTTGTCTTACTAAATAATTCGTTAACTGTCCTAAACGTTCGGGACGCTGTCATTATTATAAACGTCCGATTTGTTGAACCTTTCGGAGAAACCAGGTATGTACGTTATTGCTTTATAAGTTATTAATCTTTTTTCTTTAACTGTTTGGTCATAATTGGTTTTCGTCCGTCTAGTTAAGTCCTCTATGGTTTTAATTGGAAAGTCATTTTTCTTTAATACGTTCTTAATCCGTCGGGGATTCGTCGGGGATGTTTGGAGTGAAAGTTTATTAATCGTCCGGAAGATGTTGGTTTTTGATACCAATCCAATTTTAACAAATTGCCTTCTCAAGATAAGAAAGTTTTTGGTCACATTCTTTCTCCATTGTGAATTGTATTTGTCTTTTAAATGAATTTAGTATTTGAAGAGCGTTGTCAATTTCACTTTTCTTTAAAATCTCAAAAAGGTCGTCAACATCTTAAGTCATAATCTGGGCTTTGTAGTCATTATTTGTATTGAAACGTTCAGTAACTCTTCCATGATAATTCGGAAAGTCATGGAATTACTGATATGTCCTCGTACTAAAATTTTTCTTCACACAATTTTTGAAAATAGTGGGTGTTAAAATATGACAAATATGTAGTAATATCACATATCCTTAGCCAAGACTAAGGCTTTATTTGAAGCCTGTTGTCTCACACTAACCCTTTATTATCGGTAAATATGATGAGGTTTAAGTTCTATCTATCTTTTTGCATCAGATTTCTTACGACTATACCAATTTAATGAACAAAATCATTCCACTTGCATACAAAGTTAATTACTTAGATTTGAAAGTAAAACCGAAGTTTTCAAAATAACTGTTCATAATTCCAATTGCAGAAACAATATTTTAAAATCTTGAAGAATAAAAATTAAACAAACAAACGTCTTTTATTTCGGTCCAATAACCGATTACAGAAAATGTAACCATCAGTCGGTCTAGTTGACAAATGCTCGTGGTGATGACTACTGAATTCAAAGAGAACTTATAACCACCAGTCGAGAACAACAACCAATACATGTACAAATGTAATTCTAATAATTATTCTAATGCGTTAGGGTTACCGATACTTTGCATCATCAACAGATACTGCCAGTTCCCACTACTGACGTTTGTAGTAGCAGTCGAATACATGAACAGTAGTTTCAACCTTCGGCATTCGGTTGGCAATGAATTCGGTTGTGGCAACAAATCTTTTCTCTGTGTGTATATTTGAACTCATTCCATTTTTTTCTGACGAAAAAATACCCACTTAGTATTTTAACTTCAAAGCGGCAATTATTTTTAGACCTTACAGAATTCTACATTAGCTGCACTTTAGCACTGACTATGGAATAAACAACAGCTTGAACGCCTTGCTGGGCGCATTAAATTTGTATCATTTATTTTTTTCTATCGACGAAAACATTGTTTATTCCACACCAAAAAAACGACGCTCATCAATCTTTTAAAACTATTTATGTGGGCTGTTTAGTGAGGGAAGCATTCAGAATTCATTTTAAAATAATTGACTTTCGTTTGAGCTTTTGTGTGCCTTACCTTCCAAAGGTCATTTGTTACGATCACAGACGGCATTCAACTTCCACCCACTAATTTCTAAAATTCTTACTGAGAATGTGGTCATTCGACTAAAACGAAACATTTTTCAACTGTTGAAATTGTCTTCAAGTTTTTCTAAAATAGTTTCGAAATATAATTAATGCATTCCTTGTGTAATCGCACCGAAAAAGGGATGATTGTCAAGCGCTTTTGTTCTTGATCAATGAATAGAAAACAACGCAAATAGCGTCGAATGGGCGGCTTTAATTTATTAATCTTGTGTGTGTTTTTCGTTTCAATACTGGGAATTGACATCATCACTGGCGTTTCGAGTAAATTAAAATTGAATAAATCCATTCAAGCGTAATGCCGAAATGCAATGTCAGCTTTCGTTTGCTATAAATAACACTTGAGTAGGTTTACAGGCAGACTTTTGGGTTGTAGCTAAATTTTAAATTGTAATGGGATTTTTCGACATACGCTTAAGTGGGTTACAAATACTTCATTGTAGATTGCCTACAACATTTTACAGGAGTTTAGTTGAAATTTTTTTTAATTTTTTAATAGTAATAAAGTTGAACGAAAATGTATTTACGGTGACAACGCAAACATACAATTTTGTGATTTTTTGCCCGGCAGCTTCAATGCCGAGGTATTAGAGGAATTTGTATGCCTTGAATCCGCCAAAAAGTAATACAACGATGTCATCATTGAAATATAACAAAGAATCGTTAAATAGTTTGGGGTCAGTAAACTGCTTAAGTACATCGCCCTCTCTCAAAAGACGAAAATTCCACTTTAAAGTATTCTGGTACTACCTGCGCCTTTCTATGGCACCGAAACATGGATTAAGTTCATCGAAAAACAAAGAATAAACTTGCTTGGACATTTTGGTGGAATGGAAATTAACGCTCCAGCCAGAAAAGCTTTAGACGATAACTACCACGGATATCGTAGGCGGGTGCAGACACCAAGTAAAGAATGATGCGAAAATTCTTGGTATTGGAAACTTATGAAAGTTCGCCCAAGACCAAAGTGATTACTTTATTGTATCCAAAAAGAATCTATTTATTCGAAATGTCCGCCTTTTGCCTTTACATACGCCTTAAGTCGCACTGGCCAATCGTCAATAGCTTTACGAACCTCGTCCATTGGAAAATTGGCCACAGCTTGAACCAAAGCAGTCTTAAGAGATCCAATGTTGGGGTATCTTTTGTGACAAACCTTGTCCTCTAAAACCGTCTACAATTTGTAATCTATTATGTTCAAATCTGGACTGCCTGAGGGCCGTTCTTCAGAGAAAATGAACGCTGGCAAATTGTTTCGAAGCCAGGCCTGGGACGTTTTAGCCTTATGGGCCGGCGCAGAATCCAGCTGGAAAGTCTATGGCTGGTTTTGGAACAGGGAATTGTTAAGAGGCTTCACAGCAGCTTCCAAAATGGTTTCTTGGCAAACTCTGGTCGATGTTTTGACTCCTTGTTCGCAGAAATGCAGGTCAGTGACCCCATCGTAAGAGACACTCCACCAAACCTTGACTGAAGCTAAGTGATGACCCTTTTCCACCGTTAAGATCAGTTCAGATGCTTCCTTAGATGACCGCGCAAACACTCTCTCATTTTGCTTGTTAAATTTTTCCTTAACGGTATAAATTTTTTCATCGGTGAATAAAATTTTTCTGTACAAATTATCTATTTTTTTTTTAAAGCTGCAGTCAATAAATGTCCGGTACGCGTTTGAAAGCACCAAGTCCCATGTCTTTTTTAATGATTCGACTCATGGACTTTTGCGTGATATTCATCTCACGGGCCATGATTTTCAGTTTTCGGAGCGGATTTCTGTGAATTCTTGATTTAACCGCTTTGATGACATGCGGTGTTCGTGCAGAGCGTGTTCGGTCCGACCGGTGGCGGTCTTTTCATCTCCAGTCTCCTCAAATATGATAATAATTTATATAATAAATAATTTAATAAAGTTGTGAGTAGTAAGTAGGTAAATTTCAAAAGGGTATGGCCGGGACTTTTCGTTGCCGTATATGTGGCTATGGATTCCGTTCAATATTCCCTGACATTGTTGACATCTTTGACCCAAGTAAAGTTTGAGACATCGTTGTCAATGATGACCGTTGGCGAATTGACGGCAGTGTGTCAAAGACTATCTTGCCTGCCAGCAGGGACCACACTTCACCTGTTGAGATGCCTAGACAAGACCTCTCCGCTGGTTTCCAGGTGCCTGTGCACACGCCCAGTCCAAGTCGCCATCTTTCCGAAATTGAAACCCAGACCTTCAGAGTCAGCAACACGGCCAAAACAGACAGCCTTAACCGAACTGCAGCCATTACAACAAGGACAGCAGCTGTTGGCTAAAAAGCCTGAAACTAAGTTAGCACATGTAAAGAACACTAATCCCTTAGTCGTACCGCTCGAAGCGACGAAAACATTGCAGCCGTAAGAGTACCCGTTCAAAGTGAGCCAAATCAGTCGATTAAGCGTCGTTCTTAGGAATTATGCAACTCTCAAAACACACTGTGGCGAATTTTGTGAAAGATTTTGGCCTTCATCCTTATAAACTGTCTCAGGAACTAAAGACACTTCATGATTTGAAACACCGAAACTGCTCCGATTGGGCTCTGGCAAAGTTTCACAAAAATACAGAAGCTTGTCGAAGAATCCTCTTCAGCAATGTAGCTCATTTCTGGCTGAGTGGTTTTGTCAATAAACAAAATTTGAGTTATTGGATAGCAGAAAACGCACATGTGCATCAAGAGACACAATTGCATCCGCAAAAAATTATTGTGTGGTGTGGTTTTCATGCTGGAGGTGTGATTGGGCCGTATTTTTTCGTCGATGAAAACAATCGTCATGTTACCGTCAATGGAGAGCGCTATCGTGCCAGGTTAGAAAATTAGAATTGATCTGAATAGTTTTGCCTTACTCATATTCTTTGAAATTGTTAAGCTGATCTGAAAACGTCTGGTAGCTGCTAGATCTACAATTGTCTTAAACCATTTTAAATCATTTATAAGTTTCAAAAATGTGTTTCAATGGAAATAATAACAAGCTCGACTCTAAGGCTGTTAACCTTAGATTGCGAATCAGATATACCTCCGTACTAACTGGAATGACGACTCTTAACGTTTTTATTAGCGCATCGACAATAAATACGATTGCGCATATGCTCTTAGCCTTTTACTAACTTGTTTAAAATTAAAACATTTTTGAATTATATTTAATTTTTTGTTTTCACACATGTGAGCGGGCAGCGGCAAAAATCTCAACGACAATAAAATCTATAAAAAGGGCAAATATATCAGAGTTTTAAAATCACAAAGTAGCCGACCTTAACAGAGAAAGATTATAAGCAATTACCTATCGTAAAAAGTACTGAAATCGTCTACACCGGTGTGAAAAATCACAAAGTAGCCGACCTTAACAGAGAAAGATTATAAGAAATTACCTATCGTAAAAAGTACTGAAATCGTCTATACCGGTGTGAAAAATTAACCACATTTGCAATATTTTCACAAATAAATCTCTCCAATTACTTAGAATTTTTCTACATTTGACTGCTATGCCCGCTGATAGTGCTTCTATTTCCTCACCTCCCGCAACTGATGAACGGCTTTTGCATTCACTTGAAGTCTATGCCGATTTACTGGGGAAAGTTTCGATTGCCATCAAAGAGATCTTGAAAAATGGCATAGACGAAGACAACGCACGTGTAGTGGATGTCTTGGAAGATGCTCTGCAAGAGCTTCAATTAAGACCGGATATGGCAAAGACCCGCGGTCGTGCCGTTTATGAACTGTTGAGAGCGACAAGACTAGCAGCACAGCGTATTCCCACGAATCGCCAGTAGTGATGGCTTAGTTAAAATAAGTAAATATTTAAAATGTAGTGCTAACCTTTACTTTAAGTTAAAGAGTATCTTCCCAGTAAACCAAATTTGCCGACAATGTCTGATATCAGACAATTCTAAATAATATCTGAACTCTGTCGAGAATTCTTACCGAAATCGTTACGAATTCTGTTCTGAGGATTTTTTATTTATTATGTTCCGAAATATCTGAACGAATTCTGTTAGACTTGTCTGTGGGATTTTTATTAATTTTTTGATCAGACTTATCTTAATGAACTCGCAACGAATTCTAAACGATTTCTCTAAGGTAGTCTGTTCGTTTTAAATTGTTGTTATTTATTCATATTTTACAGCTATTGGTATTGTGTTCAGACATGTCTGAACCAATTCTTAACGAATTTTTAACTGTCTGAGGTATTTTTATATTTCAAATTGTTGTTTTTTGTTTGTTTACATTCAAAATTTACCAAGGCATTAGCCCAAAATTCGTTCAGAAATCGGTTCGAAATGTCGCAAAAACATCAGAGTTTCCTCAGAGAAGTAGTTCAGAATTCATGTCAACCCTCCAATATTTTTGTCGTAACGAACTCGGCAAGAATTCTAATCCGAAATCGGAACATTTTTCCGAATGTCGTACAGAATTCTGACCGATTTCTGAACGTTTGGTTAGCTGGGCTGTGCGAGGGATTTGTATTGTGTTCGGAGGAAAACTCTACTGCCGGCAGTTCTCGTTAAATGCAAAACTGGTTGCCCGTAAGTGTATAGCCACTAAACATAGTTACAGCACAATAATTGCTTGCGGTATTATCACAGTAAGGTGGAGCTCTGCGAAACTGCAGACACCCCTGCTTGTAACGTAATGATTTTTGAACATGTTTTACAATTTTTTTTTTGTAGAACAAAAATATTTTCTTCGTTTTTGATTGTTTACATTCAGAATTTACCATGACATAAGCTCAGAATTCGTTCAGGATTCGGTTGGAAATGTCGGTAAAAACATCAGAATTTAATAAGACTAAATGCCAGAATTCTGACCGAAGTCGTTCAGAATTTGTTCAGAACTCGATACGACAAATCGAAATCTTTCAAATTTCCCAAGACTACAATTCAGAACTCGGGCAAATGTGGGCAAAAATATCAGAATTCCCTCCGAGAAGTAGTTCTGAATTCGTGTCAACCCTCTCATGTTTTTCGTTACGAACTCGCTAAGAATTCTGATCCGAAATCAGAACATTTTTCCGATTGTCGTACAGAATTCTGACTGAATTCAGAAGGTTTGAATCGTATCGAATCGTACACAAGAGTCGTTGGCAATGCTCTTGTACGAGCAACATATCATTTGTCATATTCCGCAATTTTTTTATAAAGTGGTTTTAATTTCATTTCGGGTGATGAATTAATATAGCCTGGTTTAGGTACTGCTGCCTTAAATTCAAAGTAATCAAGTTTGACAATTTATATAAATAGAAAAACTTTTAACTAATTAAAAAATTTGTATATTGAATTAAAAAATATGTATTTCAATTTAACAAAATTGTTAGTAATTCCTTGAGTTTTTACTCAATAAATAAATTGTAATATTGAATACAAACGTTGCACAGTGGTCGATTTGAAATATTTAGGCGGCCAAAAATATTTTTGGACGTTAATGGCTTCGAAAGACTGTATTTTAAGTAACTATCTATTTATTTTAAAAAATAAATAAGAAAAACATATATTTTATAATAAAAACACATTTTATTCTCATAAATAAATAAAAATGCATTAAATTGTCTTATTAAAAGATGTTTCTATCTCGACTTCTTCGTGCTCAATACTTGATTGTGTGTGAGGCTCGGCAGGTTCTAATAGTTCTATAACTTCATGGAAAAAATCTTGTGTGAAGTTTTCTTTAACGATCTTTCACTACTTACGAGTGGGTCTGAAGTAAGAAGCAATCTTTGATAAATATCACGGTTGCATTCTTCCTTTGAAAATTTTCTTGAAAAATTCTGTCTGTATGACCGAAAATGTTTATTTCGTGCTTCTGCAGCCTCCTCCGACAATTGGCCGATTGGCAACAGTGCATTATCTATGATGGTCGCCCCATGTAATAGTAATTTATGCATTGTTGGAGTCATGGGATTCCAGTCGTATAATTCCACATACATTTGCGCGGTGTTGAAGGCATATTCTTTGAATTTTGTTGTATTTATTTTGTGTCCACTTGAAATCGCCTCTAATAAGATTTTAAATCTATGTATTAATTCGTGGTTAATGCCTGTTATGTCCGCCGCTAATTCTGTTTTCAAAAAATCTCCTACTCGTATTGCCATCATTGGTATTACCAAAATTGGCTTTAGGCATGTCCACCAACAGCCCAGTTTCTAAGCGGAATCTTTCTTGGATTTCTTTTTTCCTTTCTTCTTCTAATGCTTTCTCTTCCTGGGTCCTTTTCTTTCCATATTTCTTCACGGGCAATTTATATGCCAAATGCAGAATGTTTTCAAAAATACGTATTTTTGCGTGCAATACCGAAATTCCAAACTCAAGAGCATCGGGACTTATCTCGTTCTTTTTGCTTAAATTGTTGAAATCTTTGGAAGTGGCGCCACATATATAGCATCGGCTAGTTGAGGTCGTGTTGGTTACAGCATTGCAAACTTTGCCATCAATCATGGTCATTTTTAAAATGTGATTATAAGCAAATTCTTTTCCATCAATATTTACTTTTGTAGGAGTGAGGTTCTTAATTTCATTTTGCACATAACTTATTTCCTCTTTTGTTACATCTGTAGTTTCTTTCACATACCGAAATCTGATGGGGCGGCAAAATCGTGGTGATGATGGTGTTGGGTTTTGCCACAACACTTTATTGTTTTCTTTACCACAAATAATTTGAAGTGGGACAAAAGAACTCAAAAATATACTAGCATCGGATTCGGCGTCTTCCGAGAATTTTTGTTTGTACCGTGCTTGTTGTGACCCGTCACACCCCCATTTATAAATGATCGTTAATGACTTTCTTTCAATTTCGTTAAGGGTTGAAAACATTTCTTCCAGGTAGATTGATAACCGTTGAATAGTATGATCCATTAGGCATTGTAAATTATTTTCTGCGCAGGTAGCCGTTACTCGCAATGCCGTCTTTGGTGGGTAGCATTCTTGTTTTGCTTTCAACAAAAGGTCGTAACAAGGGTAATGCTTTGGGTTAGTTGCCCTTATTATTTCATATTGTCGTCTTGTTAGATCAGCTTCAACGAACATTTTGAGTGCTTGGAACGGGATCAAAGCAGCAATTGTTTCATTGGTCTTGGAATAGGCTTTTCTATATTTACTAGCCTTTGTTGGTGAATTTCCAATTTCTTTGAGCACTTTTGAGGCATTTCTTTTTCCCTTCGTTTGCAATATGACTTGTGCGGCATGTATAATCATTTCATCATCAACATTTGATCGAATTTCCTCAGTTTTTCTTCTCTTGCTTCGTTCACTCGAATCCGAAAATGATTTGCTCGGACGACCTGGTTGATTAAGCGAATGCACTGGTATTTCAAAAGTGCCTTCCAGCCACTTCTGGTTGTTTTTCATAAAAACTTCTTCAACTCTATGAGCTTTTAGCCATCTCTGTTTAAATTCGTGTTTGATGTAGGAAAATTTATGCTTAAGGCTCTTTTTTCTTTCCACAGTGTCTCCGCAAGACAATAGCTAGTGGTTTTCTAAAAACTCCAATTTCTCATCCATACTTGGTAAATTTTGTAGTAGCATTTGCTCAAACAGACATTTACGGGTCACTATTTTCACCCCCGACGAACTAGGTATCTCCATAGCTAAAAAAAACATAAAATACAAAAATGGTTTTTTAAATTTTTTTAACAAAATACTTTGAACTGCTGTCTTTAAGGAATAAGTGAGATTCTGCGGCTCTTGTTTTTATAGAAAAGCTGAATGTGTAACGTATTCAATAAACAAAAAAATATGATCCGGACGAATCCTGATCCATAACAAAATTGCTTTTGAAATTAAAAAAATTAAATTTTTTATGTGAAAAAGAGGGTATGTTCAACTACCGAAAAATATAACGAAAGTTAAAAATAAAAGTTAAAACTATCATTTCTTAGTCTGTTGTGGCAACTAAGGGTTTCGCTTAGAATTGTTCGTTGAAGCTGCTAATTGGAAATAACAACAAATAATTTCGTACTAATAACCATCTTCGTATTGTTAACCCCAGCATATTATGTACACTAGAAATATAAAGAACAAATAAGTGAACCACGTGGCCTCGCTATTGGAGTAAAACAAAAATTGTGCGTTTTAATGACCCCTTGGGTCCATAAGTCCGATTTAAATAAATCCATCTTTGCATTCATTACGAAATTAGCTTTAATTTGATTATCCTTTAGGCCGTATCATCTTACACGTAAACTAAAAACTGTTCGCCCGTATGTCTTTAAACCAAAAAAAAAAAAATAGTATCTTCGAGACAAAAACATCGATATAACACACTGTAGCATCCTTTTTTTAAGGATACATATTTGTGACAGCGCATAGAGAAATGGACCTAAGGGTAAAAAAAAATCAATTTTCACTTTTTTTTTGATGTGGACAACATCTGAGCATCGAATAAGACCGATCCCATGCCCCAAAAGTGTTCCCTCCCAGAGATATGTGCGTGTTATGAAAGTGATGGTACAAAGATACACGTATTTAAATCTTTAAAATGACCCTCCTGAACAAAACTGGTTTTTACCCTTAGGTCCCTTTCTATTTTGCGCGTCACATTTGTCGATATTAATTATGCTATCGATTTTTTGATAGCTTTTGGCATGAGAAAAAAAAAATGTTCCACTACGACATATCAAAAAAATCATTTAAAATTTACCCAAAGAACGATGTCAAATTTGTCAAAGACTGCAAGGAAGAAATGTTAAATTTAGTGGGAGTTAAGGTGTGACTCACAATTAACATCGTGCCTTAGGGCTGGACCACCCTTTATTTTAGTTTTCACAGCCACTCGGCATTATTAAGATTATTATTAATTTTTGAGGGAACAAACATTTAAACTACATCAACTACTATTTAAATTTACTATTATTTAACTAAATAAAATGTTTTCTTTTTTAGGTGGCCTGAATCCTGAATCTGTTGTAGGTAAGTGAGAATAAACTATGCATTAAAAATCACATACTTGTATTACTTGATTTTATTGATAGCACTTTTTTTCTTAAATATTTTCCATAAGTATTCAATAGATTTAAGATCAAGTGACCTTGGTTTTACTCTCACACAGTTGTCCGCACTTACTTTTTTTGCAAGACCATATTTGTATATTGGATAGTTTTCCTGTTTAAATACACATTTCAAGGGCACTTTTCCATTCAGTATAGAGTAGCATGAATTCGCAAAGAATATGGTTGTCAAAATGTAATCCATGTTTGATTGAATCCAATTCGTGGACCATATTACATTATCCATGGTTTAAACTTTTTGTTGAAACCAAAGTTCTTTATTTTAAGCAGGCTTACTTGCCTTAACAAATTATAACCAATAAAATTTATTTTAGATACGCGTTTTTTATTCCTAATTTTTTATGGTGCCTTACCGATTTGTATGCTTCTCTGCAACAATATGAGTCAGAATATTTAATACATAAATAAACATGTTATTTTTGCTCGAAAATTTTATAGAACTCTTTTCTTTAGTCGTATAAATGGCTGTTATCATTATTTTTATATTTTTGGATGGTTGGCGACATTGAAAATTTTAAAATGACTCAAAAATTCATTTTACTACAAATCTAGCTGTTCTTGAACGGCTTGACCGATTTGTAAGAAATATTTGTCATATGAAAAAGAACACTACAATCTATATTATACGAGGGCGACCGCAAAAGTAACTGGCCTAACATAGAAAGAACCGTTTTTTTGGAATTACTATTATTTATTTTTCAACATAATCTCCTTCCAACTCAATCAACACTTCATCAAACGTTTTTCAAGTTTTTTAATTCCATCCGAAAAATAAGATTTTTCAAGACCTTCAAAATATGCCTCAGTTTCAGCAATACAATTTTTTGCCACCGAGAATTTTTTTTAAATTTGGAAACAAGAAATAATCAGAAGGAGCTAAATCTGGACTATATGGTGTATGCGGAGCAATTTCAAATCGTAATTCGGCCAGTTTTTGTTGAGTTAAAAATGCAGTGTGTGAAGGAGCATTGTCTTGATGAAAAAGAACTTTTTTTTTCTAAATGCGGTCGTTTTATCTTGATTTCTTTACTCAACCGATCCAATAATGCACAATAATATTCACTATTTATAGTTTTTCCTTTCTCAAGATAATCAATAAATATTATACCCCTTGCATCCCAAAATACTGTAGCCATTACTTTTCCTGCTGACTTAACAGTTTTCGCCTTCTTGGGACCACTTTTACCAGCTTCTATCCATTGTTTTGACTGTTCTTTGCATTCTGGGACGTAGTAATGGATCCATGTTTCATCAACAGTTATAAATCGGCGCAAGAACTCTATTGGATTACGCTGATAAATCGCTAAAAGCTCCTCGGAATTGGTCCAACGGACGATTTTTTGGGGCAAAGTCAACAAACGCGGCACATATCTTGCGGATAGCTTTTTCATGTGGAGTTTTTCGTGTAAAATACTCCAAACTTGTTTTTCGTGTATTTTAACAATATCAGCAAGTTCTCTGAGCTTTATTCGTCTATCTTTAGTCACTTCATTAAATATTTTTCTAATGTTTTCAATAGTAGTAGCAGTTTTCGGTCTTCCAGAGCGTTGTTCATCTTCCGTACTTGAACGACCCATTTTAAATTTTTGAACCCAGGATTTTACGGTGGAGTATGATGGTGCATTATCACCATAAACAGAATCCAATTCATCTTTGATTCATATAAAAGTGTTTAATTACCGCACGAAATTTTTTATTTCCCATTTTTAAAAAATTATAAAACTTGTTTACTTCAATTACCTGTAACAAAGAAAATAATCATTTAATATTTCGGAATTTTTGACAGATGGCTTATAAATGATTGCTTTTAAAAAACAAAAAAAAGTTGCTAGTAAAACAGAAAATGTGCCAGGCCAGTTAGTTTTGCGGTCACCCTCGTAAAGTCAAATTTTTTAATTTATACTCTTATTTTTTTTTTTTTAAAAATTGAGTTTATTTTAAATTTCGATTTTTTCTACAGTTCATAGTCGTTAATCTTTTAAAGTTTTACCAAATTTGACCAAAAATCTAACAAATCCATAACTGTAATTAGATTGCTTTCCCCAACATATATGTACACCAGAAATAAAGGGTGGTTATATTTTAAGGGCCGATCATCCACTGTTGCCCTTTCTTGCCACCATTCTGACCATTGACGAAGTTTGGAATGGTCAAGAGGCTTAGTTCTTGAGTCAATTGCACCTTGTTAGCGTGTACTTTAAATGCAAGTCTTTATGCATAATGTTCATCAACGACGCGCGTGAGAGGTGCAATTGTTGGGCACGACGACGAGTTGAGGTGGGCGGCTCTTCAGCCACACTGTCGCGAACAGCAGCAATATTTTCTGCAGTACGAGCTGTAAGAGCATGTACTGGTGTTTTCACATCTCCTACAGACCCGGATTGCTCAAATTTTTGCAGGATTTTTCCGATTGTACGCACATTTGAACGATTAAATTGGCCGAAAAAATAACGAAGTGCACGATATGCATTTTGATTTCAACGCCCATTTTCACAATAAGCCTAAATAACTTTAACGCGTTGCTCGTTTTAAATTGAGTTAGTCTGAAATTGAGAAATATCAAATGAAATGCAGAAAAAAACTTGACGTTTAGCTGTGGTTCACATTCAACATCGGCCAACTTTGGCCAAAAAGTCCGATAATAATCCCTGACAAATCTTTTAAATAAATCCAAATTTGAATTCGTTTCAAAATTATATTCAATGTGATTGTTCACATTGGCCTTTGTTTGTCGGTCCAGTAACTTAGTACTTTTTGGAGGTACAGGGTGTCCGTCGGGAGGTACAGGGTGTTTGTCTATAATTTTTGATTAAATGAAAGAGAGAGAGAGAAGAGAGATTGATAAATGTTTTATCTAATGTTGGCAATTATGTACAGAATACGATATCAGATAAATGTACGCCTCTGTTCGCCTTAAAAATACGAGCCCTTTTCAGCACATTTTTCATTATATTTAGCACGGCATCGAATTGAGGTTGACGGCGTCAGTCGATCTTGCAGTACGTTGTGGTCCATGGTTGGGCCTATCAGATACAGACCCTCTTTCCTCGAAATCATTCACTACACTTTAACGAGTGCGTGTTGTTGGCACGTTGTTGCTTCCAAAAATTTCGCGTAACTTTCTCATCGTCACAGTAATCGATGATTAATTTTTATAAAATTTTTAACGATTTATCGTTTTTTTCCATAATAAATTAGCTACGTCTCTACTTGACGACTGTCAAATATAACCTGTCAAGACTAATGTTTACCAAAATGGCGGCAAAACAAAGTAGTATACTTTCACGGCGGACACCCTGTATAAAGTGCGCCCCAACTTACAGTTTCCTTTTTTACCATAAATCGTCCACAAAAATTATGATTTCAAAAGAGTGAACTTACGTTAATCTCTGATGTCGTTAATCCCTTAGGAGGAACTCTATACTTCTTGAGACGAAGCCTATTTACAATATAAAACAGCTCATGATCGTAAGCTATAATTATGCAAAATGTCAGGGTCCTAGCACAATTCGTCACACCGCTATCGTAAAGGGTGGTCCAACTAAAACTCACGATGTTAATTGTAAATAAAACAACTTGTTTTCAGAGAATTATCTTTATATTTTTCATTGTGGTAGAAGGATCTATGACAAGTATGTGTGGAACAAAATATGCTCGCCATAGCTTCGGTGGCATACCTCTACCCGATGGTCGATATTATTTTCAATGACTCTGAGACATAATGGAGGTTCAATGTCGTTCTTGGCATATTGACGTACATTTTTTCTCTTAAAAATATCCTCAAAAAAGAAGTCCAACGGTGTCAAATCACATGATCGTGGTGGTCAATTAACATGGCCACAGCGTGACATAACACGGCCATTGAATTTCGCGCAAAGGAACCATTGTTTTGTTGGCTGTGTGGCAAGTGCCACTATCCTGTTAGTTCATATAAAGTTCGACCTTTCCCAAACTCCATAAGAAGGTAGTGTAGCGTATATCTTTTCGGCCCAGCCCGACTTTAAATTTTCTTTTTCAGTAAAATTGATTTTACAAACTAAACATATTTTCTTAGTTTTAGTACCGTAGGGATCGCATAAGCACATTTTCAACGAGCGAAAAGTACAAAATGAAAACCCCTTTTTTTCGTCCCTAACGCAGTTTCCTTTTCTTTTTATTAAATCAGGCTCTGATATAACATTTCAGCACTACGTATAATGCGATCACCGATGCTAAACACAGAAGGTCAATAAAAAGCTTCTGACTTATAATATGACAATTATACTATCCATAGAAAAAAAACAATGTTTCTGTGCTTTAAAAATACCTTAGCTGCACCATAAGACCAGATGGTTTTAAAGGAGCATTGCTACACAAAGTAACTTTTCCAAAATAAACGCGATCTTTGATCATAATCTTGAGCACAGGCAGAGAAAAAGTAAGTTGGTATTCGTTCCGAAGTACGAAATTTCTGTTAGACTTTCAGTTACAATCACCGATTGTTAAAAGTCATGAAGGAAATTTGGTTGGTCGTACTGTATGATGATTGCTTTGCCGTTATCATGATATAGACAACTTACTATTCGGTCATATTGACAGAATGAAGTTCAAAAAAATGGTTGCAGAAACCGCCTGTTGTGGCAACTTATATATTTATAGAACCGTTCGATGCAACTAAAAATTGGTAATGACAACAAATTATTTCGCACTAATAATCAAAAACGGGTATATCTTAACAACAATTTAAGTGTAAAAATAATATATGAAAAGAAAAAGTATATTTGTGTGTCCCCAAAACGGACAATATAACTTGTACCTTGCCTTGACTAGTTTTTTTAAATTGGACTTTAAAGTCTTTAATTTAAACTTAAAGACCTGATACATTTCATTATTTATAGTTTTCTACTTTGTCAGTTCCACCGATACATTCCGTTTCATTTACTAAACATTTTTGAGCATTGACTTACTTTCGATTGCTCTAATGGAAACTTAACTAGTACGTGCCAACCTTATTATTCGGTTGGCAAAAAAATTCGGTTGTGCCAACAAATCTGTTCTTTGTGTCCATGTAAACCCCTGCATACAACTCAATTCAAATCCCATGCTGTTACAAACGCAATAATAAACATCATTTAACCCCTCCGTAAAGTAGCAGAAGTTAAACACATTTTTAAACTGCAACGATTGAAGTATCATTTTCGTTTTTAAAACAAACACACTCTATTTGAACAGCTGTTTCGTGACCTATACGAAACCTATACCGAAAATTTCAATTATTCGAAATTGGTATAAAACTCAAGCAAACACCTCAGTGCGCTTTAATTAAATCGATTAAAAAACGCTTATTGTTTCTCATCCGAATCAAACGGAAAATGTTTAAGTTTAACATTCTTATTGTGATGACAGGTAAATAGGTTTATAAACATCTATAATTACCTAGAAGATATTAATGTACTATGACTCTTCTTGCTCAGCCCTCCAGTTGGTGTTCCTAATGGTCCAGGTGAATTTAAAAGAACTAAACACTTGCGATCTAACCGACTCATTACAAATGTTGGCCAAGACTGAATCTGTGCTTATGAAACCCCTTTGCTGTTCCTTGGATCGTATAAAAAATGCGGATAAGGACAACTGCTACCTTCAAAAAGCAAATAAAATGGTTGATTTTCTGGTGAATATGTCGGGATCTCTTGAACGCATTGTCACTAATTCTTTGGAAAAAAATCCTGAACAATTGTTAACAATTGTTACATCAAAAATTCGTGAATACGAGGATGCTTGTTCAAAATAGCTGCCAAAAATACCATGAGGTACGCGTATCCTGGTCCTACGCAAGAAACTGTAGTCGTATTAACTGATTATTGATATTTAATCGAATTTTTAATTTAATAAATATTATAACTTCTTACAAACGTATTTACAAGAATTTCATATTTCGAAAAGAGCTGGGGCAGCATTAGGCTCGGCTGGACCCAACTCAAAACTTTTATCACCATGTAGTTAGAGTTTCAAAACCGACATTCCGGTTTTTAGTTCAAACCTGAAAGACGGTTTTTAAAAAATAGCAAAAAAAAACGACATGTTGGTTACACGTATTTTTTTGCTTACGGGTTTTCCGGTTTTCGGTTTTTTGTTTGCTGTATTTAAAAGCAAAGACAATTCATAATATTTAAGTACAAAATACGTCAATATCAAAAATATTTAAGCTGGACCCACCGTTTAGTGTACCGCTCGACTCAGAATTATCAGTTGATTCGATTTTACGATATCTGTCTGTCCGTTCAAACGTCTGTCTGCTGTCTTTCTAATTCTTGTGTTCAAACTACAAGTCGCGATTGTTGTCAAATCTTTATAACATTTGCAAAAGTAAGGCTGTTGACTTTTATGAAAATCGGTTAAAATTAAGATATATTTCGTAAACATTTATTTAACCGATTTTATGTACTTCCAAAATTGGTGAAATTAGGTACAGTTCATTACGATCGATCAGTAATCAGCTCCGATAAAAATGGTTCATAACGTTCCACGTTTTGATGAAGCCCCAGAGCACAGGTCTCTTACGAAATAACATAGATGGGCCCATACATTTTACGAAGAATCTTTCTTTCAGGTATTATCAGCGTGTTGTACAGTGTAATTTTCCTTTTTCGAGAAAGGGCTCTGTTCTAAAGCTGCTTACCGAGCCCAAAATTGCTTCTATAAGCCAGCACGATCCTTCTTTTTATCTCAGAGCTGACATCGTTCTTTTGGTTTATGCCGGATCCGAGGTATACAAAATCATCTACTACCTAGACGTTTCAACTGTCAGCCGAACTATCTCGCCTTTCTTTTTTCGCGGCTTAACTCCAGCTGTTGCTGGTATCTTCTTCGTCTTGTCCTCAGTAACCACCACTAGACCCATTTTTGACGACTCTATCTCAATTTTAGAAAACGCACCAGTAACATCTCGTTCAGTCCTTCCCAAGATGTCAATGTCGTCCGCATACGCGAGGAGAAAGTGGCCCCTGGTGTTGACTGTGTTTTTTTTAACTTTCGTGTTTTCCAAAAATTTGTTGTTGTTGTTGAATGTTGAAGAAATTACACCATAAGCTGTCACCCTATCTGAGACACCTTCTAGTAGTGAATGGCTCGGAGAGGTCACTTCATATTTTTACTGCGGATTACGTATCACTTAGTGTTATTCTGAAAAGGCGTACAAGTTTTGCTAGTATACCATACGCAGACATAGTTTGAAATAGTTTTTCTCTTATCGGAGTGTCAAATGAAGCCTTATAATCGATAAAAATTTGGTATGTATCGATCTGATTCTCGTGGGTCTTTTCCAGGATTTGCCGCAGGGTAAAGATTTTGTCGATTGTTGTTGACTTATTCGACCTGAAGCCACACAGTTTGGGTTGAATCAGATTGGCGAGTTTGGGCTTCAATCTATCACACAGTATTCTCAACAGTACCTTATACGCAATGGATAGGAGACTTATTCCATGATAGTTGGCGCAAACCGTCTTGTCTCCTTTTTTGTGGACTGTACATAGCACACTAAGTTTCCAATCATCGGCCATGCGCTTACACTTCCAGATTGTACAGATTTGCTTATGTATGTACCTTATCAGCTCGTCTCCTACGGTCTTATACAGCTCTGCCGGTATTTCGTCCTGCGGTCCCTGCGGCTTTGCTGTTCTTGAGCCGGGATATTACTGTATGAACCTTTTGCTGGGTAGGGGCTGTACATTCAACACCATCTTCTATGATTGGATAGTGGCTGCTCTCTTCAGCTGCATCTGCAACCGCCATTAAATTTTAAGTGTTTTTTTTCCAATAAAACTTGGCGTATCTGTCATTGGATTCCCATTTGTATCTCGACACGAAGCTATGCCAGTGGAAGCGTCTTTCGTCTAGTGTTTGACGCGTTGGTAGAACTTTCAGGCATCATTTCTGCTAACATAAAGCTTACATTTTCGCCTTTCCAACTCCGTCTCCGTAGACGGTGCTCCTCCTTCCTAAGTGTCCGATATCGGTCCAACACAGCGCGCGTCGCCATAGGCGCCAGTGTTGCCTTGTATGCCACATTATTTCTTCCATTGGTTCCTTTCTTGCCGCCTGCGGTAACAAATTTCTTTTGCGGCGGCTTTTGTCAAGGAGTATAGTATGTATTGCCATTGAGCGGTACGTAATATCACCAGGTGGGGCGATTTTCGTGAGAAGCAACTGTGATAGCTTTCTGGAGTAGGGGGTACGAGTACCACGCCGCCAACCTCTTTATTCTGAGGAAGGTTTCGTCTCTCACGAGCTAGCCTTGCGCTTCGATGGGTGTCAAAGACGCCGTTTCTCAGCTTTCACCACAGGGAGATCCGAGAGTCGACTTGGGGTCAATAGGGATCGCAACTGGAAACAGGAACTTTGCCTTATGTATGTCATATACACCCACATAAAATATATATAAAAAAGAATTCTATGTTTATGTATATACAGGTACAAATGACACTCAAGTTTCGAGGTCCGGGATCGACTAGTTTTTTTATTATTTTACGCTAACCTATGTCTAGTCATTGTACGATTGATTGGATATAAAGTCTAACGCCTCTTCTTACAGCTCTAACCAGTATATGCAAAAAAACATTAGTATCAAGATATTTTATTGCCTGTGTGTGGACAATCTGTAACTTCAACAGATTTTTAAGGTTGCTATTATTTTCTAGATAAATGATAGTATTCTGCAGCCATTGATTAATGAAATTTATGGGGACTTTTACGTTAGGTCGAATGTTCGCTATTAAGAGCGCTTTAAGAGCTTAACTTGGAAAACATGAGTAGGCTCATTATGATGCCCTTTTAAGAATAAAAACAGAGGAGGAAAAAATAACAGAAAGCTTATGAATGAAGAAAAGTACTAAATATATTCTTAAAAAGTCAGCAGCACGCTAGCAAGCTCTTTATGGTTGTAAGGAAAGCTGCCCCAGAGATATGTGATTCGTCATTCGGGTTTGCACAACGATCGCTTTTGGTCATAAGCAGTTTGGGATTGTAAATAGTCGAAATCGTTCCAAGGGGACAATTCTCCCTTTATGTACATCAGAAAAAAGTATTCTTGATTATTTGCTAAACGAATCTTCATTATCCAAAATGGGGATGGCTTTTGGACTTGTGCATGTGCTCTGGTGTCCGAAAAAACGGACCTTGTGGTCCTAACAGAAAATTGATGCAGACTATTAGTTGAGAGGTTCTTAATACCTCTAGATGGGACGTTGTTGCAAATTTCAGTTCTATCCCGTTAATACAAAAAAAAACATTGAAGTCTCATGATAAAATAGAAGTCTCAAGATAAAATAGATATCTCAGATATTTTATTGCCTTATTTTTTCGACTTCAATCGATGTTCATGAGACTAGAATTTCGTTTAAATTTGTTAAAAATTTATTCAATTGAACAGGGATTAACCGGCTCAAGACCTCTTGCTTCTTTATTTAAATAGAAGACAAGTTTTTAACAAAATGGCAAAGTGACATTAATTTTCGTGGCTGCACACTGCTTTTATCATGATTTCGGGTCCGTGACAACCATCTTCAGAAAGCTTGGCTGCAGTTGTTGAAAGTAAAACCGAACTCTATAAGGCCAGGCTCTCCCCAAACGAATGAGAACTACTGTTGTAAACCTTACTTTTCAAGTTTTCTTCACACAATTGCCCACGAAAATACAACTCACTCTTGCCACCTCTAAAGAGACTCCACATCGAGAGCCATTAATAGATTTCTTTTACAACAACGTGTGTGTGTTGGAAAAAGAGTTTAGTTGACTATGTCCGAAATAACAGACCGAAATAAAACAAACGAGCTAAACATACGTACCTGCACGGCACGGCACACAAGTTGACATATTCATCTAAATTCTTTTTACAACACACACACGTTGTAAAAGAAATCAATTGATAGCTCTCGATGTGGAGTCTCTTTAGAGGTGGCAAGAGTGAGTTGTATTTTCGTGTGCAATTGTGTGAAGAAAACTTGAAAAGTAAGGTTTACAACAGTAGTTCTCATTTGTTTGGGGAGAGCCTGGCCTTATAGAGTTCGGTTTTACTTTCAACAATTGCAGCAAAGCTTTCTGAAGAGGGTTGGCACGGACCCGAAATCATGAAAAAATCAGTGTGCAGCCACGAAAATCAATATCACTGCCATTTTGTTAAAAAACTTGTCTTCTATTTAAATATAGAAGTAAGAGGTCTTGAGCCGGTTAATCCCTGTTCAATGTGTAAAAGCAACAGACCAAAATAAAACAAACGAGCTAAACAATTTATTCAATTATTATAAAGAAATTAATGAAGAGCTTTAAAAAATGTATGGTTAAAAAATTTCTTTATCCTATTAAAGTAAAACGTAAAACTCAAAACAAACTTCTTGAAAAAATTACGCTTTTTGGGTTAATGTACTGGCTTTGAAAATACTATTTAAACAGCTGGATAGGGTCTTTTCTTCATTTGCAAAACGTTTTAAACGTTGATGATCGGGTAATTCAACACTTTTATAAAAAAAAAAACCTTGTCTATAGGAAAGTGATATACGACAAGCAACAGCTTTTACAAGTGTATAACTGTACAATAGCCATCAATGTCACTATGTCAAAGGAAACCAAATAAGGGTTATGGACGAATGTCTCGCTTTCTACTTCAGAGACATCTGGCATGCTTGAATAATTCTCAGACAGGTATACAGGTATAAAAGGTATATAAGATTGTCGACGAAAACTCTCGAGTGTTGAAGGGGTATTTCAAATTCGACCAGCCCAAACTGTTATATTTTTTATTTATTCTTTAAAATAAATATTTTCTCTGTTAATACGCAAGCACGATAAATTGAAACTCATTACCCTTGAAGTCTATAAAACCTCAGCTCGCTTTCGAAACGCATTCAGAAATTTTACTGAAAGAGACAATGAGATTGTTTCTTTGTCTTTTTTACAAAAATAAAAACATGTTAAAATTATACATACGTTTTCTTATTCAAGGTAGGCTCACAATACGTACTGGCATTCATTTTAATCCTTACAATATCTTTATCCCTTGTCTAGTCTTGATCTGTTTGCTAATGTCGCCAACTGTAATAGGATCATGTGTGATTAAAGTGCGTCCACAAGCTACCTCAGCCGAGCCATTTCTCGAAATGGCCGCAAACCTTCAGGATATTATCGAGATACAAAAGTGTCTTATTGAAAATTGTTATATTGATATGTCTCAGAGCCGTGCAATATTTAAAGAGGCCATCAAAGAGCTACAGACAGCCTCCTGTTCCAAGGAAACGTCGGCAAATATAATGCTACAGCTTGTCAAGAGTTTCAGAAGTAAGATTGCTGCCCTCGATGACAAGTGTGATCGCTCTTTAGTTACTAACGCTACGTGTCAGTGCATAAGTAGATGAATATATTTTATTATTTAAGCTGTTACGCTTGTTGCATTTATTTCAAAAAACTAATTAAAAATAAAAATCAAACGTTCCCCCGCTGATGAGGAATTGTTTTGACAGATTGTTTACATCTGTAATCTCAAAAGATTTTTAAGGTTGCTATTATTTCCTAGATAAATTATAGTATTTAGCAGTCATTGTATTATTGAATTAGGAGGACATATACGTTAGGTCGAATGGTTTGCTCGCTTTTAAGGGCGTTAGCAGAGCCATTATGGTGCCCTTTAAATAATTAAATCAGAGGAGAAAAGAACAAGAGATAGAGAGAGAGAGGTTATGAATGAGAAAAAGTACCGTAATTATTATTAAAAGTCGGCAGCACGCTAGCAATCTATTCATAGTTGTAAGGGAAGCTGCCCCTAAGATATACGATTCGTCGTTCGCGTTTGTACAGGATGGAGCGCGGAAATTTGCTTCTTTGCACTGCAGGCTGTTGCGGCACTGTTGGTCGAAGAGAGTGAGAAGTGGCTTATAGTGGCTGACAGGAGATTGTATTCGTCTGCCTTTCAGTTGCCATCATGCATTCGGCACGTGAGGAGAGGTCATTTTGTGTTGAAGTGTGTTTTTTAAATGCGCTCTCGATCATTGCAGTGCAGCGTGCTTTTCGTTTACGATTCGCTGTTCCCCCACGCGGACTTGTTCCTGGACGGAAATCAATTGTAAATTGGGTAACTTCATTCGCGTCACTGTCCGGTGCTAAGGTTCATAATTTTTTTATTTCATTCCCAAGTAAGCAAATTTCCGCGCTCCTCCCTGTACAATGATCGCTTTTGATCATAAGCTGTTTGGGACTGTAAATGGTGGATATCGGCCCGAGGGAAAAGGACTAAAGGTACATAAGAAAAAAAGTATAGTTTTTTGGTTATTTGCTCAACAAATCTTCATTTTTCAAAATGAGGATGGCTTTTGGACCTTTGCGCATTAAGGCCGATTTGTAAGGACACAAATTTTTCGATATTGGTCCATCGGTTTTTCGATAGCTTTTGGCATATCGCTGTATAGTTAAGCTTATTTACGAAATTTTCAATTTAGTTGTGATAAAATTCAGATTCCATTTTTTTTGTTAAAATTTAAGGGCTGTCCTTTTTTTCTGTGTAGCTTTATGTTCTTCAATTTACCCTTTGCGTACGGCGGTGGCAATGGTAGCACACAGCAAACCCTTTAAAATATTAATTTAAGTTAAAAAATTGAAAAGTAAACGAAGATTTATTAGACACTTGTAATTCTAATACAAAACAAAAATAGTATAAAATTAAATACAATTAGAGAACATTTTTAAATGTCCCTATGTAGCCCGAACATTCTCAATTTACTGAAAACAAAGTTAAGGCTTGTACAAAGTACATCGATGTTCGCCCTGGGCAACATTTGTGTTACCAGTTGAAGAGGTACGTAAACATGGCTCATCTCCAATACTAACCTCACGGCAATTTGTCTCCAGTTTCTTTAGATCTGCTAATATGCGGCCCAATTCTTGTTTCGTTAGAACCAGAGATGTCTCAGATGCATCTGTACTGCCATGATATCGTACAAAACATTCGGCATAGATGCGATGTATTCGTTTATCAAGTTTATCATTGCCCAGAATACATTTCATGGTGACATCTATGCCCTCTAGGGAATCCCTTAAATCTTTTACATCTTTAGAGGCTTTTAATTTTTTTGTATAAACTGGATGATCACAAGGATACGGTATGCTGGCACACTGTGGATGTAGGGACTGAATGTCTTTCAATGTTTCCACTGTTTTCTCATAAATCAAATCCATAAATTGATTATCGGTTAGTTTAAAAATAGCTTCTTTTTGAACGCGTTCCAAATTTTCATCCCACAGATGGTTAAGCTTTTCGTTAATGTCAGCATCTAGAATGTTTAGCAGACAGCGGAGAGTGCTACCGATTTGACCCATCATTTCACCTATCAAGCGATCACGTTGCAAAGCCTGAAGGGGTTTCTCTTTTGCTTGCTGGACAGAGTCACCATTAATGCCAACCATTTGGCATTTATCCTCCAATTCCTTTAGATCTGATAGTATACGACCCAATTCGAGTTTTGTTAGAGCTAAAGATGTCTTGGATGTATCATGACTGCCATGGTATCTTACAAAACATTTGTCAAAGATGCTGTGGACCCTTGGATCCGGCTTATCAGTGGTCAGAATACATTTCATCGTTGCACCAACACCTTCCAAGAAGTCACGTAAATCTTTCAAATCTGTAGAGGCTTTTAATTTATTGGGGTTATGGTCCTGTTTCTTAACATAAGGATATGTTACACTGGCACACTCAGGATGTATGGCTTGCATATCCTTCAGTGTAATAACTGCCTTTTCATACACCAAATCCATAAATTGATTATCGGTTAATTTGAAAATAGCTTCTTTTTGAACGCGTTCCAAATTTCCATCCCACAGACGATTAAGCTTTTCGTTAATTTCAGAATCTAGAATGTTGAGAAGACAACGGAGAGTGCTACCCATTTGACCCATCATTTCACTTATCATTTGGTCACGTTGCAAAGCGTTTAGGGGTTGCCCGATGGTTTGGGTTTCAACACCTCTTTCAATATTAACCCTTTGACATCTTGTTTCCAACTGCTGTAATTCTGATAGTATACGACCCAATTCTAAAGCCGTTAGAGCCAACGATGTCTTTGAATCATCATAACTTCCATGGTATCTTATAAAACATTTGGCATAGATGCTGTGGATTCTTGGATCCGCCTCATCACCGGTCTGAATACATTTCATTGTTGAACCGATGCCTTCAAGAAAATCTCGCAAATCTTCCATATCCCTGGAAGCCTTTAGTTTGTTGGTATTATGTCCAGGCCCCTCGTTATAAGGATAGGTTACCACGACACACTGTGGATGTATGGACTGCATGTCCTTTAATGTTATCATAACCTTTTGGTAAACCAAATCCATAAACTGGTCGTCTGTGAGTTTGAAAATAGCTTCTTTTTGAACGCGTTCCAAATTTCCATCCCACAGACGGTAGAGCTTCTCATTAATGTCAGCATCTAGAATGTTTAGCAAACAGCGTAGAGTTGCTCCCATTTGTAACATCATATCGCTTACTATTTGATCGCGTTGCAAAGCCTTCTGGGATTTCTCTATAGCTTGGGTCAAGGCTTCATTTTCGGTTTGGAAGGAGGTTGCAGTTACTGAGGACAGCAGCCATACTAAGGATGAAAAAAAGAAATTTTAGAAAATATTAATTAAAGTGAATTTTAAAATTTCAGAATTATTAAGATCAACTTAACACAAGTTAAACACAAGTTAAAAAACATGTTAAATAAGCTAAAGCCGGGCAGTGGCAGCTATAAGATACCCTACACCACACTGCTTTTCAAAAGATGTCGAACATCTTTTTGAAGTTGGAGCAAGGTCCGATCATCGACTCTCCACGATTCCCTCAGTCGTATATCTGGCAATGTATATTTGTACGTATAGTATTAAACCTTGGAAAGGTAATTTTTAAAAAAATTATATATTTTTTTATGACCTAAAGAAACCCAAAAATAAATGTTCAGAAAGATTTAAATTCGGACGCCTCGAAATGATTTTTTTTTATATGTCGTAGTGGAATTTTTTTCCACATGCCTAAAGCTATCAAAAAAAAATCTATTTCACCATATCGATCGCTTAATCGACCCACCCTAATATGCACACATATTTACTCTATTAAGCGAAATTGGCTTTAATTTGTGACTTCTAGAGCGGCACAACCACATCTTGACAGGGACCTTTGTGGGGGTCAGTATGTTAACTTGGACATTGGGGCTATTCAAAAACATGGACTGATACGAGTATTATCCAGTTTCACCGGGGTAGATTATTGGTCGCTAAAACCTACTATTCAAGTTTTGGAACGATTGCAGGTAATATGTTACTTCTAGAGCGTCACTGTCACAAATCGAGAGGGATCTTTGTGAGGGGGCTATTTAAAATAAGGACCTACATGGCCCAGTGTCAGTTAGTTTGGAACGATTGCAGCTAATATGTGACTTCTAGAGCGCCAGGGCCACAAATTGGGAGGGATCTTTGTGAGGGGGACTATTTTAAGTATGGACCGATATGGTCCAGTTTCACCAGAAGTTAGTATCGGTCGCTCATACCGTTCTATTCGAAATTTTAGCAAGATCGCAGTTAAAATAGGGTGGTCCATTTAAATTTTAAATTTGAATCGGTTTTAAAAAAAATACTGATAATTTTTTTTTAAATAATGGCACACCACCTGAACCGTTTTTGTTTCGCCTAATGCGCTGAAGAATGTTTTCAGATGAAGCTCATTTGTATCTCGGTGGCTATGTCAATAAGCAAGATTGCCGCATATCGGGTTCAGAGACTCCACACGTGACTATTGAGAAGCCAATGCAATAACAACGAGTCACTGTTTGGTGTGGATTTTGAGCTGGAAGCATAATTGTGCCATTTTTCTTCGAAAATGAGCAAGATGCCGCCGTCAACGGTGAGCGTTACCGCGCTATGGTCAACAAATTTTTGTTTCCAAAAATTTAAGACATTTAGTTTCTACAAGACGGGCACACATATTTCGCACTGTTTTTGAAAATCTAATAATTAGACGAAATTGTGATGCCGCTGAGCTGTGATTTGTGCCCTTTGGATTCTTTTCTGTGGGCAGCTATTAAGGATAAAATTTACGCACAGCATCCAGAGGTAATTGAAGCATTGAAACATTAAAGTGGAGTTGCCATTAAAAAAATTCGACCCGAAACAATCGAAAATGTTCTGATAAATTGGGTTGATCGAATGAGGACAGCCGAGCCAGTTGTGGTAGTCATACGAATAATATTGTGTTCCATTATTAAATGACAAATTTCAAACTCTCCAATAAAACCAGAAATTTAAAATAATTATCTGTACTTTTTTTATAGCCGATTCAAATTTTTAAATGGCCCACCCTGTATGAGACTTAAGAGTGGCAGAACCTCTACATGCGTGATCTTCGTGTGGGTGAAATTCGACACAAATGGTCGATCTGATTTAGTTTTACCAGGGTTGATACTAGATTACTTATAACACACCCTATGCTTAATTTAAGTTAGATCACATAGCAACTATGACTTGTAGACCGGCAGGACCTCAAATCATGAGGGACCATTGTATGTAGCTAATCGAAAACATGGATACATACGGGTATGGTCCTATGGTCCCCAGGGCTGTTTGTGGCTCGTTACATTCCGTGTGCACCATTTGATTGAATTTTTAGCTTCTAGAGCAGCAGGACCATTAATACGGAGGGACTTTTGTTGGTGTTAAATATTGCAATACGACATTGTAAAATTTTACCAGGGTTAACCATTGGTGGCTAGTTATACATGCGGTGCGCAATTTGATTCAATTGGTGCTTTTTTAATGTGGCTAGCTCTAAAATCGGAAGAGATCCTTTAATTCAGCTATTCCAAAGCAGTGGCCGATCCATAAAACACTGGCGTTGAGTAGGAAGGAGTATATTCGATTGCGAAGAAAAAAGAAACTAATAGAGTGTTGTCCTTTGTTTCAATAGCAAAGAAATATGAAAATAATAGAAAAACAGTTCGATCAGGAGATCGAACTGGACAGCAACCGAAATAACACCAAAAATTTCCATCAAGTATTCAAATACTATAAGTAGATGAGGAATGCAAATGGAAATCATGGGACTTCTAAGGATTTTATAAAAAAACATATTCCCAATTTTTAGCGACTGAAAACCTTGCCGATGAAAAATGCATCGGCTCCGACCCAAGAAAAGGCCAAAAATAACTTGAATTTAGAAAAATAAAGCAGCAGGAGCCAACGAAATATCGGCGAACATGTCAGGGCCGGGACAATAACCATGTAAATCCATTTTGTTTTTCGTGGAAGCATTATTTTTTGTAATGCCAGCATCGGCTATTACTGGTCCGAGCCAGGATCGAACAAAACCCCGGACTTTAGATCTGCTCAGTTTGTCAGAACGGGATACATCATCGTAATCTTCTATGAGCTATACTTTTTGCTAGTAGTGGGTGCACTTCAGGAGCTTTTCAGGTGTGCACCACATCAGGGAGTATAGCGAAACGGACATCAACGTAGGGGAGGTGAGGAGCCCCAAAAACTGTTGTTTTAGCTGTGGTAAAAACCTAGATCGCAGGTAAACGGCTTAGATTTCCGTTTAGATAGACCCCAACCCCTCACCAAGATGGAGGTGAAGCCCGCAGAGCTGATCCTTAAATAAGTCCCTCCAGTCTAACCGGAGAAGCGTTGGTAGTCGCGTTATAGCTTACCCAGTGCTATGGAGCACCGTGGTTCAGTGATAATCACGTTAAACTGACACTTATCTGTTCATTCTTAACGTAAGCCGATTTAATGTAAAACTCCACAGCGATGGCACGGCCAGATTGATAGACGGACATAAATCGAACGGTGAAATAAATCTCCCTTCTTTGAAGGTGTGACTTTCTACGATGAAGACAACTGTCGACTTTAAATTTTATTATTTTTTTATTTGTTGTAAGTTAAATTTCTGTATTCTTTGAAAAAGAACGAAATATTCAGGACTGTCGTAGAACTCAATGTTGTCACTATTGGTTTTGAAAATGATAAGAAAAAATGCTTTGGTGTCATGAAAACGAATGTTATCGGTTTTACCAGCAACAGCTGATTCGAACATTGTTTTTATTTACATTCGAAATTGACAAAGCCAACTTGGTTTCATGACACCAAATGAAACCAACATTGGTTTGCAAAAACGACAATTAGCAAAACCGACATGATTTCTATGACAGCCCTGATTGAATAATAAAATCCATTAATAAAAACCCTTTTTTAAACAACACCGAAACCTCTTGGTCGATTTAAAACTATTATTTTAAAATTGGCACAAAAAAGGTGGATTAAAAAATAATTCTTTTTATAGAAATCTAGTGTTTGAATTCCCAATAAAACTTTTAATTGTGTTTGTGAAAAAAATGTATGCTTTCATTTTGTTACTTCATAAATAAAATAAAATTCAAATAATAAAATCAATCACTTTTGGCCGTTTTAAGCGATCAGTGCATTTTGTATTTGAAACCTTTAATCCTACCTGCTGCCACAACGCAGTGAATTTTATATTTCAACATTTTCGACTTTTAATATAAAAATACTCCTTTGTTGTATTGATTTTTATCTACGTTTTTATTCTTTACTTCACTTGAACGCACTGCCACCGCTGCGGTACTGCTGAGCATTCTACGCACTAAACGCTTTTTATAGATGCTTCCATAGATTTGATTGGATTTTGCGCCTACGTTCTGTAGTAAAAAAAGCAAATTATAGCCTAATAATAGTATTAACTAATAAATAAAATATCAAAATAAAATTATTAATTGGTTTAATACTCAATCATCGGCAAGGCGGACCGCCGCGTTTAATTATTCAAACTAGTATCGGGTACTAGTGTCGGGATGATATATTGATTGTGAAATTGTGGTCATAAGCAACGAAAGAGAAACAAGAAAAACAACTACAACTATTGTGAGGAGGTTTTAAATCGGTTCTAAAGACGATGCTGGGGACATTTGTCAGAGGGAATCAAGTAAAATGAAATTATTGAAGTTTTAAAATTGGGGAGTGAAATCCTAGAACTAAATTTTGAATATTGTTCTTATTGCAATATTAGTAGTTATTCTAATTGTATAGGGTAATCCATTTTTATAGATAGCACGATACGAGTTAGATGTAATCTTGATTGGTGCTTAGTTTTGGTTCTATATGGTGTCCATCTAGAGGAATTTTTCAGAACAAAAAAAATTCAAATAAAGTGTGGAATCTTTATTGGTAATTTGAAAGGACATTTTAGGGCATTTTTTTTTAATAATTACCTTCAAATGTTGGCAACTTTATTATGGAAATGAGCGTTCGGTGAGAAACGGAAATTTTGTTCTGTGATGAGGCCCATTTCTGGCTCAACGGCAAAGTCAATAAACAAAATTGCCGCATTTGACTGAAGAGCAACAAAAAGAGGCTCAAGAGGTGCCATTATACCCAGAGAAAACCACGGTTTGGTGCGATTTATAGGCTGGTGAAATCATCGGTCCATATTTACTTATATTCAAAAATGATGAAGGCCGGCACGTAACCTTGAATGGTACTCGCTATCGCGCCATGATATCGGATTTTTTGCTACCTGAAATTGAAGCCCGCAATCTTGACGACACTTGGTTTCAACAGGACGGTACCACTTGCCATACAGCTGCTCAAACAATAGATCTCTTGGTCATTTCGAAAAGCGTTTTGGACAGGTGAGTTGGCCGCCTAGATCGAGTGATATCGCACCCTTAGACATTTTTCTTTGGGGCAAACCAGCTACGATTCAGGTTTTGGAATCTAACATTACGCGTGTCATTAAAGCCATACCGGTCGAAATGCTCGAACGAGTCATCCAAAATTGGACCGTCAGAATGGAAACCCAACATTTGAAGGAAATTATATTCAAAAAATAAATGCCATAAAATGTCCTTTCCAATTAACAATAAAGATTCCACACTTGATTTTATTTATATTCTTTTTTGTTCTGAAAAAATTCCTCTAGATGGATCACCTTATAGAACCAAAACTAAGCACCAATCAAGATTACGTCTAACCCGTATCGTGCTATCATCAAAAGAACAAACGGTGGCGAACTTTAGCAAGATCAGACTTTATATGTGACTTTTATTGTAACAAGGCCACACATTGAAAAAAAAAACTTTGTGTAAGGTCTACAGGGTGCGGGGATTAGTGTTACCATTTTCAATCACATGCAATCACATCCATTTGTGTATGGCACCACTTTGTTGCATTAGTTAGAGCACACGTGCAAGTTTCGCTAAATAAATTTTATATGACATGGAGTTCAAGTGTGGTATCGCTTTATTTAGCTGGAAAATCGTGTCCAGTGATAGTCCTAAAAAGAACTAAGAACTAAAAAATTTAAATATTAATCAAATGTTAAAACGATACAAGGAAAAAGTGTTAAAAATAGGAATGGAGTCAGCATAAAAAACCAGCAACTTCGTCGGAAATGATCCGAAAAAAGAAGACAAGAATTGGATGAAATCCCAGGCAGAGTGCTATGAAATTGACCGCAGATTTTGCAATATCTGACTAAAGCTTTCGGTATATTTTAAAAAAGAAGCTCTTTGGGAAGCCTTACAATATCCAAAAAGCACATAACCTTACACCTTAGCAAAAACTCCAACGATTGCAAAGGTCAAGAACCAAATATCGTCTTTTTTGACGAGAAAAATTACCCAAAAGAGCAGTATGTAATCAAACAAAATGACCGGATATGGTTAGCAGAGAGATCGTAAGATAACTTGGAGCAAATATTGGCCACTAGAACCTCCTCGCGTCATGGTTTGGGCCGCCGTTACCGCCGATAGACGCTCTCCACTCGTATTTCTGGAACCTAGTGTTAAAGTGAATGCAACTGTGTACCGTAAATCACGCTTTGTACGTGCACTTAAGCCTTAGGAACATAAATATTTCGGCAATAGACCTTTTACTTTTCAACAGGACTCTGCACCACCGCATCAGGCACTCGTAAATCATTACTGGTTAAAAAACACAACGTTCCTCACTTCATTTCGTCTGAACAGTAGCTTTCAAATTCACCGAATGCTAACCCCCTGGATTTCTCTATTTCGGACTCCAATGTTCTACCAAAAAAAAAAAAAAAAATACACCAGTATTGACGCATTAAAGAAAGCCCTTCAAAGATATTGGACGCGACTTCCTCAATATCACATCGTGCAAAGGATCGATCGAATTATCAGAGCTAAAGGGGGATACATTGAAAAGTTGAAATAAATTTCTATACTCCACCATGTTTTAAATAATAGTAAAATAATAAAAAAATACCAACAAAAATTATTATTATAACACTTTAAATTGGTAACACTTGAATCTCCGTTCCCTGTATATCAAAACAATTGGACTGATGTGGCCCACATTAGCCATGTACGTCTTTATGTATCATAATACCCTGAGTCACATTTAATTCATATTGTACCTCATTAGTTGCTTGCAGACCGACAGGGCTATACATCGTGATCAACATTTGTAACGCGTGATCCATTTCGATGTTGCCTACTTTTTTAAAGAAAAAAACACAGAAAATTCAAATTGAATGGGGAATGTTTTTTTATCATTTGAAAGAAGAACATTCTTTGTCATTTATTTTTTGAAGATTATGTCTATTAAATGTTGGCCGCGACTACGGCTCAGATGATCCATCCGTTGAGTTCAATTTTCGATGACTCGTTCGAGCATTTCAACTCCTAACTGGCGAATGACACGCGTGATGTTTTGCTCACAGGCCTGAAACGAACTTTAGACTTTACATATCCCCACAGGAAAAAATCTAACGGTGTGATATCACACGATCTTGGTGGCTAATCGACCGGTCCAAAACGTGAAATTATCTGCTCACCGAAGTGTTCTCTCAATAATTCCATTGATTAATGCGATGTGTGGGAAATGGCGCCGTCTTGTTGAAACCGAATGTCGCCAAGATCACGAGCTTCAATTTCAGGTACCAAATAGTGGGTTATCATGGCACGAAACGGTCGCCATTGACGGTTACGTTCTCACCGGCATCATTTTTGAAGAAATATGGACCGATGATTCCACCGGCCCACAAACCACACCAAACCGATGTTTTTTCTGGATGAAGTGGCCGGGCTCTTGAACCTCTTCTGGTTGCTCTTCGTCCCAAGTGCGGCAATTTTGCTTGTTAACACACCCATTGAGCCAGAAATAGGCCTCATCGCTGAACAAAATTTGGCTCGAAAACTTCGGATCTTCTTAGAACTTTTTAAGAGTCCATAGCTTAGGGCGGCTTCAGTTCTTGCACAAGCTGTCTTTTGTACGCTTTTAATGTAAGATCTCGACGTAAAATGCGCCAAGTCGTTCCATACGTCGGTCCGAGTTTCTGCGACCGGCGCCAAATCGACTCTCCACGGTCTTGTTGTACACTCTCAGCTACGGCCGCTACACTTTCTTCGCTGCGTGCTGGACCTGGTCTATTCGGTCGAATATTATTCATTCATGAATGCTGGGTCTCAAGATGGGTGATGGTGTTGCGAATAGTACGCTTAGTAGGCCGATTATGTTGACCATAATTTGAACGAAGTGCACGAAACACATTCCTCACAGAACGTGAATTTTCGTAATAAAGTTAAACGATGTGTAAACGTTGTTTAGGCGTAAGTCTTTCCAGGATGAAATGCCAAACAATACTAAACAAAAATAACATGACAGCATGGAAGGACTCATACGTGATCTGTCAAAGATGGCTATTGAAAAAAGTATCTCTACTTGGACCATTGTAAACTTGAATCTAATTATGTATGAAATCCCGAAATACCCGAAACGAAGATTTTTGTCCGTAAATATGGGGGGTTTTTTTTTGTTGAATTCCCAAAATTAATAAATGAAAATGTGATACGAATTTTCCCAAAAAAATTTTCTAGCTGAAGCCTGCCGGATAAGAAATTTTTCTAGCCGATGCCTGCAAAGGAAAAAGACCAAGTGAAAATGTTAAAAAGTTCTAACTTATATGGTTAAGTCTATAATATCACGCTCTTTGATCAACTACGAGTGGCATTTACAAATTTTTCAATTGTTACTTAGAAAATACCAACTTAAATTAAAAAATTTTCATTTGAAATTTAGAAATTTCACTTGAGATTTGAATATGCCAATTAAAATTCAAAACTATTCTGTTTAACTTTAAATTAAATATTTGAAATTGTAAATAAATTTTTCTAAATTTGGATTGGAATTTTTGAATTTCAAACAGAATTCAAATTTCAATTGATTTTTTTTAATTATTTATTAATCCAAAGAATACATGTCAATCTTACGTAGGATATGTTACAGTAGTTTGAGTTTTATCACAAGAAAAGGTGCACTAATCATGTTATTACGAAATAAGGGAGATTTTTTCAGATATTGGCTGATTATAACTTCTGAGTTGACTAGAATAAAATAAAGTATATAGGAACAACTTCCTTGTCCTCCATGGATCATTCAAACAAGTTTTACTCGGTTGGAACACAGAGGAAACTACACTTTTCTTGGAAAGAATTTCTTTAAGGTACCACGAGTTATCGTTTACATTGCTTACTCTAAAAAACATTAGCTGTTCAAGGTGGTCAGAGATTATGGAAGCAATATCCTGCACTAATCCGAAAAGTGGCCCGTTTGTACCTAAAATGGATGTTATGGGAAACTTTTTTTCTGAAAATGCCATTAAGGAACAAAGGGGACAGACGATATTTAACACTCATGGTAGAGCCCTACTGTTTTAGGCCAGCACTAATTAGCTTATATATTTTTTTGTGAAAATGTTTTACTTGGCTTTAGATATTAGTTGCTTTCTCTGCGGCATTACAAGCTCTTAACCGGTTTCAATAGAATACCGCATATTTTTGAATTTCTGCCTGGAAGATGAAATAAAAGAATTGTTAGAAAAAATCCTTTATATTTTGTTATCTTTAATATATTACGAGATATAATCAATACAAATCGACCCTGTCTTATATACATATATGAATTTCTTTTAATTTCAGAAAACAACATTACGATTTCCCGACAGTATCCGGTTCAATGTTGTAGTTAATGCAA
Source organism: Hydrotaea diabolus (assembly GCA_963513945.1). Taxonomy (NCBI): domain Eukaryota; kingdom Metazoa; phylum Arthropoda; class Insecta; order Diptera; family Muscidae; genus Hydrotaea; species Hydrotaea diabolus. Next base: position 94,378,825 of record OY740718.1, read on the forward strand.
CCAATTCGATTTACAGTATCCAGAATAGAGTTCTGATTTCGAGGTAAGTATATGCCGCAACTTTACATTAATATTTTGTACTTGATATAAGCATTTTAAAAACATGACTGAAAATGTAAAGGCCGGTCTCTAGGTGGAATGCTATTAATTAAGCACCGGCAAATATTCTCTGTCGCTTGTTCACTGCGGAAGGACATTATTCCGACAGTTGGCTATGATAAGTTTGGTTTTATCGTAGTTTTTATAGGACTTTCTTTAAATATTTAGTAACGCTACTTCAAATCAAACCAACTTTTGCGATATATCGATGACAAATTCAATTTTAAACCAGTCTCATGGCTGTTTTGCGAATTTTTGGGTGCCTTTGCTAATATTTGGGAAACGTAAACTGGAAGTAGTGGCTATGACCAGAGACTAACGTAGTTACGACAGTGTTGCTTGTTAACGTATCCTTAGGGTTGAAACGTGTAAGGCGAAGGGTTCCACACTGTGGTACAGGATGTTGTGACTTACTGTTGATGTTTTTCAGAATCACTACCTGAGCGATTAAATATTCGTAAAAATATTCGTCTTTTTTTATTATTTTTAGGGACAAAGATAATGAAAAAACGATTGCTTTTATCTCGAATATTTCTTCTAATTACGTTTACATTGCAATCCTCCTCTGAATCGGACGATGATGAGTAAAAAAATAGCATTGGATCCATTTATAACTAATTACTTTCTATATTTTTATCAGATTTATTAAAATATTCAATTGCATCAAACCAACAATCGCTTGTTGTTTTGTTTTTCTGCTTTTCTCTGCTTGTCATCATACTCGTATGCTTGCCGCAAAGAGAATCAACAAAGAAAGATGTTTCATCGGCCTTTAAGGAAACTCAATTTGTGTTATCACAGTAGTGGTTTCGACAAAAATTACGTAAAAACACCATGAATTGTTATAAAATAATAAATTAACTACAATAAAATAATTAATCGTTACATTTTTGCATTGCAATAATGCGTAAAATGTTTCTTATTATCTATTTAATTTTTTAACAGTCCCACGTCGTGCTCGAATCAGCCAACGACACATCTTTTGAGTTGAAAGTCTTTGTTTTGCAGCATTGCAAAAAAAGTAGTATGCGATAAAACATTACGATCGAATGCCATGATCCAAACATTTAAACATATCGAAATATTTTTCTATTCGAATTTGCATTCGTCGTCGAATGCCGTGATTAGCCCCCAGGTCGTAATTATTAACCAATGACGATAAAACTGTACCAAGTTTTTTTTTGTTTTCGGCTAAGGAGTAACCATACTCAAAATTGCTCCATATCAATCAAGGGGTTCCCGATTTTAGAGCCTGCAGCTCAAAAATCCACATATCGCATCCGATTTTGACGAAAATTTGCATATAGGTAAATTTGACCATTTTCGAAATAGCATCATACAAAGGTCCCTCCGGTTTTTAGGTCCTGCAGCTCTGAAAACCACAAATTAAACTGAATCGTGCTCAAATTTTTCATGGTAAGCTATGAGCGACCAATACTTAACTCGGATGAAACTGGAGCATATAGGTCCAAATCTATGCTGATTTCAAAACCATCAGCTCTAAAAGCTACAAAGTGTTGTTGCGTCAATTTTCTCACCCAAGCTTTGGCTCGGGCAAGAGATGGTACTATGGTTGCTATTAAGTATATTTCTGGCCTAATAATGAAAATGCGAATATTTATTATCAAAAATTGTTTTATTGTCTTTCAAAGTATTCTCCAGCATGATTTATACACTTTCGCAAGCGCTCAAACTAATTGTCGAAGCACTTTTTCCACTCCGATAGAGACACCTTCAAAACATGGTTTTTGAACGCTTCAACAGCATCTTCTGGCTACGAAAATCGTTGACCACGCATTTTTTTGATGTGCGGGAATAAAAAGAAGTCATTGAGTGCCAAGTCAGGGCTGTACGGCGGATGACACATCAATTCGACGTTTTGGCCGGTCAAAAAGGCGCTGTTTTGAGCCGATCTGTGAGAGCTCGCATTGTCATGGTGTACAATGTTTCGTCTTCTCTTGTTCGTTTTTCGAATTTTCGAACAGTCGTCAAATGACCAGTTTTCCCGAAGAAACAGACGACCATTTGCTTCGAAGTGCTTCTTCCACGAACAACTTTCGTTGGATTTGGCTCTCCCCACACGGTCAATTGCTGTTTTGTTTCGGGCTCATATGCATAGATCCATGATTCATCACCTGTGACGATCTTATAAACGTCTTTTGAAGCACCGCGATCGTATTTTTTCAAAATTTCTTTGCACCAATCGACACAGCCTTTTTTTGAGCGAGATTGTCAAATGTGCGGGATCCAACGAGAACAAACCTTTTTAACGGCCAGGTGTGCATGCAATATCGAATGTATGCTGGTGAAAGAAATACCCAAGAATGCCTCTATCTCACGGTATGTCACATGACGATCTTGTATTATCAGTTCACGGCATCAATGTTCTCCGTTTTTGGACGATCTTCGTTTTTGAGCGGGCTTCGGCTACGATTTAATTCATTAAACCAGTTTTTCACGGTGCTATAGGATTGTGCCTCATCGACATACAAAGATTTAATTTCATCGATGCAGTCTTGTCGTGATAATCCACGTCGAAAGTTGTGAAAAATGATCGCACAAAAATGTTCATGAGTTAATTTCATTTTTTTGCCAAATTGATTTTTTCATGTCACTGTAAACAACACAAATGATGGTCGTACGTCAAAACGTTCTGAGTACGTTTATATAGGTCAAACTTTCCAATGGAAATGTCAGATGGCGGCAGGCAACACTTAATGTTGCCTAGGTCAGAAATATATATAGCAACCCTTAATGTAGAACAATAAGTGATGGTGTGTTCGTCCTAGCAGGCTAGGTATCTAGTCCAACAACTTTTGCAGCTGTGAAGATGAGAAGGAAGTGAAAATTGTTGAGCAACTGCGTCGCCATTGCCTCGCTTTAAGTATACGACGTCTAGACATTCTGGTGTGCCTGCACTGAAACTCACATTATAGATAATTTTGGGTATCAGACGGGTTGGTTGCTGTGGTAACACTGGGGACCGTGATTGGTCATGTAAGCTGCCGCAGCCATCAAACCTTATCTAAGTCATACTGTCCTGAAATCCACAAAAACCCTTCAAGTCAATTTAAAGGTGGCATATTTGATATTTTCTGAGTTTTGGTGGTGAAGGAGGTTTTTAGCAATATGAGAGTTTATCTTATGCTCGACAAGAGGCCGTAATTGCATCTTTTCAATCTTAGCTGGCGATAAAAACAATTGTACCGATCTTTCATAGCAGATAGTAAACAAGACCTTTAAATATATATGCGGAAATAAAATTAAGATTGTTTTTTTTATATTTTCTTTGTTTAACGAAAAGGTCATTGAACGCAAAGAATGCTATGAATTCTAATTGTTCCAGTTATAAAAATTGCCCTTACACCGCAAACTAATTGCGAGCAAAACAAAAGACTTAAACAACGAACGTAATGATATACTACAGTGAGCCACACTATAGTTTATGTGATAATGCACATTTTCTCACAATCAAAATAGATTTTTTAATTTATTTCTTACAACTGATACTTTGACTGCTGCTGACCGGTTATCTAGATTGACATTGAAATCAATTGTAACAAATCCTTATGGGCAAAGAAAATCATATATCGTAGAACACCCTATTTGTAAAATAATCATACAGCATTCTTTAAAGTGCTACCAAAGCGCAGATAATCGTAGTCGTAAGCACATACTTAGCCAGATGACAGGCACACCATACAGAACACAATGCCGGCTTAGCCATATGGCCGAGTTTTCATTGAAATGAAATTGTAATTGAAATAAAAATCGTTTTTAGGTTACACCTAAGTTTTAAATCCATAGCAGTAGATTATATTTAACCTCCCTGACTTCAGGGTAGACAAGAGATATGCAATTACATGGCAGCCACTTGCTTTAGACACTGATATCTCAAGCATTTCATAGAAAACAACAACATTAATAAAAATTGAGAAACAACTCAACACACAAAAAATGCTAAATAGAAATCCGAATCAGCAGAGTGTTGTTTTAATAGAAACTGGAATCGATAGCGTGAGAAAAATTGCAAAAGCCATTATGTATCAAACATTCAGAACAGACATTATTTAGATGTCATAAAGCAACTTTAAATGCTACTTACTCGACATCGCTGACCACAACAAATTATTTTCAAACCCACTTAAAACAGAACTAAAACTAATTAATATCACCACATGCCCGCATGTATGTGAGTGGTTAAAAAGTCAAGAAATTCCCATAGTTCTCTTTGAAGTAAAAGTGAAAACGTTAATGGAAAGTAAAACAGAAAAACAATGAACACAAATGAAATTGGTCCAGTTTTAGCTTAAATTGCCCTTTAACTACAAACAAAGTAAACAGTAAAGCAAAACAAAAGACTTTAACGGCGAACGTGATAATAGCCACTAGCCCATTACTTTGCCGGCAACTCAACAAATGACTGAAATCGTCGGTAATCATTATGGTAAAAGACTATTTCTATTCGTATCTTTTAACACCATCATTGGGCATCTTTAAGATATCACCTTAATAATCATAAACATTATGAGCACCACAACCACCAGAAGCAGCAGAAAACGTCTATAAATTTCAATGAAATTGGAATTATTTTAAAGCTCTGAAGCTGAAGTGGTCAACATTTGGATGTTGTGTGGACCACACAACGGCAATGTTTTTGAAGAATAATCTCATTGTTTAACATACATATTTTGTGGGTAAAATCCAAAAATTTAGGTATACGAACGGACCCCCACGCACACCCAACACATTTCGATGGAAGTAGTCTCATTACTACGAGGTAGGTATAACGTACAGAAGGAACGGTTATATATGGGGTTCTTTTTATGCTCCACAGGGAGTTAAGCGACAAAAATAAAAATAAAAAATATTTTATGACAGAAAAAGTAAAAACTAGTAAAATTGAACGTCACCCCGCACTTCTGGGTGAAAAGTCAACTGAAAATAGGTACTTAGACTCACTTGAAAGTTCATTAAAATTGAACCAGATTTTCAAAAATAACGTCTTATTTAAATTTTTGAGACAATTTTTTAGTAAAATCGGTTAAACATATATGTGGAAGCTACATCTAAATCTAAACCGATTGTCTTCAATTTTAACTGTGTCCGTTCTTGGCACAAGCGAAATATTTTTGCCAAATTTCATCATGAGTGCAGGGAATATGTGACTTCTAGAGCTTAAAACATTATTTTAGATGAATGTATGTATGTGTGAGATGTATCTAAATCTGAATCGATTTTCTTTAATATGCATACCTTTAGTCCTTGGCTCAAAAACTAAAAACTAACGTGTGTCAAATTTTATTAAGATTGGATGTGGCTTTTAGAGCTAAAGACATCAAAATCAGATGAACAAATACGTGGGAGCTATGTCTAAGTGTGAACCGATTTTCTTCAATTTCAATAACGTCCTTCCTTACTCGTGCTAAGTTTTATCACCATTGAATGTAATATGTTGCTTCTAGAGCTAAAAAAATAAAACTTCTACTTAACGTAGAAGCTCTATCTTAGTAAAAAACGATTTTCTTCAATTTCACTAGCGCCCGTCCTTGGTCCAAAACACTTCTGCCAAATTTAATGAAAACCGGACAACAACTGTGACCTATAGTTTGATTACAAACTAGATGGACGGACAGACCGACATCGTTAAATGGAATCAGCAGGTTGTTATACGTCGAACGGTATACTTGAAGGTAGATCCAGCTCCAATTCTTTCTTAGTTACAAACATTTGTCATGAAACTAAATTTTAATGTCCCGTTCCACAGAGTAGTGCAGAGTATAAAAAGGCTAACGTCGGGCGATAGTTCGATACTCTACACCACTCTGAGTTTGAGAATATTACAGCTAAAAGAATATTTCAGAGCTTAAACAAGGTCGGACTTAATATGCTACTTCTAGAGTGTGAATGATATATTTCGTGACCTAATATGAAAGTCAGACGGACCCAATTTCAACAGGAATACGACGAACAAAACTCAATATGTTTCATATGAGCTAGATGGGATTTACAATGTAGCCTTTAGAGCGGCATGATCTCAAATCCGAAGGGACTTTATGTGGGGGCTATTCAAAAACACGGGCCGATATAGCCAAATTTCTCCAGAGATGGATGTTAGGTGCTCACAACATTCTTTGCGAAATTTGGCTGGAATAAGATGTAATATGTTGCTTTTTAAGCTGCAGGTTCTGTGGGACTTTTGCATAGTGGCTATATGAAAATATGGACTTATAGGGCTGTGTTTCATTAAAGTTAATTCCTCATAACGTGCCATGCAATATTTCGTGACCGTTTTTGGGTTTTCGTTGTGACTGCTAGAACTGCAGGACCTCAAAACGGGAGGAATCTTTGTGTAGAAGCTATTCGAAGCATGAAACGATATAATCCAATTTTACCAGAGATAGGTGCTTGTTGCTGGTAACGCCTTTGGTCCAAAACGGATGTAATATGTGGCTATTAGAGCTGCAGTTTCTGACATCGGGATACGCATTTTTAAAATCTCTTCAATCCTTTAAGGTGTTACAAACACCAGCACTAAGTCTTAATACCCTGTATGAGTGTGAGTGTGATGTAGGGTAAATTAAGAACAACAATTCGATCAATTTATTTAGTACATTACACTTAGATTGCCCAAATCGTTATGGACTTAGTCTTTCTATTAAATCTTCAGACGCCGATCTGGCATGCACCCATGAACTGATAATCGTATATTCATCTCAGTCAAAAAACGGAATTACTCCGTTCATGCCCTAAATTCTTACTATCTTCGGCATGGATTATCGAGACAAGAGTGTCTTAATCAATTGTTTCGACTCTTAGTGATAAAGCACTATCAATAACCGCTGTAAATCGCTGCTACTAAGAATTCAGTTTCGGACGTCGTTGGCTCCAGGATGAATTTCGTAAAGGCCGTCTAACTTTGACCGTTTTGCCGGAAAGCATTTAGCATGCCGTGAGATTAAGGCTTTCTTGGGTTTTAATATGACTAGCATCAACAAGATATCGCACGTTCATTTGGCTATGAAAATGTTTTGTTTTTGTCCGATCCCACTTAATTTGACGAATACCAAAAAAGGCTCGTGTCGCCTGGAGCAAGGAAATGTTGAAAAAATTACAACTGCGGCAGCTCAAATGTAGTGTATAAAATTGTAATAGGTAACAAATCATGGATCTTTGCACATGAGCCCGAATTAGAACAGCAATATTTCATAAGCGTCTTTTAAGACGAGGTCGTCAAATCCCAAAAGCCTTGATCATACTCAAATTTAGTACAGTGCATTATGGGATATCTTCAGTTAAGCCTGTTAAATTTGGACTACATCGGTTTATGTTTTCACATATGCCCTGAGGTTTTTCTCGCTTTGAGGACCTGCCGCTCTGGAAGCCAAATATTAAATTCCATTAAGCACAACACAATGTTCTACCCGCTTTGTGGTTCAGTCATTCGTGAAGTCACCATTAAATCTGATTGTGCTTCAATTTCACATGGTACGTTAGATGCGACCAGTAGACACCACAGTTCAATTGGACCAAGCTGCATGATGTTTTCCTAAAGTATCAATGACAACAAGACCTGATCTTGTTCTAATTCATGCAGTGAGTTAGGAAACCAACCAACCGTGCTGACATTGGACCATATCGGTCAATGTTTTTATTCAGGCCCAATACGAGGGCGACCGCAAAAGTAACTGGCCTAACATAAAAAGAACCGTTTTTTTGGAATTATTATTGTTTATTTTTCAACTTAATCTCCTTCCAACTCAATATACTTCATCAAACGTTTTTCAAGTTTTTTAATTCCATCCGAAAAATAAGATTTTTCAAGACCTTCAAAATATGCCCATTTTCAGCTATAACCTCGCTATCGGACGACAATTGTTTGCCACCGAGAATTTTTTTTAAATTGGGAAACAAGAAATAATCAGAAGGAGCTAAATCTGGACTGTATGGTGGATGCGGAGCAATTTCAAATCGTAATTCGGCCAGTTTTTGTTGAGTTAAAAATGCAGTGTGTGAAGGAGCATTATCTTGATGAAAAATAACTTTTTTTTCTAAATGCGGTCGTTTTATCTTGAATTCTTCACTCAACCGATCCAATAATGCACAATAATATTCACTATTTATAGTTTTTCCTTTCTCAGGATAATCAATAAATATTATACCCCTTGCATCCCAAAATACTGTGGCCATTACTTTTCCTGCTGACTTAACAGTTTTCGCCTTCTTGGGACAACTTTTACCAGCTTCTATCCATTGTTTTGACTGTTCTTTGCATTCTGGGATGTAGTGATGGATCCATGTTTCATCAACAGTTATGAATCGGCGCAAGAACTCTATTGGATTACGCTGATAAATCGCTAAAAGCTCCTCGGAATTGGTCCAACGGACGATTTTTTGGGGCAAAGTCAACAAACGCGGCACATATCTTGCGGATAGCTTTTTCATGTGGAGTTTTTCGTGTAAAATACTCCAAACTTGTTTTTCGTGAATTTTAACAATATCAGCAAGTTCTCTGAGCTTTATTCGTCTATCTTTAGTCACTTCATTAAATATTTTTCTAATGTTTTCAATAGTAGTAGCAGTTTTCGGTCTTCCAGAGCGTTGTTCTTCTTCCGTACTTGAACGACCCATTTTAAATTGTTGAACCCAGGATTTCACGGTGGAGTATGATGGTGTATTATCACCATGAACAGAATCCAATTCATCTTTGATTAATTGTGGCGTATAGCCTTTCATATAAAAGCGTTTTATTACCGCACGAAACTCTTTATTTTCCATTTTTCAAAAATTATAAAACTTGTTTACTTCAATCACCTGTAACAAAGAAAATAACCATTAAATATTTCCGAAATTTGACAGATGGCTTATAAAAGATTGCTTTTAAAAAACAAAAAAAAAGTTGCTAGTAAAACAGAAAATGTGCCAGACCAGTCAGTTTTGCGGTCGCCCTCGTAAAATGGTTGACCCCGTCCTTTTGACTTGTTAAATTCTTCTTCTCGTTTGGGTTTTATTTGTATGGAGATGCCAGTCTTTTACTGTCAGCTCCCTACCTGACGGTTGTTCGGAAGAACGTTCTCAGTAAACATCGGAGCTGCTCTAGATGGACTGTATCCACTTAAGACGAAGGATCACCTAATTCTTACTTGCATTTGTCAAGAAAAACAGTTTGCATCCCGGTATTTTTTAAGCGGGAAAGCTCAAGAAATTTGTAAACAATTTTAAATGTAACGAGTGGGCAGTGACGCAAGTCGTTCGAGAACGACTGCATGATAACCTCAGCACACACTTTAGGCTTTATTTTGTCCCATGACAAAATGTTTGACGGATTCCTCGGGAATTTTGTTAAACACATTTTAATCAACTTGGAACAAAACACAACAAACGATGTATTTGAATTTGCATTTAATTTTTCATATTCATAAAAAAACTTCGTGTGTAAAAACAAAAGACTTAAGCAACAAACTAGAAATCATCTATTGTGTCAAATACTGAATTTTCAGACTGGGCCTCAGGCTGAAATCTCATGCTGTAATTTATAGGGAATTGAAAAATGTTTCTATTCTTTTCACCCGTTATTCGGACACAGAACCATATCAACCACTTTCTCAAGTGCCCCGGCTATCACAAATCTGCTACAAAACGACATACATTTTGTGGTCGCAATACCTTCCAGCTCCACAACAATGTTTTCTATGCCATTGAGTGGCATCGCAACAGCCAGACCATCAATTGTGACAAGAAATGTATTTTTAAAAAACATCATCACCGAAGACTTGAAGACTTGAAATTGGCTACCGGCGGCAATGTTTCAATTTCGAAGCATTGAAAATGCCATAATTCACAGCAAAGCAGTAATGAACGGAAAAAGACGGCCAAATGTCTAATATTTATTTGTGTAATAAAGATAAACAGAAAACAAACTAGACAAAAGAAAAACAAACAAAGCAAAGAAGTAAAAAGTAAACATTTTACAAAGACTTTTAGTCAAATACTTCTGCAACATCGCCACAGATGCTGCTGCTGCGGCTGCTCGCACCGGCTGTTGGCTTAAGTTTTGCTTTGTGGGGTGTATAAGTACAATCATCGCTTGAAATAATAGGCACCGAGCTGTGCTTCCATTAACTTTATGACCATTTGTTGCAACAAGCTGCAAGTTTATGTTTCGTCTCTGTGTCTCTGTTGTTAGAGTGTGGCAATTTAGCGCCACAGTGCGGCCAGCATCTTCATTTTTGGTTTGGTGTCTGCCGAAATGTTACGAGCCATAACAGGGGAAGTAGCTTGGTGGCATGGTGGTGGTGCTCTAACTAACTAAAGTATAGTGTTGCAGTTGCTTGGAGGGGGTTTTCAATAGTTGTGTCGTAGTGTCTTAGTCTTGTTTTGTTGGTGGCTCTCTGGGCTGTGTTTTTTTTAAGTGGATGTTTTACAATCCGTTTGACTATCAATTTAGAAGCGCACATGCCACAAGATCATCGTTGTTTTAAGTAATTGTTATTTTATTATTTAATCAACAATGATTGGATAATGGTGGTTGTTGCCGATTGACGTGCTAATATTTACGACTTGTTATCGATTGATTCGAGACTAGAGTGAATAAGAGGAACTGCAAGACTGATATCTTATCTACGTAGATATGATGATAATAACGGCATGGCGGGCTAATAGAATAGTGACTGACTAAGGTAGATATTTCCTAGCTGGATATTATATCAGCAGTTTATGGACATTAAACTTTTGGTGGATTTCAAAAATCCCAGGTAATTCCTTATGCCAGTGACCTCGAGTAAGGTAAATTGTCTTTTAAATGCATTTGAGTGGAAGGCCATTTGAGATTTTGTCAAGATTTTTGTAAGGGCAAGGAAGCCCGGAGTTGGTCCTGGCCTTCATAAAATATTTTCCAAGCACATTGATGTTGTTTTCATTTACCAAGGATTTTCATGTCTTCTTTTACTCGGCCCTTCCACCATCGAAGCCTTCTTGTTTTTGTTATAGCATGTTGACATGGCCACGCAGTTGGGGCTATGTCAACCTGTTGTGGCCGTTTAATGCTGCTGACTCTGCATAGCTGGTTTTCCAGTTCAGGAAGGAGTTGACTTGGACCGGGTTGTCCACAGTGATTTGGGATCCAGTGGAGTGGGCTTGGCTGGGCAACTAAAAAGAGCTGGTTCACAAAGGTTGTGATAGGTTACGGCTGAGTCCACAGGGAACCAGCTGGTCATCAGAACAGTTGTAGGGAGTCGTGTGGTCCCTGTTGACATGCGGGACATGAGTTTGACGAACTGTCGTTAATTCGAATTCAGTACACACCAGACAAATCTTAACTAAGGTCGCACCACTCTGCTTTGTCGGTGTCTGCTTCTCCTCCTGGACAACCTCTGGAGGATGATCTCCAAGTAAGACATTAAATATCAAGTAATTGATGGTTTCTGCGACTTCATCGGAGTAATGCCTGCGAGACCTGCCTGATTGGACCTTTGATCTAGAGGTTCTAGCTTGCAACGCGGAACCACCCACTCTAAATCGTGTAGATCGCTTCTGGAAAGCCGGGCTGAGGGATGCTTCTTCGTAAGGTGGCAGATCGGATGATACATTCTGTAAAAGCCCGACAACATACTCGTAAAGATGTGGTCCTTTTCCGAAGTGCAGTACTGCGCTGCATATGCTGCGTAGCAGGTTTAAAAATGCATCGTTTGGCAACAATGCAGTCCTGTGTTCTAAAAAGCATCAATTAAGCAAAATATCTCGCAGACGTGCAGTAAAAAGAAAGAATGATGCAATTAATAAGTAAGAATCTATTTTAATTTTGATCTAAATTAAATTTGTTTCTATTATAATGCAATCATATTCGTAAATGCAGCTAAAAAACATTAATAAAGCATGCACGAGTAAAACAACTTCATTACATGAGCATTCTGAAAGCATCAGTGTTACGCAGTAAACGCAGCGCAGTGCTGCATTTCCGAAAAGGCCCTGCGTTGACGCACGGGCAAGATCTTCGTCTCCGCATGTAGGTGCCCTTCGAGAACATCAGGAGACACCCTGTCGCTGTACATAGGGCAGCTTGCCACTGCTGTGAGCTTATCGCTGACAGCAGTGACAAGCGTTAATGACTTTAAAAGAGATTGGAACGTGACACCTGAGTTTTTGGTGTAATTGATGTTCAGCAACTCTCACATTCGAGGGCAACCTTAGCAAAGCTTTACAAGTAGTGAACAATTTGGCAGATGATTTGGTGGTGGAAATCTTTTCTTTTTTAGCGAAGATATTAGCAAGATCCGCATATAAGGCGACATTTGCCTATCGGAGATGTCATCGATTTTGGGTAACGACGCCAAAATAATGCAGCCGTACGTATATTGTACGTCTTAACGCCACCCAGGCTGTAAACTGCAGAAAGATTAAGATTACACAGTGCCACATATATCACCCTTTTCTGGGAAACTTCCTGTTTTAACTATACAGGGCTTCGGCTTCATCTTTCTGAATTTCCAGCACACAGGGCTAGACGATTGAAGTGTTATCAACTTCACGTTGGTAATACTGGCAAACTAAAAATGCCAGCTATGTTACATTCATACCAATAATAGCTTTTTAAGTTATAACACAAGCATTTGCATCTAAGTTTTATAGAACAGAACATATTCAAAATGGAATTCAAACTTTGTAGTGTGATTGCGTTATAAAGGGTGGTCCAACCATAATGCACGATATTAATTGTGAGTCACACCTTAACGTCAAGTTTTTTGCCCAACTTAATTTGACATTTTTTTGTTTCAGTGTTTGACATATTCGACCATTGAGAGGTTCACACTTGAGCAGCGCGTTAAGATTGTTAGTCTTTTACAAAAATGGGCGCTCAAATCAAAATGCATTTCCTGCACTTCGAGATTTTTTTTGGTCAGCTTAATCGACTAAATGAGTCCACAATTGGGAGAATTTTGCGCAAATTTCAGCAAACCGGGTCTGTAGGAAATGTGAAAACATCGGTGCATGTTCGCTATCGCGAGACAAAAACGGAATTCTTGTGGCCAAAAACTAAGGATATGGCCCTGGCCGATATGTGGTTCAACCAGGATGGTGCCACTTGCCACACAGCCAACGAAACAATGACTATTTGCACAAGAAATGCAATGGCCGTGTTATCTCACGTCGTGGCGATGTTAATTGGTCGCCACGATCATTCAATTTGACACCGTTGGACTTTTTTCTTTGGGGACATTTAAAAGAAAAATAGTACCAAGAAAAATTCAAGAGCTAACGGATGAAATAATTCGTCACATTAACAAAATTATGTCTTAGTCATTGAAAATATAGGATAGCCGATCTCGAAGCATTTTTTTTCTCATGTAAAGGTTTTTTTTTAAATTATTTATTAAAATTATGACTAAGAATATAACTCATCAAGTAATATTTTCTAATTAATTAATAAAAGTAGTTTACAAAGGTGTACCTCAAAAGCTACGTTCTCAGAAATATCTTATCTATCTAAGTCCATTGGTAACGTTCTGTGTAATCGCCTTAGTGCGTTTCGATTTTTGAATATTTGACAAAGTTCTTGGTTTTCATGGGTATGTAAGTTTCTCGAATGTTTTGAACCTTGTTTCGTTATCCACTGTGTTTATTTAAAGATCCCGGAACGACGATTATGCATAGTATTTTGTTCTGCACCTTTGGAATAAATAAATTGGTTGAAAATTAGGATTTTATTTCTTATATTAACTTGCGAACTGGGAACAAGCAGCCTGAACTTTATTGTACATGCTCCTTCCACTTTAATTTTGTGCCTAGTGTCATGCCCAAGTGCTTAGAAGTGTTAACATATTGTATTTGATTGCCGTTTATAAAAACAGACTAGTGAGGCTGCCTCCTGTTGGTGAAGTTTATACGAGTTTGCACAGATTTAATTTCATTTAACTGCAATATCTATTTTCTTATCCACAAACTTGTCGATGTAATAGCTTTTTGGAGTTTTCTTGTAGATTCGTCTCCTTTTTTCTATTGGCTAATATGGCTGTGTCGTCAGCAAAAGTTGGCAAAGGTAGAGCTACTTAGTAGGGACATAAATTCTGTTACAACATTGAACACAGCCATTTCAATAGTAGAACTGAACATATCCCGTTTATGTCATATGGGTTTTGAAAGCTAACCTCAACAGCGTTAGTCTGTAACGGGATTTTAAAATTGTTTCAATTTTCATCATGGAGTAGTCAGATAATGAGAACCGTATCGCTGTAACAGCGCTTTTCAAGTGCGAAATGGAAAAAACGATATTTTCAAAACGCTCCGGCCACTTGAAATTAGCCGCATGTTGGTCTACCGATGCTTAAAACTGTTTGAGGAGACTGGAGATGTAAAAGACCGCCACCGGTTGGGCCGCCCACACTCTGTTCGAACACCGCATTTCATCAAAGCCGTTAAATCAAGAATTCACAGAAATCCGCTCCGAAAACAGAAAATCATGGCCCATGAGATGAATATCACGCAAAAGTCCATGAGTCGAATAAATAAAAAAGATTTGGGATTTGGAGCTTTCTTCGGCCAAAGTTTACCAAGAAACCGTTTTGGAAGTTGTTGTGAAGCCGCTTAACAATTCCCTGTTCCTAAACCAGCCATGGGCTTTCAGGCAGGATTCTGCGCCGGCCCATAAGGCTAAAACGTCCCAGGCCTGGCTTCGAAACAATTTGCCAGCGTTCATTTTCTCTGAAGAATGGCCCTCAGGCAGTCCAGATTTGAACCCATTGGATTACAAATTGTGGACGGTTTTAGAGGACAAGGTTTGTCACAAAATATACCTTGGATCTCTTAAGACTGCTTTGGTTCGAGCTGTGGCCAATTTTCAAATGGACGAGGTTCGTGCAGCTATTGACGATTGGCCAGTGCGACTTAAGGCGTGTGTAAAGGCAAAAGGCGGACATTTCGAATAAGTAGATTCTTTTCGGATACAATATACATCACTAAATGTGACGCGCAATAGAAAGGGACCTAAGGTTAAAAACCAGTTTTGTTCAGGAGAGCCATTTTAAAGATTAGGTCTCTTTCTATTTGCGCTTAGAATCGCCGACTTCACTTTCATAAAACGCGCATATCTCTGGGAGGGAACACTTTTGGGGCATGGGATCGGTCTCATTCGATGCTCAGATGTTGTCCACATCAAAAAAAGAAAAGAAAAAAATGAAAATTGATTTTTTTTTTACCCTTAGGTCCCTTTCTCTATGCGCTGTCACAAATACATTAAAAAATATTTGGTCCGAAAACATTCAGTACTTTTTATTTTACAGCATATAACGTGTGTAACCGTATTTATGTCCCTACTAAGTAGATCACTTGTAAAAAGCAGGTATTGAACTGGCCCTAGCATATTGCCCTGTGGCACACCTGCTTCTGCTTTCCTTAGATAAGAGTATTAGTTGTCGTTTTTGGCTCTAAATATTCTTTCGATTAAGTACTTCATAGAAATGTCTGGGTAAATCTCTTTGTAGTTTAAATAAAAGACCTACATGCCAGACACGGTCAAACGTTTGGCTAACATCAAGAAACATTGTTGAGCAAATTTGTTTTCTTTCCAGGGCCTTTTCTGTAATGTCTGTTATTCTCTGCACTTGGAACAATGTACAAAATCCCAAACTAAGATTCTGGTAGTTATAATAGCTTGTATCCGTTTCAGATATAGTCTGAACACCTATGGACGCTGTTCAATCATTTTCATCGAGCCTGGCTTCATCAAATTCAATGCGACTTTCTATCGATAAAATGTTTTGGAATCTGCTTAAGTGCTGTGGGCACGCAAACAATTAGTTCGTATACCATGGACGTTCCAACAAGACTCGGCGCAGTCTCATCAAGCCAAATACTTAAATATAAGGTCGTTCGAATAGGTAGCCCCACGGAATAGCCATCAATATTATAAACATTTGCCGATTGCAACAAAACGTTTTCTTGGCCCATGTAATTATTGTAGATCGATTCAATATCTAACAAAGTTTTTCTCTGTGTGTATACATACATACAGACACATATAAAAATACATACGAGTAAACATAAACATTTAATTGCAATGACTTGCACTAACAATAAAAAGAGAACTTAATTATTTTAATTAGTATCGGCGAATTTAAAAAAAACAGCAACAACAATTATGTTAATTAAAAAAACTAAATGAATGATTTGTGTATGTTTTGTTTCTTTGTTTCTCATTACAGTGGCCATTGCCGTGATACCCCGACAACAATCGAAAGTGTACGCCGTGACTGTCTCAAACCAAGTTGCCCAGTAAGTGGACCTTTACTGAACAGCGGCCACGAACAAAGTGCAGCAACAGCAGCCAAGACACCAACAGTGAATATTGTCAATATGTAATTGTCCACAAAAGAAACAAAAACATTTGAATACAAAAAAAAAACTAATTCTAAACAAAAGCTAACAAAACGTATATTACAGGCGAATCGAAATAATGAAATTAAACTTAACAAACCGTAATGAAACTCATCATCGACAGCATCATCATTAACAGCAATAGTAACAGCAACTTTAATCTTAACTGCTGCAACACCAGCGCCGCCAGGAACAGCGGACTCATCACCCCTTACAGCCACGTGAAGTCGACCTTGAGCCTTGCCAACGAATGTTGTCAATTAGATTTGCTGGCCAACACTAAAAATGGACGAATTGTTTAAACAAATAAGTGAATTGCATCGCTGTCTAGCCCTTATTTATAGCTACCTATGCTAACAACCCAACGAACATTTTTAACCGATATTCAGCTGCACTTAACGGTTTTTGGTAATAAACGCTAATAAAAACAACCGACAGAAATACTCAACACCAACATCAGCTGCTGTAGAAGAAGAAGAAATCTCCAACAGTTTTCGATATTTGCATACAAAATATCTTCATATTTCAACAATAATTTGTTAACTCTATTAAGTCCACACACTCATACATTCACGTGCGCACACATACGCCCACACATTCACGCACACACGTTGTTGGGAATCACCAATTAATTCTGTTAACCATACTGTGATATCAAAAACCAAAAGGTAAGTGTGAACACAGTCGTTTTTAATTTAAGATTATTTTAATTCTCTTGTTTTGCCTCAATTAACACATAATAATGCAATAATTTAGCACGATTAATTTACAAAATACTACAGATATTAATTACCGCCTCTTAATCATTGGCCATTAATCAATAAACGATATTTGCGCATGTTGCTGCTGTTCTTTTGTCGACGAAGAGATCCCTCTCAAAAGCGATTAATTTAAAATTTAAATCATGATTAAACGTTTAAGGTTGCTTGTCGAATTGCCAATAAAGTGATGGCTCTAATCGTAACAACCTCATTATACCCTTCAACACTTGGTGGCTTTTAAGGAAGCATGTATTTGCATTCGAATCTGCCGAGTCATTTGTATTGTATTATTTAGAGGGTTTGTTTTTTAAGAAAAGAATTTTTGCTTTTGGAATATTAAACGAGGGCTAACACTTTTTTTTAGACAAAAGCGAGTGGAGTGGGTCGAGTGGAGCACCCTGCACTTCTGGACTTTAGAAAAGCCAATTGAAAATTGGCTTTTAGAGCCCCTTAGACAGCCTCTATATTTACCCAGATTTTATAACTGATGTCATACGAGTATTTGAAAAAAAATTTCATTGTGCGTTTAGTACCCCTGTCTTAATGGGCCAAATTCTCGGCTCTAGAGTCCGTTCTGTGTGGACCACTAATTCATTAAGTGGTCCAGTGGTTGATTGCATAGTGTCTGGTGTATAACGGGCAAATCTAGATTTCTTGTTAAGGACCATTGGAGTTTGGGGTGATTATATGCAAGTGTACCTTGTCAAATACACGGAGAACAGTTAAGGGAGACAACAGACATGCCTCTCTCACACCCGATTTCGGGAGAAATGGTTGAGAGAGACGATTATTATGCAAATCTCTGCACTGAAAGGCATCATATTGGGCTTTAATATGGCATGTCAGCTTAGGTGGGATACTTAAGATTCATAGAAGATCAAATATTTTGCAACGGAATAGGCAGTAGTGTCGTCCACAAAATTAAGGTATACTTAGTAGGGACATAAATACTGTTACACACGTTTTATGCAGTAAAATAAAAAGTACCGAATGTTTTTGGACCAAATATTTTTAATATATTAATTGATGTATATTGTATCCAAAAAGAATCTATTTATTCGAAATGTCCGCTTTTTTGCATTTACAAACGCCTTAAGTCGCACTGAACAATCTTTAATAGCTACACGAACCTCGTCCATTGGAAAATTGGTCACAGCTCGAACCAAAGCAGCCTTAAGAGATCCAATGTTGGGGTATCTTTTGTGACAAACCTTGTCTTCTAAAACCGTCCACAATTTGTAATCCAATGGGTTCAAATCTGGACTGCCTGAGGGACATTCTTCAGAGGAAATGAACGCTGGCAAACTGTTTCGAAGCCAGGCCTGGGACGTTTTAGCCTTATGGGCCGGCGCAGAATCCTGCTGGAAAGTCCATGGTTGGTTTTGGAACAGGGAATTGTTAAGAGGCTTCACAACAACTTCCAAAACGGTTTCTTGGTAAACTTTGGCCGATGTTTTGACTCCTTGTTCGCAGAAATGCAGGTCAGTGACCCCATCGTAAGACACCCCACCAAACCATGACTGAAGCTGGGTGATGACCCTTCTCCACCCTTAGGATCAGTTCAGATGCTTCCTTAGATGACCGCGCATACACTTTCATTTTGCTTGTTATATTTTTCCTGGATGCTAAAAATTTTTTCATCGATGAACAAAATTTTTCTGTGCAAGTTATCAGCGTGCTTCGCCAAGAGACGTTTGCATTTTTCAATCCTATTATTTTTAAAGCTGCATTCAATAAGTGTCCGGTACGTCGTTTGTAAGCCCCAAGTCCCAAGTCTTTTTTAATGATTCGACTCATGGACTTTTGCGTGATATTCATCTCACGGGCCATGATTTTCTGGTTTCGAAGCGGATTTCTGTGAATTCTTGATTTAACGGCTTTGATGACATGCGGTGTTTGAACAGAGCGTGGGCGGCCCTACCGGTGGCGGTCTTTTACATCTCCAGTTGTATGCATCGGTAGACGAACATGCGGCTAATCCCTAGTGGCCGGACCGTTTTGAAAATATCGCTTTTTTCATTTCACACTTGAAAAGCTCTATTACAGCTATACGGTTCTCATTATCTGACCACTCCATGATGAAAGTTGAAACAACTTTAAAATCCCGTTACATACTAACGCTATTGAGGTTAGCTTTTAAAACCCATATGACATTAACGGGGTATGTTCAGTTCTACTATTGAAATGGGTGTGTTCAATGTTGTAACAGTATTTATGTCCCTACTAAGTATATTACTTTGCCATTGTTCTGCTTGCTCAACTATAGATTCGCACCGTATTTTTGTGATCAACGCATGAGCTATATGCCCGAAAAACCAGCTTGTGCCTTTCGTAGTTTTAGTTTCGCTGTATCATTTATTCTGGACCCCCTTGGAGAGGCTCTAAATTTACCCAGATTGAACAGGGATTAAACCGGCTCAAGACCTCTTGCTTCTATATTTAAATAGAAGACAAGTTTTTAACAAAATGGCAAAGTGACATTGATTTTCGTGGCTGCACACCACTTTTATCATGATTTCGGGTCCGTGACAACCCTCTTCAGAAAGCCTTGCTCCCAGATTTTAAAACATGTCATATTTCAATATGTAATATAATTCCATTGTGCTTTTGTTACCCATATGTCCATGCTTTGGTGGATCTTATTTTCGGTCCTAGGGTCCGTAACCCTGTATGTGATGTTTGTCCATCGTCGTAAGCGAGTACTATACAAAATTTGATCGAAATCGGTATTAAAGTAGGTGTTCTAGAGCGGGTGTATACCAAATCGAAAGAGAACTTTGTACTGGGGCTATATCAAAACATGCACTGATATTGCCCACTTTTATGAGCTGTTAAGACTTAAAATCGGTTGAACGTGTGTGTAGGAGCTAAATCTGAACCGTTTATCCTAAATTAAATAGCTTCCTTCTTTGGTCCAAAAAACTGACTTGTGCCAAATTTTATCAGGATTGGATGCAATATGTAACTTCTAGTGCTATAAACTTAAAATCGGATAAACATATGTGTGTTGAAGTTATATGTAAATCTAAACCGGTTTCCTTCAATTTCAAAAGCGCCCGTCCTCGGTCTATAAAGAGTAGTTTTGCCAAATTTCATGAGGATCGGCAAATATTGGGTGGGACATTTAAAAGTTTAAAATTGAATCGTCTTAAAAAAAGTACTGATAATTTTTTTCAAATTTCTAGTTTTATTGGAAAGGTTCAACTTTGTAATTTTTTACTTTCCCCAATGGGCTGAAGATTGTCAGGAGATAAAGTATGTTTTGAGATTAAGCTCACTTTTATTGCCGCATATGGGCTTCAGAGAACCCACACGTAACTATTGAGAATCCAATGCATCCACAACGTGTCACCGTTCGGTCATTGGGCCATTTGCTCTTCCGCCGTTACCGTCAACGGTGGGCGATGACACGCCTTAACCAACGAGTTTTTGTTTTCAAAAATTCAAGAGAATGACATGGACGACATTTGGTTTTAACAAGACGGGGCCACAAGTCACACAGCCAACGCAACCATTGATATTTTACGCACTGTTTTTAAAAATCGAATAATCAGCCGAAATTGTGATGTCAATTGGCCGCCTCGGAGCTGTGATTTGAAACCTTTGGATTTTTTTCTGTGGGAAGCAATTAATGATAACTGTTACGTAAAGAATCCTCAAAGAATATGTGCTGAAAAATTAGGTTGATCGCATGAGGTACTGCCGAGCCAGTTGTGGTAGTCATGTGAATGATATTGTGTTCTGTTATTAAATGACAAAGTTCAACCATTCCAATAAAACCAGAAATTTAAAAACCGTAGTACAGTAGATTCAAATTTAAATTTTAAAATCGCCCACCCTGTACTTTGATCGGTATACTTAAAGGTGGTTCTAGCTGAAATAGTTTTGGTAGTTACGAAACTAACTTATAAAACCCTGTTTCACAGGGTAGTGCTGCTATAGAACTTTAATATACCAATATACCGTCGTCTCTGAATGCAATTTCAGGTAGATTGAAATTTGATTTCCCGAGCCGCATGGAATTAAATCGATGGGTTTTTTATAGCAGCTAAAAACATTCAGCTTTACGATCCAATTGCACCATGAAAACATAGACAGATATGGTACAATTTCCTTAGGTCTCATCTAAGATGCTATACTTAATTTGAGATAGATTGAATTATAACTTACGAGTATCAGATTGGATATCAAATCATGTAGTGATTTCCACAGTAAGGTGAATGGATGGACTAAATTTGTCATCACGTTTGCGACACCAAATAATATTGATCGGGGACCCCTTACTATTGGTCGTTGTAAAATTCTGAGAGGGTCTAACCATGTCTGTCCATTCGTGTGTATGTTATAAGAACGATAGCGGCCAAGTTAATGAACTCAGGATCCTAAAATGTTGCATGATGATGGCTTATAGTCATAAGCTTTATGATAGTATTCTTCCTTATATCTGCTTAACTCCCTGTGAAGCATAGGGCCACTTCGAGCTATTGTAACATTTCCTAGTAATTTTATTTTATCTAGCTTCGTCCTCTGCTCTCTACATCTCGTATCAGACTACTTTACCATGTGGAATTTGGCCGACCTTTTGGCGTCAAATTTCTTCTGGTTATTACTTATGTGCATATCCGATCCATTTCTATTTTCCCCTTTTTAAAATTATGGGAATCGGTTCTATATTGCATTGGTGTTAAAAGTAAACATTGCTTTTAACCAAATTTTGAAAATATTTCGCAAACATCTATTTGTAAAGCCTTGGGTTAAAATTAAGTTCAATGACCCTTTCAAAACGCCATTCAGTTGAACCCCCTTGGTCATGGAACAAGGCAACTAAGTCATTTGGCTGCAAGTCCTCTTACATTTGTTTCTCTTGTAAAGTTCCTTTAGGTAGTCGGATTTCCAGAACTCCAGTTGCATGATCTTAAACAAACGCCAACGGTTTAATAAAGTCGCCTTTGTGGGTAAGTCCTCTGCTTTAGCTGGGGACAGTAAAGAAGATCCAATCAGAAAATGTTCCGGGTCAGTACGGTTAACTCCTAGATATTATTCGATAGCGAGGTGAGTAAACAAGATGATGACAGGATCGTACTAAACTCTTCGTAACTTGTTCGACCCGAAATCTTTTTAAGCTTCATCGTGCAACTGTTCACCCTGCCTCCCATATGAGGGGCAGAGGCTGGTATGAAGTACTACTCCTACTTTTATCTCATATACAGCTTAAAGGAAATTTGCCATGATTTCCCCTCAAAATTCCATTCGTTTTTTTTGGGCAGTCGTGGCGGGCGTCATCTTTTGATTACATTTCCGGCTCTGATCCACTTAAATAAGCCTACATATTCCAACCAAAGACAGCTTTACGAACAAACAATCGGTTAATATTCTGCGAAACTATTGGTTACCACAACCACCAGTTGTGACAACTGAAACCCACGTTATGTTTGTGTGTAATCATTACCAATTATTGTTTGTTTGCCGATACAGCAACAACTAAATATATTCCGCATTTAGTTGGTATTACTGATGGTTGTGTGCTCAATACATTAATCATATTTACCATATAGTGGTTAGTCGAACCGAATATTCATTACGATTGAAAATTTTTGCTTATGGCAACGGAAATTCTTTTTTTGCAATGGAATTTTTTTAGTTCTAACCGATTTCCAACTAACCTGTCCTCCGTGTGTAACGATTTCTTCTGGGAAAGAAAGAAAATAAATACGCTAAGACACAAATTTGGTTTTAATGTGCCTTCTGGTTAATCTGTTAACGATAGTTTATTTGCAAATTTCTTCGGGTCACCCTATTTATATCTCAAAACCGCGTACAACCGAATATTCGGTTGTACTTTCCGCACATAGAATATTAATATTCATATGAATACAATTGTTACCGTTCAATTTGTTTATTAATTTGTTTTTGCTCAGAAAGAGTTTTCTTTCTTAGAAATTCATTCATTGATTATGTTAATTTTATGCAGATATGCGTGGGTGTGGGGGTACTGCCCTGATTCTCGATTCTTTGTCGCTGTCATTCACTGAAACGCGACACATGTCATACGATACGACAGTGGAGACGTAAGACTTGCACTATTCACTGGGGCGTTGCAAACGCAGAAAAATAAATTAATTTTCAAAAGGTGTTCACGTATCACGTCAAGTTTACTTAGATAGCATCAGTTATTAAGCACTCAAGTTTTCGCTTTTAATTTAATTATAGTGCCTTCAATAGTAAAATGTTGTTCCATTCAGTATATGCACGCAAAGTCAGAACAAAGTATCTAAGTGTTGTCAACACCCCCTGAAAAGGCAAAAAGATAGCTAAGGTGATAAATTCCAAGATCAGCTTTCCTAACATGCAATCGAATTAAATGTTTTATTTAGCACGCTCGAAATATAAACTCTTTTTTAGTTGTAAATAAAATTCAATTCTGGTCAGGAAAATAAAAAAAGAAATATTATGGACATGGTGTTAGCTAAACAATTGTTTTTGATTTGATTTCACAATGTTTGAATCTAGTTCGTTCTTATTGAAATTAGCTAGCCTTCTCCTGCTCTTGAATGTGAGAGACAATGACACACCAATCCCATCCTCCAATATTATCGGAGGCACGTTCGACAGTCTTTTCAAGTCTTCAGCCATGCCCCTGCTATAAACTAATGAGAAAGGATCATTCGAATTACCACCTAACGAAGAGGCATCCTTCATATCGACAGGTCAAGAGTGATCTTCATAATCTAGAGAAAGAGAGGTCCAACATTCACTCTAATGTGGTCGGCGAACATCAGTACGACGCAGTGGAAGAAAATTCAGACTTGCCAGAATGCCGCCCTCGGAACATCAACAGGGTGTCTACTTATGCTTCTGAGGACCATCTACATGACGAAGGCCCTTTCCGTGCGCAGACACAATTTCCTGCTGTCTAAGCAATACCTGCTAGGGTGTTCTCGCTTCCTAACCACCATCTCTTGGACAGAATGCCTCCGCCCAGGCAGATCAGGTACGATCTTCATGATCAAGAGAGAGAGGTCCAGTCACTTCTTCAGACGACAGAGACATTGTCTGGAGGACAGAATGAGATGTAACGGAAGCTTTTTCAAAGATTGACTAAGACTCGGCTGGTAAATGAGGACAAGTCCAAAATTAGGCTGACAACTTTTAGAGGCGCCGAAACAAAAGCATTGCGAGATTGTTTCGGCTGGTAGTTACAACGTCGATGCAGTAGAGAATTTTTATATATTGGATTCGCCATAAACAAACTAACGATTTCAGCTCTGAAATAAAGCGAAGGCTCGTGTTGGGAAAGAGGTGCTATTTTGGCCTCGGTTAACAGTTTAATAATAGAAGTCTCTCTCGAAAGACGAAGATTACAGTCTGGTTGAGGAGAGGATAAAGCAGTATTGGGAATTTTCAAGAGAAATTCCTTACTAAAATGTACGGCCTCTGTTGCGTAGGCTGGGAGTTCAGTCTTCGAACGTGCGGAGCAGTATTCTGACATGTAAGGTAAGCGCATCGACATGTATGGCTTGGACATGTATCCAGTGGAAACCAACGCTTCAGCTTCAGACAGGGAAGACCAAGACTTTAGTGGAGAGACTAAGTGGAGGATGATACGAGAGGTCTTGGTAGTGAAAACAAGAGCGCTTATAATTAAGTTATTTAGCTGGTCCGGACTACGAAAAGATTGTGAAGCCGCCAGCCTAAATAAGTTTTGATGCCCTGCAAATCTACAGGCACATATTACACCAGACCTTGATCAAATTGATGTTCATTTATGAAATACCTATAGCATGCGCTGCTGAAGTAGGGCCTTTTGGTCAATGATTTAATTTTCTACAGCTACATTTTAGATTGATAAGCATCGTTCGTTATATAATATATATAACCAAGCTTATAACCCAATTCATGAGCCTATAACCAAAGCTTATGAATTGGGACCCTTGGGGCTATGTTTTAATATAGCCCACCTCCAGACTTAAGGCGTTGTTGCTCTAGACGACAAAAAATTACATCGATTCGATATTAAATTTCGCATGAAACGGCTTTGGAGCGACCAGTTGTTATAACAGCAATATCTGTGGTATTGTAAGTCTTGTTTGTCTATGGGGCATCTGCTTCGATATCCAGGTGAAGGAAACGCGCCATTTTAATTTGATGCGTCTAAAGAGACCTTGGGGTCAGCGGAGTGGGTTTGGTCGCACAATTGAAAAGGTGCAGCATGTCGTATGGGCCATGATGGCAGGCGAAACAACCGTCCGGGACGTCACGCGCATCTGCCGAGGTAGCGTCTTCTCCTCTGTTGAAATTTCCGAGGGATGTTTCTTTAGCACTACATTCACGCTTGATACTAGTGCTGCGACTTCATAAGCATGAATGTCGTTCAGACCTGCAATAGTTTTGATGATCTTAAGGCTCTCTCTTGTACCGTACCTGGGCGGAGGCATCCTTTTCATGAGATGGTGGTTGGGTTGACTACTGCGAAGCAGATAACAACAAGAAATTGTCTCTGCACACGGTAAGGACCTTCGCCTCTTCATGTAGATAGTTTGCAGAAGCCTGTTGATGTTCTCAAGGCGGCATACTCATGTTCGCCGACCACATTAGAGTGAATGTTGGACCTCTCTTTCTCTAGATCATGAAGATCACTCTTGGCCTGTCAATAAGAAGGATGCCTCTTCGTTAGGTGGTGATTCGAATGATCCTTTCTTCTTAGTTTATAGCAGATAGCAAGTCTGAATTTCCTTCCACTACGTCGTTCTCACGTTCGCCGACGACACCGTCGCAACGTTGTTCGCTGCAGACTAGCCTATCTCTTTGTAAGATGTCAACAAGGTTTCTTTTTCAGCTCCCCAAGTACTGCCGGCTAGTGACTTAAGGACCTTGTTCCTACTTTTAAGCTTATCGCAGATAGCAGTAGCATGAGCATGGAATCGAAAATGGCTGTTCAATGTGACCCCAAGGGGTAGTTGGCAGGCGGGATGTTAGTCATCGACTTTCACATTAAGTGACAACCGCACCTCTGCGGTCCAAGCAGTAAAAAGTGTGGCTGATGATTTTGATCGGTTGATTTTCTCACATATGTCATCCACTTTAGATCCTGACGCCAGAATTGTGCAATCATCAGCATATGTACATCTAGTGGCGCAAGAATTTAAGATAGGTAGAGGTTAAACAGTGCCGGAGATAACACTCCACCCTGGTTTTTCTGGTTCGAGACATATGCTGTTTCTTTTAAGAACCAACGTACAACAAATTGGTAAAATGTATTGGCTACAGTTTTTTTTTCAGCAGTCTTTTGCGACAATTACTTCGGCCTCAAATCAATGAAGCACAAAATTATGTTGTTGAAAATGACGAATAATCTTTATATAAACCATTTCATGCACAATAACAAATTTTTGAAAAACATATGAAGCACAAATTATGAAATTTCTACGATGATTATAAAATATATACGAAAATGTTTCCAAAAAATTACGAAATTAATGTTTACAATGACTTCATACAAAATAAGAAATTTTTCATAAAACATGCGAAGTAAAAATTACTAAATTTTTTAAAAGATTTTTGAAGATGCCGGTTTGTAGATTCGTTTGAAATTATTTACAAATTACACGAAATGTACGATAAGCTTTGTAAGTAATATAAAAAATGTAAGATGAACATATGTAATAAGAAGAATGATTTGCAAATACTACGAACAAAATTCTTTCAGTGCAGCCACCACACAAAGGTCCCTACCGATTTCAGTTCTGGCTGCTCTTGAAGCCACAAAGTAAATCCGATCGTGCTCAAATTTCGAGGGACTTCCATTTCTGGTGAAACTTTACCATATCGGTCTATGTTATCATTTAGAATCGGAATTCTATGCAAATACTTATTTGTTGTCGTAAGTCTAAATCAGTGAATTTGTAACTTTAACTAAATAACTATGCGATTTAACGATTTTGAAATAAAATGCCATTGATTTGTTGCTGCAAGTTTTTGCATGTTATACCGAAAATTCATATGTTTGCATATTTAGTTGAGAAATTCAGATTTTGTGCATATTTTGTTTACAAAACATGGTTTAAAGTATATTTCTTTCAGTGTTTTAAAAAACCTGCCATAGCTTTAAACTTACAAATTCTATGTACAGGCCAGTGTTTAAATTCAAAGCCATATTAAATATTTTATCGACAAAAAAAGCAAACATTTAACTTCGGTCTTTTATCGAAACTGTCAATTTATTGTCACAAAATGAATTATAACCAAAAACTAAATTAGAAATTGTCAAACCAACGACAGAGAAAAAAACTCGTATTCGAACATATTCCAATTCCTATTCGAACATATTCCAATTTGATAAATACTCGTATGTATGAGATTGTTTGCGGTGATTTTGGATTTTCTTATTGTTTTACAGCACATTAATGGTATGCATGATTTAGATATGGACACATGTGTATGTATGTTTGTCCATGCGATTACAGGTGACTGGATTTCGGGTGTGTTCCATAAGGGAGTCAAT
This sequence comes from Hydrotaea diabolus, assembly GCA_963513945.1. Classification (NCBI taxonomy): domain Eukaryota; kingdom Metazoa; phylum Arthropoda; class Insecta; order Diptera; family Muscidae; genus Hydrotaea; species Hydrotaea diabolus. The sequence continues at coordinate 94,406,554 of OY740718.1, forward strand.
GTGTATGGGCTCCCATTAATAGAATTGACACCAGCGGACAAAACGCTCAGTGACAGCGTATTCATATCTTACGATAGTGTGTAAAGTGTCAAATGGTTAAATGGTATGTGGAACACACTGATATGTAATGGGATAAGAGTGACACCGCCGCGACCACGGACGGCATTTGTAACAAAATATAAAACGATTCGAAATCAACTTTCAAATGAATGTGCATATATGGGACTGAGTTCACTACGCATGGCGTGCAAATGGCTACAATGTCCAGTAAATTACTGTAGACTTGCATTCTTGTGGGGCCAGGTTGCCAAAATTTACAATTTCTTTGCGATTACCTAAAAATCAATGTTTATCATGTGTTGGACTGTTTTTGAGGGGTTTTTTACTTTAGTTTCCGTCGCACTGCCAAGAATTTTGAGCGTCTAGAGTCTGTGGCTTCTTTTGTAGAATTCCGTTATTAAACATCTTGCAAGATATATATCACCGCTGCAAATCCTCTAAACAGTACTGAGAGTACTTAGACGTTGAAATAAGAACCATATAATCCCCATAGCTCATCAGGTCTGTATTGACACAAAGATATTGCTCGAAATTAAATTCTTTTTTTGAAAAACTTCAGGAATTTACCAAACCGTGGTGTACCAAACTGTGGTACCGGGTATAAAGACTTATTGTTTATATTTGTAACCCCTAAAGAAAAAGCGATAATCCATATTTGTGCATACCGATCAATTGAGAATCACTTTCTGATTCCATTGAGCGGTAACCGCCCGTCAGTCAATCTTTCGTTGTAATCAACCTGCAGGTCGGAAATATATACCTATTTCGACGCATATTGATACATTGCTCAGTTTTGTGCGAAGGTCAAATCCTATCGGTCCATGTTTTAATATCACCTGCACAGTTTAGAAGTGGACAGCCGTGGTGTGATAGAAATGTGCACGACTATCATGCCAGTAAATCCAGGTCATAAAGATATGGGTTTGCAATATGTTTTAGAAACGATTTCGGGCATGTGGCCGGCTTGAATAAATTTCAACCGAGAGCCCCAACTTTCGACCACTTTGGGACCGTATGTCAGCAACAACGCGCCGAATATTCTGACAAGCGACTTTACATAACCCCACAAAAAATTGTCCAGCGGTGTTAAATCACACGATCAGGCCACGCCACAGGCACACGACGCGATAGAATGCGCTCACCAAAAGTTTTCTTCAATAAATTGATTGTTTTGTTGGCTTATGGTATATGCGTCTTCTTGTTGGAACCAAAGATCGTCCACATTAGCATCATCCAATTCAGGCACAAAAAAGTCATAAATCCTTGCTTTATTGACTGTAACATTATGGCCGGCTTTTGAAGTAATATGGACCAATGATTCTCTCTGCTCAAAGATCACAACAAGCAGTGACTGTTTGAGGATGTTACGGCGTCTTAACAATGGCTTGTGAATTTTCATTACTGCAAATGCGACAATTTTGATTACTCGTATTAACTACCCATTCAACCAAAAGTGAACTTCATCGCTGGACAAAATTTTCTTGTATAAATCAGGATTGGTGGCCACCTCGTTTTGGGCCCATTCACCACGATTTCGAAACTTTGTTCTGGAGTAAGTCTATTCATTATGAAATGGCAAACCAAACTGAGCATAAATCATGTTACAGCTGTCAAAAAGACCAATTCCGAAAAAAGTGAGGCCAAACTGAATACCACACGTCTAAAAACACCCTTGACATATCATTGCTTTGATTTTGCATACGAAAACTAGTAATCCGAATAGAGAGGAAAGACGACTTATTTAAGCAATTCCTTTCATATTGAGAGATTGTACGACTGACTTTATTTCAGTACACTTACTGTCCTTTGTACACATACGTATGCCGATGATTTGAGGCCCTGCCGCTTTGGAAGCCGTATATCAAAGTCTTTTAAATACAATAGTTTTGTAGGTTACGGCAACTACCTGTTGGCTGGATAACAATATTCGGTTTGTTGCACAATACAACTGTTTTCCCAAAGACTTTTATTTATTTTTTTGTTTGTTTTTAAAAAAGGGTGATCCATCTAGAGGTATTTTTTCAGAACAAAAAGAAATATAAAAATTCAAATCAAGTGTGGAATATCTATTCGTAATTTAAAAGGACATTTTATGGCATTTATTTTTTGAAAATAATTACCTTCAAATGTTGGCAACTGTATTATGGAAATGAGCGTTCGGTGCGAAACGGGAAAATCCGCTGTTTTCGACCAAAATTTTGTTCAGTGATGAGACCCATTTCTGGCTTAACGGCAAAGTCAATAAACAAATTGGCCGCATTTGGGCTGAAGAGCAACAAGAAGAGGTTCAAGAGGTGCCATTATTCCCAGAGAAAATCACGGTTTGGTGCGGTTTATAAACTGGCAATTTTTCCAAAAATGATGATAGCCGAACGTAACCGTAAATGGTGCTCACTATCGCGCCATGATATCGATCTTAATAATACCTGAAGCCCGTAATCTTCGTTTCAACAGGACGGTGCCACTTGTCATACAGCTGATCAAACAATGGATCTATTGAGAGGTCATTTCGAAAAGCAGCTAATTTCACGTTTTGGACAGGTGAGTTGGCCGCCTAGATCGAGTGATATCACACCTTTAGAAATCTTTGGGGTAACGTAAAGTCCAAAGTCTATGCTGACAAACCAGCTACGATTCAGGCTTTGGAAGCCAATAATACGCGTGTCATTACCATACCGGTCGAAATGCTCGAATAAGTCATCCAAAATTGGACCCTGAGAATGAAAATGGCCAACATTTGAAGGAAATTATATTCAAAAAATAAATGCCATAAAATGTCCTTTCAAATTACCAATAAAGACTCCACACTTGATTTGAATTTTTATATTTTTTTGTTCTGAAAAGATGGATCACCCTATATTTCCAAATCGTTTAATATGAAAACTAAATAAAAAAACTTTTTTTCGGTCAGATAACCGAATACGTAAAATTTAATCATCAGTTAGTCCAGTTTACAAATGCTCGTGGTCATGACAGCCGACTTCAAAGAGTTCATATAGCCAATAATCTATAAAAATAACCAATATATGTACAAATTCAGTTTCAATAATTATCCTATTTTATGGTTACCTATACTTTGGCTCCTAAACAGAAACTATATGTTTCTACTACTGGAAATTACCCATACCCAATCAACATTTGGTTGTAGCGATGGAATGTATGGATAGTACGTGCAATCACCAACATTCGGTTTGACAAAATTCGGTTGTGGCAACAAATCTGTTCATTGTGTGCGTAAAAATGAGCTGAAAGCTTTATCTTAAATCTATCTATCACTGGATTTCAAACGTATTACAGTTGCATTGGTTTGCATTTTACCCAATGTTATTATATAATATGTGTAATAAGAACGGCCAATGAGTTTTGCTTTATTTCAATTGTAAGCTACCACAACCTAAATACCATTCCAACCTCCATTGAGACAATGGCCGACTTCACCGTGATGTTGTTGTGACATTCTTCTTTTGTGAGTTTATACACCGCAAATGTGTTTTATCGAGTCGAGAAGTACTTTAACTCAATTCATAGTACATGCCAAAATATTCAAATTATCCAATGACTAATGGCAGACAGACATGGTTTTTGCTTATTGCCAGCCAACAAAAGGAAAATTAGCCAAAACTCAGAAAAAAACAGACACACAAATTATGCCAATGGCCAAAACAAAGAACATGATTTGCATGCCATATTTGACCACAATCACAGCACAACACAGCTAATATTGGTAACAGCAACTACCTGTTGGCTGGATAACAATATTCGGTTTGTTGCACAATACAAGCTAATTACAGTTATTTATACACTTGTTTTTCAAAAGACTTATTTTTTGATTGTTTTAAAATATAACGGTAGCTTTCTAATTCAAAGAAAATTCCATTCGCCTAAACAGGGCTTGAAATGCTAAAGTTTTTTTCGTACAATTTCCAAATGGGGAAAATAAATGTAAATAACAATAACATAAAATATTTTAAACATAACAATTCCAATTCAAATCGTTCTCAAATTTTGTTTCTATTATTTTTTATAGAAATTTACTCTATGTATTTTGAGACACAGATTTGCTGAGCGAAAAATTGTGTTTCCCTATAGAAAGTGAGCTAAGCCTTCTTGAAAAACCTTTTCTTTTGAGAGGTCGTTAATTTCAGGACAGTTTTTTGCCCACCTTCGGAGACAGCTTTTTACTTAGTCTTTCTTATAGAAAAGTCGCAAAAAAAACCCTGAAGCGAAAAAGTTTATAGTTTTGTTCATAATTTCATATTCCCTGAGGATGATCGTCGATGACGATAAAAATATTAGAAAGAATATTAGATACAACAAATTACAAAAAAAACAACACCTGTTTTTTAAATTTGTTAATGACCTCGAGCCAGAGAATTTGGATCCAAAAATTTTTGAAGACGAATTTTCTTCAAAAGCGCAGTTTTCAGCATGCAGAAGTAAAAACATGTTTCGCCTCTCAAAACTGGTCAAAGCCCTTGATAATCGACTAGACCGGTTCGATCGTTTTGATTGCCCCTGGGTGCCCTGAATATTTGTATTTTTATACCCTGCACCACTCAATTAAAATTGAGGAAAATCAGTTTAGATTAAAATATAGTTCCCACCTATAATTTGTTTTGATTTTTATTTTTAAGCTATAAAATCAACAGCTTACATCCAATATTGAAGAAATTTAGCACGCTTTAGTTTTTTGGATGTTGCTAAAATTGAAAATAATCGTTTCAGATTTAGATATAGCTCCCACCTATATGTTCATCTGATTTTTATGCCTTTAGCTCTAGAAGGCACAACTTACATTCAATTTTGATTAAACTTAGCATTAGAAAGTTCCTCGTGACATAAGCGGACGATGTTGAAATTGGAGAAAGTCGGTTCAGATTTAAATATAGCTCCCACAAATATGTTAAACTGATTTAAAAAAAAAACAAATTTGTTTACAAATTTAATTGACATGATTTTTAAAATTTGGGTATATTGGGTTCAAAAAATAATTTTTAGTTGAACATTCAGGAGTGCAGGGTATAAAATAGGTGGCCACGCCCGAAATTACCTTCTTTACTAGTTTTTTAAATTGTCTGTGAATTCTAAAGATATAGCTAATTTCGGTTACGCCCGATAATTTGTCTCTTTGAAGACAATTTTTCTCTATGTGACATACCTGATTCATTTATAAATAAAAAAAACTTTCTGCGTGGTTTTCGAACGTTTCAACAGCATCTTCTGGCGTCGAAAATCGTTGACCACGCCTTTCTTTCTTGATGTGCGGGAATAAAAATAAGTCATTGGGTGCCAATCAATTCGAAGTTTTGGCCGGTCAAAAAGTCGCTGGGGATAGCCTTTGTGTTAGAGCTTGCATTGTCATGGTGCACAATGATTCGTCTTCTTTTGTTCGTTTTACGGATTTCTCCGAAGATTTTAGGCAAACAAATTATGGTGTACCACTCAGAATTGACCGTCCTACGTTGTTCAAGCGGAACAGTCGCCACATGACCAGTTTTGCCGAAGAAACGGGCAACCATTTGTTTCGTAGTGCTTCTTCCACGTTTTTGGACGACCTTCGTCTTTGAGCGAGCGTCGGCCACGATTGAATTCATTAAACCAGTTTTTCACAGTCCTATAGGATGGTGCTTCATCGCCATATAAAGATTTAAGTTCATCGATGTACTCTTGTCGTGATAATCCACGTCGAATGCTGTGAAAAATTGTCGCATTCCATTTTTTTTGCCAAATTGATTTTTTCAAGTCACTGTAAACAACACAAATGATGGTCGTACGTCAAAACGTTCTGAGTACGTTTATGCTAAAAAAATGTTAAACTTTCCAATGAAATTGTCTGTCTGATAGCGCCAGGCAACACTTAGCAACTCTGAGCAACAAAGTATTTAAGTTAGTTTCTTGGCAAATGTTTGCAACTGCCAAAAATATTTTAGCTAGACCCACCTATAAGTGTACCGATCTACTCAAAATTGCCAGCTGATGAGATTTATTGATGTCTGTCTATCCCTCTTTCTGCTGTACATCTAAAACTTTTAATCTAACTTTTCCTCGCAATTGTTGTCCAATCTTCGTAAAATTTGACAAAAGTCAGTTTTTTGGACCAAGGATGGACGCTAATGAAATACGTTCTGTAATGGAAAGAAAATCGCTTCAGATTTAGATAAAGCTCACACATATGTATATGTTCAACCGATTTTATGTTTTAAACCTTTAGTAGCTACATCTTTATGGTCAGTAATAAGCTCAGATAAAAATGGGTCATATCGGTCAAAGTAGGACCAAAGGTCCTTCCCGATTCCACATACAACCGCTCTGGAACACGCATAATGATTGCGGTCAAATTTGGTGTAGCATATTAGCTTTGACGAATTATACAATCATGGAGCATATAGCCCCATTGATATAGTCTCCTTACAAATGGTCTGGATGCCCATTAAACAGCTTCTAAAAGAACATACGAATATTAAATAACAATAAATCCAAATATAAAATTATGTTTTCTATATAGCAAAATTTGGGTGACGTACCCGTGCCAAAAATGCTTCCCATTCAAATATGGACTTATGGATACTAAAACAATGAAATTTACTTAAAAATTTAAACGGAAATTATTTTGTGTTTTTAATTTTGTTTTCATAACCGACTATTACTAGTTTATTTTTAAATAAAAAAACAAACCTCTTCGCGATTGATTCTAATGCATTTTTAGAGTTTAAAAATGTGGTCAATCAATTCATTTCTGAATGGGAAAAATTTTTCCATTCTTAGGAAAAAGACTGAAACCGGAATTTCGGCTCTTTACTTAAAATAATTCCCGACATTCGATTTTTAAAAAACATGGAAAACCCCATTTTTTTGGACATCAGAAAAACAGGGGTTTTGCAGAAGGCTCGCCCTTCAAATGCCTTTGCTCAAGCATTATAAAATATACATTCTTTTAAATCAGACATTCTAGTCTACAAACTAATGTCTCACAGAAGGACAAAAGAAGGAATCGATGGCAAAACGTCTGCTTCTAATGTCGAATCCACCTTCGCATGGTACTAGATTTTACCATTCGGCTACAACATCTATAAGCTATCATTGAATAAAAAACATCATCAGATGTGTCTTGTAAAAGGCCTACAAACACTATTTCTTAAATCGGATTTGAACAGAGGCAATATCAAAGGATGGACATAATATCGTCAAGTTCTGTAGGGTTTGTTATAAGTCGCTCATAACGCACTTTGCTTAATTTGAACCGAATTGTATTTGATATATGGCTACTAGATCAGTGGGGCCTTATATCGGGAGCGACTTATGTATGGGCGCTATATCAAAACATGAACCCGTATCACCAGAGTTAAATAATTATCGCGTATAGAACGATGGGATTTAAATTGGGGCTTCTGTAGCGGCAAGAAGGAAGGGAGTTTTGCTGCTATCATTTTTATACCCCACCACCATACAATGGAGGGTATATAAGTTTTGTCATTCTGTCTGTAACACCTTGAAATAATCATCGGAGACCCAACCAAGTATATATATTCTTGATCCTCGTAAAATTCTAAGACGATCTAGCCATGTTGTCCGGCTGTCCGTCTGTTAAAAACAAGATAGAGCCTGCATGAAAACAGCTAGGGACTGAAATTTGGCACAAACACGTGTAGTTAACCTAGAATGTTTGGTATTGAAAATGGGCTATATAGCTCTACGGAAAGTTGGTGTTGGAGACCCTCAACCGACACTACCTCATAAAAATTAGTTTTTTATTAGGAAATATCCGTCCAGTTTCTTGGGCAAAATCACTGAAATTTTGCAATATCTATATAGGCGCAATCATCTATGTAAAAATGGTTTAGATTGGACCACCATTTCTTGTACCTCCCATACAGACGGCCTTATGGGCCTTGAGAAATAATATGACTATAACTCACCACAAACTTGACCTATAGAAATGAAATTTTACACATCAAGATTTCTATATACAACACACTTCTACGCTGGATTCGGTTGAGATCGAAAAAGTCCTACTGGTACCTCCCGCACTAACGGTCTCATGGGCCTTGAAAAATAATATGACAATAACTCACTACACACTTGACCTATCGAGACGAAATTTTCGGCATAAAGATTAATATATAGAACAGTCTTTTGCGCTATGATCGGAAAGGCCCTACTGGTACCTCCCACACAAATGGTCCCACACAAACGGTCTCATAATATGACAATAACTCACTACAAACTTGACCTATCGAGATGAAATTTTGCACATAACGATTTCTATATAGATTTTTATATAGAACACACCATTGCGCCAAATTCTGTTGAGATCGGAAAAGTTCTACTGGTACCTCCCACACAAACGGTCTCATGGGCTTTGAGAAATAATATGACGATAACTCACCACAAGCTTGAACTATCGAAATGAAATTTCGGCACAGCCAAACTTAACATTTTTTACTTGTTTTTTGATCGGTTATATAAATTTATTATGGCCAAAATATGTATTTTTGGGTTTTACTTATACATACTTAAAATCTTGCTATTTCTGGATCGAATAAGCCGATTTGTACGAAACTTGGATGATATGAAACAGAACAAAGGATCTATATTATCTAATAAAAATTTTATTTATAAAAAGGTCTATATGGGAGATCAATATTAATTACAGAAAATTTCACTACGAATCCAAATATGGATTTATTAAAAATATTTTTTGAGATTGGGATCAAACTCATTAACCAAAAGAACACTGGCAAATATCCACATATAAGTACCCAAATTGAAACAAATTTCACTACGAATCCAAATATGGATTTATTTTAAAAATTTGACTGAGATTGGGATCTTACTCATGACCCAAAAAAGCAGCCCTTGTGGCAAAATGAAGTGAGCGGAAATAAATATTAAATTAAAGCAAATTTTTCTACGTATTCAAATATGGATTAATTTTGAAGATTTTTCTCAGGTGAGGGTCGGAGCCCGATCCAAAGGGGCTCAAAAAACGTCTCTTAACAACTAATAAATTTTAGGTTTAAAGGCACTGAAATTTAAGCAAAAAACAAGAATCCGAATTTATTGTTGTCTTAGCGGTGACTGTGTGCCGGGGTAATAGCTCTTGGACGAAGAATTGTTCTTCAGTTCTATCCGGTCCATAGAAGCGGCTGTCGTGGGATTGAATCCGAATAAAGATTTACGTAGAAGATGTTCTAAAATTATGGTAACAGCTCTTGGACTAATTGTTCTTCAGATCTATCCGGTCCATAGAACCGACTTTCGTGAGATTGAATCCGAATATGGATTAACTTTGAAGATGTGCTAAACTTGTGGTCGTACTTATGGACCCACGGAGTGTGGAGTATATAATTTTAGACCAAACATAATGCCGTTTTTACTTGTTTATAAAGGGTATCTCAGTTAAAATGCACTTTTTCATTTTGAAATAAAAACACGAATTTTTGATATTGTTGGATTTTTTTTTTTATTGGATTGTAACGGTCTTGTTCCGGTTAGGTATAACAAAATATTCGTCATGGCTCCCAAGGGCATTGTCCTTTTTATGAAATTTTTATAGAGTGTTGGATCTCGGATCTGAGCTTAGGAATTGTTTCTGGCCAAGGAAAGAAATCGCACGGCGTTAAATCAATCGCATGATCTTGGTTGTCCGAGATCCAACGCGTCAGCGGTGAGATAAAGCCACATCTCTATGCAAAAGTTACGGAAAATTTCATGAAAACAGTAATGTCATCAGAGCCGTGGGGTCCATTTGCCTGATACGAGGGTTGCTATATATATTTCTGGCCTAGGCTACACTAAGTGTTGTCTGCGCCATCTGACATTTACTGGAAAGTTCGACATTTTTTAGCATAAACGTTCTCAGAAAGTTGACGTACGACCATCATTTGTGTTGTTTACAGTGACTTGAAAATATCAATTTGGCAAAAAAAATGAAATTAACTCGTGAACATTTTCGTGCGATTATTTTTCACAACTTTCGGCGTGGATAATCTGGACAAGAGTGCAACGATGAACTTAAATCTTTGTATGGCGACGAAGCACCATCCTATAACACTGTGAGAAACTGGTTTAATGAATTCAATCAAAGACGAAGATCGTCCAAAAATGGTCGTCCGTGCGTGAACTGATAATGCAAGATCGTCATGTGACATACCGTGAGATAGAGGCATCCTTGGGCATTTCTTCTAGCAGCATATATTCGATATTGCATGAACACCTGGTCGTAAAAACGGTTTGCTCTCGTTGGTTCCCGCACCATATGACAATCGCTCAAAAAAGGCTCGTGTCGATTGGTGCAAAGAAATTTTGAAAAAATACGATCGCGGTGCTTCTACTGGCGTTTATAAGATCCTCATAGGTGACGAATCATGGATCTGTGCGTATGATCCCGAAACGAAACAGCAATCGATCGCTTGGGTCTTCGAAGACGAGCCAAATCCAACGAAAGTTGTTCTTGGAAGAAGCACTTCGAAGCAAATGGTCGCCTGTTTCTTCGACAAAACTGGTCATGTGGCGACTGTTTCGCTTGAGCAACGTAGGACGGTCAATTCTGAGTGGTACACAACAATTTGTTTGTCTGAAGTCTTCGGAGAAAAAACGAACAAGGGAAAACGAATGTGCACCATGGTAGTGCGAGCTCTCACACATCGGCTCAAACCAGTGCCTTTTTGACCGGTCAAAATGTCGAATTGATGGGTCATCCGCCGTACAGCCCTGACTTGGCACTTCCCTTTATTCCCGCACATCAAGAAAAACTGCGTGGTCAACGATTTTTTATCGCCATAAGATGCTGTTGAAGCGTTCAAAAACCATGTTTTGGAGGTGTCTCTATCGGAGTGGAAAAAGCGCTTTGACAATTGGTTTAAGCGCATGCAAAAGTGTATGAATCATGCTGGAGAATACTTTAAAAAACATTAAAACCCTTTTTGATGATAAATATTAGCATTTTCATCATTAGGCCAAAATTATATAGCAGCCCGCATTGTATTCCATACTTAAACAGAACATGTCTTCTTTATAATCCAAGAAAAAAAATCAGAATATAAGTGTTTTTTTTTAAATAAAAAAGTGACTTAACAATCCAATAAAATAAATCACAATCGAAAAATAAGTTTTTATTAAAAAATGCAAAAGTGCATTCTAAATTAAATTCTCCTTATTTATGAATTCTTTAAAATATAATTTAGTTGACTTTTCCAACCCCTGTCCAACAGTGAACCATATATCGTTAGCCAGGTTTAGTCTCGTTTTTGTATTTTTTGTTTCCACTTTTTTTTCGCAAACCTGGATTTGGGTCATAGAACATTTTGTTGTTTTTGGTTTTGTCTATTGTCGGCTGCTATTGTTAACGTGGGGCTTTTTTTGTTTGTCCAACATAGAAAAAACATAACAAAACCTTATCATATTGCCATAAATTTGGTTTTGCTGAAGTTTTGGGCTCAACCTCCAAAATGTGGCCAACAGTCACATAAATAACTTCATTTGGTTTGAAAGCATTCAAATTTTCTCATAGTTGCAAATCTATTAGCGGACAATTTGATTTGTTTATACGAGAATCGAAAAGTGTTTTATTTTTTGTTTGTGGTTTGTTGGTGGTTTCTTTAAATTGTTCCAATTTTCAACACCTAAAAGGCGTATTAACTGTCGAAATTCTTACATGCAACGTTGTGGCAGAGGCTGGCAGCCTGCAACCAAAGACAAACCGTGCCCAAATTTAAGTTTATTGCAGTATCAAAGAAAAACTCTACCGAATAAATCCATGGTGTGGCTCGTAGTTAGCGATTGTTGGCAAATATTTAAAGGTAATTTGGCTTACACAATGTATGCTGTACCTAGCAGCTTAATTTATAAACTTATTTTATGGAATTGTTCAAATAAAGTCTGTTAAGATTCCATATGAAGATTTCCTTTATAATTCACTGCCATTTAAAAGTGACCATGATCGAATAGTGATGTCTATGCATCGGCAATTGTTGTTGACCATAACCATGAACGTCTTGGAGACCTAAAGCCAACAGATAGTCTGCAGCAACCTTCAACTTCCTCTGAAAGTCATCATCAATGGCTAAAATAGACGACGACGACGACCACAACGACAAAATAAACCAAATGATTTATGGCCGTAGTAAAATAAAGCATCATCCAAGTAAAGTTGTCGTTATGATGCATCCGTTGCTAAAGCCGCTCTTAAGTGCAACAAAAAAACTCAAAATCGGCAAGTAGCTGAAACAATCTAACTTTTTTTTTAAGAACAGCCAAGACAATTGGTGTCTTGCTACCACCAAACCAAACTGTCAGACAGCCAGCCATTCGCACATACTTGGCTCAAACAATATTTTTTTCTTTTTTCGATCAACCAGCAGCACCTCTACCTTTGAGAGTATTTTTTCGGTTCTTCAACACAAGTATTCGTACAATCGATACGGCCGTCTATGGGTCAGTCCGTCCGTTGGCCGAAGACGTAAAGAGCGGGTGTCCAACTAAAATAAAACTTAAACTTCACTTAACTGTAACTAATTTTAAATTAGAATCGTGCTTTAGTGTTTAACGTTACTACGTATTTTTTGTTAGTAATACTTTCAATACTGCTAGACTAAGGGAGGCGAAGTCTTAGAAGTCAACAAACAAAGATTGTAACTTTCTGATAAATTTAAAAAAAAAATGAACTGGTTTCAATATTGCCATGGCAACTGGAAACTTTTTGGGCAAAAAAGCCCAAAAAATTGGGTTGACTTACAGTAAGAAAAACGATTCGAATTTTTAATTTAGATAATAAAATTGTAGTACTAATTATAAACTGACTGCTGATCGCAGACTAATGAAAATGCCCAATATTATCTTAGATTGTGCAACTAAATCCGCTCACTTGATGTGTCGACCAGCTACTACTGAGTTTTCAGTTTGCAGTTTTTTTTGGGTTTTTCGAAAGACCAAAATGCCCATAATTTATGGAAAAAACTCACTCACTGTCTCGGTTTGCTTCGGAGTATTGTATCCTGTGAACCTAATTTCCTTAGACCATCCGGTACATGACGGTTTAAACTTCCAAGTTTCATTTGTATCAGCCAAATTTGGGAAAATTTTTAAAAAAAAATTCTCAAGATCTGAAAAACAATGGCATATTTCGATTTGTAAGGAAACTCTATTGTTTCTTTGGTACCCAGTCTACATTGGCCGTATTCTATTGGCAAACCGATTAGGAGGTTGCTAGCGCGGTAACTTCATACCATTGTTAACCATTGTAAATATATATATTTTTTTTTTCAAATTCCTGGTTTTATTGAAAAGGTTGAACTTTGTCAATTAATACTGAAACGCAATATCTGCCATATGACTACCACAGCTGGCTCGGCAGTACCTCATCTGATCAACCCAATTCTTTAGTACATTTTCGATTGTTTCGGGTTGAATTGAATCTCTTCAATGGCAACTTCGATTTTATGTTTCAACACTTCAAATGTCTGTGGATGCTTTGCGTAACATTTATCCTTAATGGCTCCCCGCAGAAAATAATCGAAAGGGCTTAAATCACAGTTCCGAGGCGGCCAATTGACATCATAATTTTGACTAATTATTCGATTTTTAGTGTGCATAAAATATTGATGGTTGCGTTGGCTGTGTGACGTGTGATCCAGTCATGTTGAGACCAAATGTCCAATTTTTAGAAAAAAATATTCGTTGAGCATGGCGCGGTAACGCTCAGCGTTGGCGGTAACGGTAGTTCCTAGCTCATTTTCGAAGAAAAATGGCCCAATGATGCCGCCACACCAAAATCCACACCAAACAGTGACTCGTTGTGGATGCATTGGCTTCTCAATATTCACGTGATGGTATTTTGAACCCCATATGCGGCAATTTTGCTTTTTGACACGGACACCGAGATTAAAATGAGCTTCGTCTGAAAACTCGTTTCTTTGGTAAAATTACACAGTGTTAAAAGAAAGAAGTCAAAATACCTGGGAAGTTTATCACCTTTTCTTTCAGATCTTGCTGAGTACAACAAGAAACCGGTTTTGAAATTTCCCAAACACCTCCAAAATCTGGAGTTACGGGTAAAAAAACGGGTTTTCGGATCTTACGCACTTTTATGCCAGTAACTTGATTGAATATCAATGATTTGGAAAGAAGAAACTGCGGCCTTTCGAATGGTGTATACACTATTAAAATCACACTGAAAAAAAAACTAGTAGTTACAAAAGGTCACGAGCCGGTTAATTCCTATTCAAAACCCCAAAAAAAAACTGCCAAAACAACGAGCCTTACAATCTACAAGTAAATTTTTCTGACGGACCGATTTTGCACAAAAAATAGCTACAATCGATGATAGCGACTATATTCGTATAATTAACATTTTTGATCATAAAAATTTTAAAACTCACACTTTTTGCTAAAAATAATTACACGGCTTGGGCTTTATTACGATAATCTTTTGTATAAAAATGGTTCCAACTGAAAAGTCTTTGTAGTAAGGATTTGTTTTAATGAAAACTCGAGAATTATTTTATTAAAAAATATTGGGATTCGATTTTTTTAAAAAGTTATTAAACAAAATATTTTGTATTTTTTTTTTATTTCTTACCACGGATGGATTTCGGCTATTAAAATTAGGAGAAATCGACCCACGTTTAATATAGGCCCCATACCAATGTACCTTCCGATTTGAGGTCAACCTGACCTACAAATGTTAAATTTTATCTGATTAAAATCAAATGGTCCATATCCTGATATAGCACAAATGAGTCTTAAACTGAAAAATTCGTCAGGCTTGAAATAAAAATAAGAACGACGTCAGTTTATATAAAGATTAAATCGAGCTGGAACTCGATCGTATTAATTTAAAACTTGAAGTATAATAATACCTCTCGATTTTGGGTCTAGCAACGAATGCCAGAATTTGGCAAAAAAAGTACAATAGTTGGGAAAAGAGCACAGTTTTTGGATAGATTAGGAATTGAACCCGCTTGATCTATCTATATTAGTGATTTTCTTAAGTCCTACGGAAAAAGTTTTTTTGGCATGTCTTTGTTTGCACTTTTCGGATCGATTATGAATGGAACCCGCTTGACCTATATTAGTGATTTTTTTAAATCCTTTTATACAGAAAAGTTTTTTTTGGCATGGTGTTGAACTTATTACAAGAGAGTAACTCCAACATTCATACAACTTACAATACATTTAAACAATATTTTTGTAACGTTATCTTTAATAGTGAACCTTTCGTCGATTGTGTATATATGTTTTAAAGACTGGCCAAAGGACTACGGACCACAGGAACACTACGGTAAAAAGAGCAATGTTGGATTTAACCAAACCGACATTCATGTTTTGAGAATACATTTTGTAAAAAAAGTGCACGTCTGTCTTCCCAGGTCTAACCTAAGAGTAGAAGTTTTAAAAGTTACGAAAAAGTCAGAAAAAATGGGCTAGATCTTTTGAGATAGTTAATTTCTAGAAGATATACGCTGCCGTGTTTAAAAACACTTCATTTTCTTTGTCAAATCTGGTCGTTTTTATACTTCCGTTTGTAACATTTTGAAAAATCTACTTGGGATCCTTTAAAATTATGTTTTTTGATCCTAGAAAAACCCTCAGAAAATCTAGCGACATTCGTCTGTCTTTAAAAAGAGCGACGGGTTTTTATGGTTTTATGAAAATTGGACTATTTAGTTAATGATGTATCTATCTTCAAGGAGAAAGTACAATTAAATTTTTGGACTAATCCACTCTAGAAAACCTGCTTGGAATAATAAAAGATGGTCAATGGCTCTAAGGAATCTGTGGCAAAAAAAAACATATGAGTCCTCAGAAACTACTAAGCAATGATTTACTTATTTACACATTTTGGCCCAATTAAGAAACCAGAACAGTTTGGGTCCAGATCCAGAATGGTCCAGCCCCTTCAACCATCGACATTATTGGCAAATTCCTTCCCCAATGGTCGGTCAATAGGTACCAAGGAAAAACGAAATTAGCTGACGACCCTTTAGACGTAAAAAAGTTGATAGCATTTTTCGTGTTATTCACAAAGTTTAAATCACTTATCAATATCAGCTAATGGACTTGGTCAAATGTCAAATACATCTTGGGCATACACAGTGCGTTTTTCAGTGCTGTACTGAATGTATTCGTTACTTTTCTCAAACCACAAAATCAGGAAAATAAATTTTTAAAATTAGCATGTCAAAAATCAACCTATTTCTCTTTTAGTTAACAACGCTGATCTAAATAGTCAACAATACAAAATTCAAGATAAAACCTTTGGAGAACTATACGATACCAGGTAGATTTTCTACTATACGGAAACTACCTTATATCTCCTCCCTCGCTTCGCGTACAAGACTCATGCTGAGTTCAAGATTGATTTTTAATCCAATAACTAAATTGAATACCGATACATACATATGAACATGGGAGATAATAGAGTTCTCAGTTGGCAGTGTCGAAGAATTCATGCGGTCTTTGGCTCAGAATATTACACAAATTCTGTAGTTTTCAGCAATCGCGATTGCAGATCAAAAAAAAATTAATCTATAGACAACTTATATTTTGTAAATTGCACAATAATATTTCGACTTGGCAAAGATTGATTGAATCTCGATTCATGATAGAAAAATAATATAAATAAAAAAAATTCCAACAAATATTTGATTTATAACCGGCATTCTGACGACAGGCAACGAATGCAATTGTTCGGTTTGGCCGGTATACTGTCAATTCCAAGCAATTCCATAATTTGTATAATACAAAATATGAAGTTGACTTTAGCAGTGGCAAAAGAAATGCCTACGAGTCATTTCCCATCAAACTTACGTTTTAGGGAAACAAACTCAATGGTTCCGATTTGTATGCTATTTTGCAGAATGAATTTTCAAACCTAAAGAACCTTTGATCTTTGGTGAAATTATAACCTTTATAAAAGGGTGTGTTTATCGCTTGTAACTTCTGAAATACTTCAACGCTTTTAAGGTACAGTGTGACCAGATAAGAACGAAGATAAATTTAAATTGAGCAATAGCAGTGTAAGTTATCAAATTGATTGTGGCTATATAAACTGAATATCATATTATTGAAACTGTCGCCATGGCTTTACTTAGAGTTACAATCTTATACGGATATATCCCGAAATTCAATTGCAAAATAAGCCAGGTTGACTTTCTGCGGGTGACCATTTCAGCTGATCGACGCCAAATCTGCGCAAGTTATATGGCAAATGTTTGTAACTAACCCACCTTTTAGTATACCGATCGCCGTATAATCACCAGCTGATTTAATTTAAAGATGTCTGCTGTCCGTCCGTCCATGTAAAGATTGTAATCAAACTACCGGTCGCAATTAATGTCCGATCTAGACCAAGAAAGTGCGCTATTAAAATTAAAGATAATCGGATCAGATTTAGATATATTTATAGCTCCCGCACATATGTTCATCTAATTTTTATATTCTAGCTCTAGATGCAACATCTTACATTTAAACTTGATCACATTTAGCACCAGTTAGGGCCAATGACCGAAGTTATGGAAATTGAAGAAAATCGGTTCAGAGTTAGCTCCCACACGTTTTTAATCCGATTTTATGTTTTAAGCTCGAGATCCATCATTCAATATTGAGTAAATTTAGAACAAGTAGTTTTATATGCCAAAAAAGAGCGTATGCCTTTGAAATTTAAGAAAATCAGTTCAGGTTTAAATATAGCTTGCACATATATATTTGACCGATTTTACCAAAAACAATGGCATTTTTCATAAATTTAAATATACGAGTAACATTAGTTTTAAAATCTGAGTAAATTTATACCCCGTCCAAGGAGGTCCAAGCTTCAGTTGGCTTTTTGAACGTTAAGAAGTTAATGGTCAACGTAATGTCACGAAAACTGGATCAAAGACCCTATATATTATTGAACGTCGTAAATTTCGGAGACGATCTAGCCATCCGGCAGTCCCTGTGTTTGTTAAAAGCACGATAGCGGTCCTATACATCAACATAGGATCCTGAAATTTCGCATGATCAAGACATTTGGTCATAAGCTGTTTGGGATTGTAAGTAGTCGAAATCGGCCCAGGGAAAAAATTTCCCTTGAAGGGACTAAAGGTACCTAAGTAAAAAAGTACATTTTTTGGAATATTTGCTGAACAAATTATATTTGTTTGTGGACGGAAAAGGTTAAAATGGGTACTGTTAGTTGGTACGCACTTAGTATCTTAAAAGAAGGACATGTTCGCCGGACGTTTTTGGCTAATGTAGCCCAAAAAACATTCCTCATGGTCAAAACGGGAGATTAATAGTAAATATGGACACATAGGTACTCAACTAAAAGCAAATTTTCATTACCAATCTAAATGTGTGACAGCGCATAGAGAAAGGGACCTAAGGGTAAAAAAAATCAATTTTCATTTTTTTCTTTTTTTTTTGATGTGAACAACATCTGAGCATCGAATGAGACAGACCCCATGCCCCAAAAGTGTTCCCTTCCAGAGAAATGCGCGTTTTATAAAAGTGATGGTACACCAGAGATACACGTATTTAAATCTTTAAAATGGCTCTCCTGAACAAAACTGGTTTTTACCCCTTAGGTCCCTTTCTATTTTGCGCGTCACATATAGAGTAGATAATTTTGACGTTTTGGTGGAGGATAGCGACGGATAAATGTGTCGAAGATCCCAAGAACAAACCATTTTTATGCGATTTAGTAGCGTAGGGAGGTAGAGGGTTTCAAAGGTTTGGCCTGGCCGAACTTAACGACGTTTTTACTTCTCATAGGGATGGTTGATGGTTACAGGTTCAAAATAATGTATATAATGTACTCATAGTGTTGGTTGTTTTTAGTAAATAATGTACTCATAGGGTTGGTTGTTGGTTTAAGGTTCAAAATAATGTACTTACAAGCATTCTTTCCCACGGTGCAAAAAAATTTCTGCTCACTTAACCCATGATAATGACTGACCTCACGACGGTTGTAGTTTCGATGATATAATATATGATTTATTTGACGATGATATATATGACAGCTTCTGAAATAAAATAATTTGAAAAAATGCATTACTACCGGGTCATGGTCATCTTTACCTACTCTTTTTATAATTGTAAATCTGAAAATATCAATTAAAATTCAAAAAAAAAATTAATATTTTATTTTAAATTAAAAAATTCGAATTGCAATACAAAAAAAACGCAAATAGAATTCTAAAAATTCCATTACAAATTCAAATTAAAAATATATTTTTGTATGTTTTACTTGAATTTTTGAATCTGCTCCTTAGGAGCCCAACAATAAGAATACAAATCTTAAGAATATTTCAATAATGTTTGCCAGTATGGATTTTGGGGTCATGTGGTTCTCTGCGTATTGCTGGCATGACTTGCCTTAATTTGTTCCAAATAGTATACAGGGTAATTCATTCACGACTGGAAAAATTTTACTAGTGTATTCCTTGGCTCATTTCATGAAAATATGCCTGGGCTTCGTTTTCAAAACGCGGTCATTTCGCCCCATGCGTTTTAGGGCATGGTCGTAGATGGAAATGAGATTTTCATGAAATGAGCCTAGGAATACACTGGTGAATTTTGTCCAGTCGTGAATGAATCAAGCGGTATATCACATGTCTGAGAATTTTAAGCCTGATTTGGTTTAAACCTTGTGATGAAGATCCAGAGGACCTTCACAGTCATTAACAGTGTGTTCCCGATATTTTGTTTGTAGAGTAATGGACTCCAGTTATGCATTTATAAATGATAAATATAGGTTAGTACCGTGAACGAATTTTAAACAGTATAGTCGATTTTGTTCGTAGGCGCAGTATTCGCTCAATCTTTCTCACAATCCCACAACAGCTGGTTCTGTGGAGCGGATTGACCCGAAGAACAATTCTTCGGCCAAGAACTGTCACTCCGACACACAGTTGTCGCTATAACAACAACGTACTGTACTGCAGGACTTAGGTGTTCACATAATTGGGAATTTTAAACCAAGTTTGGGTTAAATATCGTGAAATAGTTGCGGTAGCCTCTAAAGCCAGACGTGTGTTGACTGTTTTAAGGATCACGTGTTAGAGAATTTAAAACTCGTGAGGTAAAATAAAGAATTCTACGCAGTGCTTTTGGTGTGTACATTCGCGATTTGCATGTTGTGGACCTTTAGGTGTTCACATTTTTGAGAATTTAAAACCAGGTTTAATTCAAACCTCTTGAAATATTTGAAGTTCAAAAACATCACTTGAAGTATTTGAAGTTCAAAAACATTACTTGAAATTCCGAATATTCCATTTGAAATTAAGCAGACATCAATTGAAATTCCAAAAACTCGATTTGAAGTTCTAAACATTCCATTTCACATCCAAGAGATTTCATTTAAAACTCAAATATTTCCTTTTTAAAATTTAGAAAATATCAATAGGGGTTTTATTTTTATATTAAATTAAATAATTTGAATTTTAAATGGAATTTTCCTAATAAAAATTGTCTTTTTCGAATATCAATTCATGTTTTCTGAGTTTCAAAAGAAATTTCCTAATTTCAATTGAAATTTTTTTTTACAAAAAAATAGGACCTTAGATCGGGACATCAATTTATTTATGAGCTAAACCAAAGTATTAACCTATATAACAGTTGATTACTGGCCGATTGTAAGATGGAACAAATTTTACGAATAAATAATTCTTTAATAAGGGAGCTATATCAATCTACATTTGAAGCTATATTACTCAATTCGCCGTTTAATTTAACAAAAAATATAATTTAGCTTTTCCAATTTTAATCTTAATTTCAACGGTCTCCCTGGTGCATCTGACAAGATCAAAACGGCTGGTAACACGACTACCGAAGTAAATGCGCAAAATATCATTGGTTTGATAGACTATGTGGCATGGTGCTCCCTATTAAATAATAATCTCATCGTTTCGAAAATCCTGCATTTTTAAAGATCTTTTAAATAAACGTTTATATTTCTCAAAAGTGTTTTCCGACATAGGATGTTTTGGTAGAAGTCTATTGGCACTGAATCGATATTCAAACAAATTAACCAATCAACTAAATAATTAATTATTCACTACTACAAAAGTATCAAAAATATAAACACAAACAAAACAAAATACAACAAATCTACCAAAAGCAAACAATCACAACAACAATGCAAGCACGTGCTTCTCAAATCAAACATTTGTGGATGTGGATGTTGACGTGGATGTTAACGTAACGTAACAAACATTATCTCCCCTCTACACGGGCAAACGGAAAAACAACAGCAACTATAACTGCAAACAAGCTTGACTAAAGCTTAGGCGCGTAATAGCAAAAACTCGACAGCTATTTAACGTGACCGTTGATAGCTTGCGAGCGAGCGAGCTCATCGTTGCAACTAATTACCATCAATTGTTCGTATGTGTGTGGGCACGAGCGGTAACACTGCCACCTGTACCAAGTGATTCCACCACAACTGTTACGGAGATGTTGCACAGTGTTTTAAGTCAGATCTGCATACTTTCAATATTAACGAATTTTGATTAACTTTTTGAGTGACAATATATCCCAATAAAGCTTTTCAAGGACTATAGGATGGAACCATCACAGCATCGAAAAATGTTTAGTGTTCGGTGCGGTCCATGGCAAGGAGGCGTCAAGGGAGCTTATCGCTTGAAATGAAAAAAACACACCGTTACCGTCCATAGTCTTCGGTATAAAGCAACACTAACTGACTTTCTGTGACCAAAGCTCAACAACACAACATCGATTTATTCGAGATGTGGTTCCATTAAGACGGGGCTTAATGCCATAGAAGTTGCGAAGAAAATAATTGGCGACAGGGTCACCCCCAGCGAGTCTCCGCGAACTTGAAAAGAAAATACTTTCTGTAGAATTACGTCAAGCTTTACATTTTTAACCACTTGAGTCAAAGATTCATGATTCTTGAAGCACTGCCATAGCTTGGACATTTGAAGGATAAGTTACTTTATAGATAATGTCAAAACTTGTCTCTATTTGTCGTCACACCTTCATAGGAGAAGTTTGATTTAACTTTAGACTTGGAGCACCGTCTTTGTAGGGGTTATTGCGTTTTATTTCCTGACCTAGTTGGGAGGCAAACCACAGTGCTCCTGTGATATGCTCAGGCTAGCTGAACTCCACCATTCCAGGCAGTGAGCTTGGCTATGATGATTGCTATATACATCCAATATTTCAGTTTTGTTTGTAATGGGTGATCCATCTAGAGGTGTTTTTTCAGAACAAAAAAAATGTAAAAATTCAAATCAAGTGTGGAATCTTTATTGGTAATTTGAAAGGACATTTTATGGCATTTATTTTTTTGAATATAATTTCCTTCAAATGTTGGCTGCAACTACGCCTCAGGGTTTTAATTCTGAGGGTCCAATTTTGGATGACTCGTTCGAGCATTTCGACCGGTATGGTATTAATGACACGCGTACTGTTGGCTTCCAAAACCTGAATCGTAGCTGGTTTGTCAGCATAGATTTTGGACTTTACGCAATCCGAAAGAAAAATGGCTAAAGGTGTGATATCACTCGATCTAGGCGGCCAACTCACCTGTCCAAAACGTGAAATTAGCTGCTTTTCGAAATGACCTCTTAATAGATCCATTGCTTGAGCAGCTCTGTATGGAGCCGTCCTGTTAAATCCAAATGTCGTCAAGATTACGGGCTTCAATTTCAGGAAACAAAATGTCCGATATCAAGGCGCGACAGCAAGCTCCTTTCACGGTTACGTCCCGGCCATCATCATTTTTGAAAAAAATGCACCGATGATTCCACCAGCTTATAAACCGCACCAAACCGTGGTTTTCTTTGGGTATAATGGCACCTCTCGTTGCTCTTCAGCCCAAATGCGGCAATTTTGTTTATTGACTTTGCCGTCGAGCCAGAAATGGGACTCGAACAGCGGATCTTCCCGTCACCGAACGCTATTTCCATAATTCAGTTGCCAACATTTGAAGGAAATTATTTTCAAAAATAAATGCCATAAAATGTCCTTTCAAATTACCAATAAAGATGCCACACTTGATTTGAATTTTTATATTTGTTTTGTTCTGAAAAAATACCTCTAGATGGATCACCCTATATAACCCAACATTTTGCAGGTGATTAATTTTTATTTCTAACTATGGTATAGTAACTGATACGAGGGTTGCTATTTACATTTCTGGTCCGGCAATAAAAATTGAGACACCTCCAAAACATGATTTTTGAACGCTTCAACAGCTTCTTCGGGCAATGAAAAACGTTGACCACGCATTTTTTCTTGATGCTAGGGAATAAGAAGAAGTCATTGGGTGCCAAATCAGGGCTGTACGGTTGATGGCCCATCAATTCGACATCTTGAGTGGTCAAATAGCTCATCCTTTTTGGTTGATATGTGAGAGCTCGCATTGTCGTGATGCACAAATGATCCGGCTTCTCTTATTATACTTTCTCATTTCTTCGAACACTGTTGGCAAACAGATGGTTGTATACCAATCAGAATTGACCGTCCTACGTTCTAAAGGCACTGTGACAAACTTGACAAACAATCATTTGCTTCGATGTACTTCTTCCACGAACAACTTTTGTAGGATTTAGCTCGTCTTGAAAGACCAATACGGTCGATTGCTGTTTTGTTTCGGGTTCATATGCATAGATCCATGATTCGTCACCTGTGACAAAGTTATACACAGCCTTTGAGCTAAGGCAGTTATATTTTTCAACATCTCTTTGCACCAATCCGTACGAGAGTTTTTTTGAGCATTCGTCAAATTATGTGGGATACAACGAGAACAAATTTTTTTTCACGGCCAAATGAACATGCAATATCTTATTGATGCTTGTCATACTAATGGCCAAGGATACCTCAATCTCACGGTATGTCACATGTCGGTCTTGCTTAATCAATGTTATACACTGCCTTTGAGCTACCGCAGTTATACTTTTCAAGATCTCTTTGCACCAATCCATACGACCGTTTTTTGAGCATTCGTCAAATTATGTAGGATCCAACGAGAACAATTTTTTTTCACGGCCAAATGAACATGCAATATTTTACTGATGCTTGTCATACTAATGCCCAAGGATGCCTTAATCTCACGGCAAATCACATGTCGGTCTTGCTTAATTAGTTCACGCACAGCATCGATGATTCCTGGCAAAGTGACCTAAGTAGGACGTCCTTCACGAATTTCATTCTAGAGCGAATGGCAGCCGAGAATGAACTCTTGGTACCAGAGATTAATAGAGGTTTTTGATGGTGCTTCATCGGCAAAAGTCGAAACAAGTTGATTTAAACACTCTTGTCTCAAAAACCCACGCCGAAAATCGTAAAAAATCATCGCACGAAAATGTTCACGGTATAATTCCATTTTTTGGCTGAGATGAATTTTTCAACACACTGTAAACAAAACAAGTCGCCCTCAAATGGCAAAACGGTCTGAGTGAAATTAAGCTTTAAAATTTTAAAGTTTCCAATGAAAGTTCCAGTTTGCATCTGGGAACACTAGTATTGTGAGGACCCGAAATATAAAAAGCAACCCTCATACCTGTTACAAATGGACTTTCCCTTTTTTTAAATATCAGCAGTTTTTATACTCATTGTATAAATTCCTGCATCTTCATTAGCTGCAGGTATTAATTTATTATTTTAAAATCAATCGGAAACAAGTTTAAATCATCATGAATTATCCGTTGTAATGACCGTCTTTAACTTTTAACTTCAATTTGGACTGATAAGTTTCAAGTCGAAACGCTTGGATTTGCCTGCATTTACTATATTACAGCCGCGATGGTGTTTTAAAACCGAACATAGGGATCTCGATAGTACGGCCTTTGTGCGATGCTTCCAGATTCGGCAAACATGTTTACCAGCCTCATAATGGTCCATCTACTTATACTCTGAGAAGTTCCGCGAAACTCCCGCCTAAAGTCCTTTTAGAAGGAAATGCAGAATTGCAAATGGTACTATCCAAATCCTCTTTTCGGTACCCAAAGCCTTCATTCATTTTAATAAATTTAACTACTAACCCTTTAAATAAAATAAAGAATAAGCCGATAGCTCACACAGAACACATTAATTTTTGTTTTTGTAACACGATTTGTGCGCCACACTGCATTTTCAATAAACGGCATACAACTTTTTTTGTAAATAATTAAATTTGTGTATCGCATGTAATTAGAAAAATTTTCGATAAACGACGTACGAATATTTTAGTTAATGTGTGAATTTTTTTATATCACCGGATTCCTAATTAATTTTTTGTTTGAATGTATGAATTTTTTAATTGAACCGAAAAATGTTCATTTTCTGTGTACTTTTATAATATCACTTGAATCCATTAAGTTTTAAGAATTACTCGCATGTTGCCTACACTAAATTTCTACTGACAAATTTTGTTGTCTCGAACCACTGTGCGTTAGGAACAAAAAACGATGCACAGACACTCTGGAAACAAAATGTATCGGGTGAATTGTTGCAAAAAAATACAACGATAATAATGAGCCAAACGAAGCTTAACCAAAAATTTGTTAGCCAAGAAACAGCCGAACATAACATAAAAACAACAACAGAAAGTGGCAAATACTAACAACAAGCCTTTTTTACTAACTACCACGGAAAAGTGGAAAAGTGCATGATGTTATAAATCGCATTGCATAATTTTTCATTTTTCATTTGCCATTTTTGGCTTTTGTCGGTTGCTGTCTTTAGTCTTAAGTGAAATGAACTCAAACGATCAGCAGCAATCAAAACCGATGAGCATACTTTCGAACCCCTTTTATGTTAATGTTTCCTCTAAATTTGTGTCTACTTCTCTTTATTTGCAGATGAAGTCGTTGGCCTTAAACTTGTTCCAAAAAATACTTCCACCATTGACGCTGTTGTTGCTGCTGTTGATTGCGGCGGCGGCGACTGTGGAAGGCGCATCATCATTATCAACAACAACATCAGCACCAGCATCTTCATCAACCGCGCACAGCATAATTTCCGCCCGAAATAGATCCCCGCACCGACGGACCACAACGCCAGTACCGCCGTCATTGCCAAAGCCGCCACAAATAAGACGTCGCTTTAGCACTACCACCTCAAGCAGTATCACTTCGACAACGGCAACAGCTGCATCCACCAAAGCACCTTCACCGGTGATGGCCCAACGGCAACGACGTCTGCCATTGACAAGACAGCACGCGGCATCATCATCATCGTCAGCATTGGCGGCGGCGGCAATTATGGCCAGCACAAAGCCGGCACTCATAAGCCAGGAAGCCACGACACTGGCATCCACACGACTGGTGAGGCATGTGGATGCGACAACACCGCAAGCGGCCAGCAACGACCAAAGCAAAAACGTACGACAACACCGTAGCTTTCAAAGTAATGGCGGCGGCGGCAATAGACACTCGTATGAAGATGTGGAAACGTTAAAACAAAAATCCATACAGCAACGACGACAATATGCCCGAATCTCAGCCACCACGGAGAGCAACGTCGACGAAACTCCCGTACCTAAAAATCATCGTCCAAGAACCGCAACGAACGACAAGCACAGCAATGCATCGTCGTCATGGGCTTCAGCATCGCTCCACGATAGTCGTCAATCGATGGCCAATGCTCAAGACGGTCTTAAGACCACATCGCCACAGACTGGCAATCCGGCCAACATTCAATTGACAACTCGACACAATCAGCAGACACCAAAAACGTGAGTTGGCCATTTTTTTCGCGTTACTGTAGTTGTATTAATTTATGTGTGCATACTTTTGAAAATGTACGTCTATGGCGTTTTAGCCATGTTTAGTGCCTGTTTTTAGTGAGTCATGAGGTTATGCGGTTGTTGTCTGGTCATAAATTTGTCTGGCAATGGAATTTCTTAGGTTTTGATCTTAATTTCAATGTATGGCGTATTTCGAAAATATGTGAAAAGGGTGGGATGAGGGTAAAGATTCGTTTATACGTTTAGCACTTTAATGCTTCTGATGTCTGGCATATTGCGAGAGTTAAATATAATATGCGGAGTGATTAAACCAAAACTGGCGGCAGAGTTGAGGTGGCCAAGCAGGGTTCCCAGTCATCGATATTCGGGGACAGCAATGCTACCCCAGTACACCAGGTTTAGATGGTAGAGAAGGCTAAAGCTGCAACAGGGGTGAATGGTGAACCTACACGTAGAAAAAAACTATGTTTGAGGTGACAATATTCGAAGAGGATCGATCATACTATTGTTGTGTATATGGTTGTGGCACAACAATATTATGATCCTCAACACAAAAGAATTATTCAAACACAACCATACTATGATCCCCACAATCATATAATGAATTACACTCAACCATACTGATTCCCAAAACCATAGCATGTTTAACATACATCCATAGAATGATCCTTACAACCATAGTATGATTTATACGCAACCATGTTAAGATTCCTACAACCATAGTATGATACCACTCAACCATACCACCTATGTCATTAAAATTATTTATAAGGGTTGGGTTATGTTGTTATTCAACAATAGAGATTTTTATTTAACAATTTATTTAAATTTACATTTCAATTGGCTCATGGCCAGTTTTTAAAACCGTTGCAGGGAGTGCATGGTACTTGACCATGCGAAGACCCCAAGTAACGAATGCGATTAAATCATGATCAACGGCAATATACATACTTAAGTGCTGGCAAATTTTAAATAAACTAGTCGGCAGTATAGTATTTCACCAAACAAAGTAAACACAATAAAAATACGTCGAACTACCTTCCGATTGATGTTGTTTTTTATACGAGTATATACCAATAAAACTCACACATACATGTATGAAAAACCTGTTACGCTTAGTTTACAGTCACACGGTATGATTTCCGTAATCATATTATTGTAACAAAAATCTTAAACAACAATTAATTTGTCGCTCCAACCATATTTATATTGTTGCTACAACCATATTTTCGTTTCTAAAATTGTCAATACTAGTATTGTACATTTCAACAATAATAATATAGCCACAATCATACTGTTGTCAAAATTAAATTAAAAAACAATACTATGGTTGCGAAGAACATGCTTTTATTGGAGATAACATGTTATTGTTGCCGTGACCATATAGTAACCATATCATTTCTCTGCGTTTATTTGTTTCTGGGTAACCATAAGACGATGTTCGAAAGGATTGCTTTTTGGGAGTTCTAAGCACCTTAGGTCCTATGGTCAAGTCCTGGAATCAAGTCAAATGTTACATTCGGATTCGTGACGAGTTTATATGGGTTTTAGTACCCGAATGTCTATAGGTTAAGGGGCCGATTTTTAGGCCATTATGGGCCGATCCGTGTCCCAAATCTTAATTATAGGTACATATTTAGATTTGTGAGAAAATGTTTGGCTCGTTTGTTTAATTTCGGTCTTTTTCTTTAACACATTGAACAGGGATTAACCAGCTCGAGACCTCTTACAGCTACATTTTAATAGAAGCCACGTTTTGAACAAAATGGCAAAGTAACATTTATTTGTGAAATTTACTACAGTAGTTCTTATACGTTTGATGAGTACCTCGTCTTAAAGAGTTCAGTTTTCCTTTCGACAATTGCTGCGAAGCTTTCTAATAAAGGTCGTCACGGACCCGAAATCACGATAAAAGCAGTGTGCAGCCACGAAAATCAATGTCACCTTGCCAATTGGTTAAAAACCTGTCTTCTTTTCAAATATAGATGCAAGAGGTCTCGAGCCAGTTCAATGTGAGCAAATCATAAAGGGCCCCTGGGCACAATAACAATTCGTATTTAGACAATTTAAATGCGAGTTGAGATTAGTGAGGAAACTACACTTTTTCTGGGTAACCAAAAATCGATGTTCAAAAGGACCTCTTTTTATGAACTCTAAGGACTTCAGGCCAAATGGTCAAGGCCTTAAATCAAGTCAAACTGCAGAAATAATGTTACATTTGGATCCGTGACAAATTTTTATGTATATTAATACCCGAATGTCCATAGTTTAAGGGACCGATCCGTATCCCAAATGTAAATTGTAGGTACATTAGGGTGGGCCGATTTGTAAGGACAACAAATATTCGATATTGTGCCATCGATTTTTCGATAGCTTCCGATTCGACTCCCTACGATTCTCTTAGTCGTATTTCTATCCTACGCGCTCAAATATTGTATTATATTGTATGTGGCAATGTGTATTTATATGTATTATATGTCATCTAGAAAAGGTAATATTAAAAAAAAATTATTACCTACTAAAAAAGTTGAGAAAAATTCAAAAAAAAAAAAATTTGGGCGCCCGAAAATGATTTTTTTGATATGTCGTAGTGGTTTTTTTTCATACCAAAAACTATCGAAAAATATATAGCTCAATATAGGTTGCTAAATCGACCCCACCCTATGGTACATATTTAGATTTTTGAGACAATTTCACAGTACCCTGGGGACCTAGGCCCAATAAACATGCCCATTTTTGCTATTTTTAATATAGTTCTTAATGCTATTTAATGGAAAAGTTAAAAAGAAGATTGGTCTGGAGTTTTCCCTTATGCCTGATTTGAAACATTTTCACAATACCAACCATTTTGAAACTTCCAGTCAAAAATCTAATGAGACAGAAACTGTTTTTGTTCGGATTGAATCGCGTTTACACAGACAGACGGACAGACAGACATGAATATATCGTCTTCGAATTTTACGATTTTATAGGTTTGAAGATAAGCATGGGGTTGTCGAATTAACATGCTTATTGACATAGCCACCGAGATGAAAATGAGCTTAGTTTGATAACACGATTTTTCGGTAAAATTCTTCACTTCCTCCCAAACAATCATCTGCCCATTGGGCGAAGCGAAAACGCATTGGATGGTGTTCCATTATTACATGACAAAGGTCAGCCTATTCCAATAAAACCATAAATTTTAAAAAAAAAATAGAACTTTTTTTACAGCCGATTCAAATTTTAAATCGCTGTAGTTCATGCTCCTATTTAAAAAATAAATGTAGTAGTTCAGCAGTTACAATAAGCAGTAGTTTAACATAAAGCATATGACGGATACACGGACGAACGGATACACGGACATAGCTAGATCGTCTTAGAATTTTACGAAGAATCATAACATTGAACAGGGATTAACCGGCTCATAACCTCTTGCTTCTATATTTAAATAGAAGACAAGTTTTTAACCAAATGGCAAAGTGACATTGATTTTCGTGGCTGCACACTGCTTTTATCGTGATTTCAAGTCCGCGATAGCCCTCTTCAGAAAGCTTTCCTGCAATTGTTGAAAGTAAAACCAAACTCTATAAGGCCAGGCTCTCCCCAAACGAATGCGAACTACTGTTGTAAACCTTACTTTTTAAGTTTTCTTCACACAATTGCCCACGAAAATACAACTCACTCTTGCCACCTCTAAAGAGACTCCACATCTAGAGCCATCAATAGATTTCTTTTACAACAACGTGTGTGTGTTGCAAAAAGAGTTTAGTTGACTATGTCAACTTGTGTGCCGTTTGGGGAGAGCCTGGCCTTATAGAGAGTTCGGTTTTACTTTCAACAATTGCAGCAAAGCTATCTGAAGAGGGTTGTCACGGACCCGAAATCATGATAAAAGCAGTGTGCAGCCACGAAAATCAATGTCACTTTGCCATTTTGTAAAAAACTTGTCTTCTATTAAATATAGAAGATTAATAATATATAGATTTTATAGGGTCTTCAAATAATATTTTGTGATGTTGCAAACGGAGTGACAAATTTTATCAACCCTTCGGTGGAGGGCATAACAAGTGGAAGATGCTGAAAATTTTTTAAAAGGGGTGTAACATCGGTTTCTTTAATATCACTGTTTGTTTATTTTCCTACCAACATCATATATGAGGGCTGCTATATATATGTCTGCAGCGATCTATTCTTTGGACCCAATTTTTTACCACGTTGGCCATTTCGCGTTTGATGTTGTCTCTAAGCTCGTCTTAAGTTGTATGCTTGTTGACATAGACCAATGACTTGATGTGGCCCCATAAAAATAAATCCAATAGCGTTAAATCGCACTAACGAGGTGGGCATTTGACCGGACCATTTCTCGAGATAACACGTTCACCGAATTTGCCTTTCAGTAAATCGATTGTAACGCGTGCTTTGTGGCTAGTGGCACCGTCCTGTTGAAACCACATATCGGCGATGTCAACCTCATCCAACTCTGGCCAAAAAGAATTTTCTTATATGGCACAATAGGGCTCTCCATTTACGGCAACATGACAATTGTTTTCATCGACGAAAAATACGGTCCAATCAAACCTCCAGCATATAAACCACACCACACAGAAATTTTTTGGGGATGCAATTGTGTCTCTTGAAGCACACGTGGGTTTCTTGCTGTCCAATAACGCATAATTTGTTATTGACAAAACCCCTGAGCCAGAAATGAGCTTCATCACTGAAGATGATGAAAATTGGAGTAAGAGCTCTTAAAGTTGCGACCACTGATTCAGAATTTCGGTTGTAATTTTTAATGATTTTCAAACGTTGATCGTAAGAGAAGTTAACCATAATAGAAATGTTGACTTCGACTGACGTTTTGACACTGAAAGATATTTTAAAATGTTTGAGGGTGCGTTGGCACAAAGATACGATATTGTTATGTCCCTATTAGAAAACCTGTTACTAGTCGCTTCTTTTGACCTTCTTTTGGGACGTATATTGGTGCCTTGGTTCCATGAGTCTTAGCGTAAATTTTAGCTTAATCTTCAACAAAAAAACACCATACTAGGAGTCGTAGCGCCTTTACTAGTGGTCGATTTTTTTTTTTGGACCAGGAATGCCGTTTTTCCTCGAGGCTCGACGAAAATATTCTAAAAATGCAGCAATTATATTTAACGAATTCCTTTTTTATTTTAGACCTCGCATGATTCAACGACTTGTGGCCGGGCACATACAAAACACAGATGGTCATTCAAGGGCAGCCAACAGCACTACAACACTAATCGGTCATTCCGACAATGATGACAACACTTCTCCGCATGGACCACGACAGTCGACAATGTTAAGTAGTACCTATAGACACAACAAGCTTAATGCCAATATCAGAATAGACACACGATCAACATCGACAACGCCAAGTCCCAGAACGAGGGAACTCCTCGCACCCAGTAATCGCGATGCGGATTATCGCGATGACGACGAAGCTCTTCTAGATGATTCGGGAGACTTTGACAATTGGGATAATGGCATATTGCGTCTAAGTGCCGGATCGGGAAAAGAAAATACCTTAAAGCCGAAAAAGAGTAAAGACGATTCCAAGAAGACTTTGGCCGATCAGGTGAAGGATGGCAAATATGGTTTAATCGAAAAGGAATTGTTTCGCAGAACCCCCAAACGTCCGGGTGTCCTCAGCTATTTGCCCAACAAAGAAGTGCCCGAGGACAATGAACGCAACTATGGCGGTTTAAATGAAGAGGACATTTGGCTGGCCGAAGATCATCTGCTGGTCATCAAGGGCGGCAGTTTGAACGAAGACAATGCCGCTGAACCGTGGCCTGCCATCGACGATTACAATGCGGCCGGTAGGCAAATCAAAATACCAGACAATCCAAAAGTTCCGCCACCCTTTCCTGTCCAGCTCGAAGAAAACGGCCCCGTACAGCTTATCGGAAATAATAAACTCACGGTCGTCTATCCGGTCCCTAACGAATCGCTATCAGTTTATACCGCCGGCTCAGAAGCCCACAACGCGTCGCCCGAGAGTGACAGTGACGACGAGAAAAATCTTATTGCCCGGCCGGGAAAGACTAAAGATGCTAAAGAAAAAGAACCGGGCTATAACTACGCGTCGCCCTCGCTACCCTGGCTTACGAACAACCAAACGACTGAGAATTCGTCGTCATTGAACAAAGGAAAGCCCATAAGTTTTCCCGTGCTCGGCCCCTTTCTATATGGGCGCAATGGTTCTTTGGATAATGCAACGGAGGACTTTGATGAAGATGATCCATCTTTGTACTATCCACCGCCCTATACATTTGTCTACAAGAGCAACTATACGAACCCGGTGCCACCGGGACCTTTGGTGCCGGGTATTGTAGTGCCTCCACCACCGGATCATTTTAGTAAATTGGAAAAACCGGAGAGGGAAAGACGGCCAAGTGGTGTTTCGAATCCGACCAGATATAGAGTCTACAGTACAACTACCACTACCCCAGCTCCCGTGGTTACTACCACAACAACTACCACGTCCACCACTACAGCGTCACCGTTTAGACACGCGGTTACCAAGATTACGGAATATACTCCCAAGGTTATACACATTGCTACCCCCTCGCCAAGGCCCATATATACACCGCCAGCCGCCAACTCCAGATTGCAAACCACGCCTCCACCAACTCCACCACCACAACGCATTGAGCCAGTACCGGTACCAGTGGCCGTGCCCATACCTTTCTACTCGGTCGATCCAGAGCCAAGTGTGCGGCCAGACGTTGTCTCATTTGTGCCCACCACAACCGAACCACACATTGATAGCTTCTCCAAGTCCAACCCCATCTATTACGAATACTTCGAGGCCAAGCGTCAACAGGGATCTCCGCATGTCATCGATGATTTCCTGTCCAGCACAGTCAGGCCGAATCCCACACCGGCGCCAAAGCCCATTAAGCTGTATGCCACCAGCAAGAGGCCGTACAAGAATTCCCAGCACCATCGCAACTATTTGCAACCGTTGGCGCCCAATCATCGTTATGTGGACGACAATATTGTGGTGATCACACCCAAACCAGAGGTGCGCTACAAGCAGCGGCCGCTCTACAAGCAACGTCCCTTGCAAAACTTTGAACAGGAAGTCAATGCCATACGGCAAACGTTGCGCTACTATCAAAATCAAGAGTTACGTGACAACAATATACCGCGGACACCCAAGGCCAAACCGGTCTACGATTATAATTACGATACGCCCAAGTCGGTAACACCGGAATCGATAAGAAATACATTCCAGCCACCGTTGGAATTCGATTCGGAGCCCTTCCAACCCATGGTGACCTATAGTCCGGCCGTAGACGATGACAATGCCTTCAAGGCGGTAAATGTGGACAAAGTGGATAGTGCGGCGTTGCAGCCACAAGGCAGAGAAGAGGTGGACGAGCTAAATGAACCACAGCCAAAGTATGTAAGCACCACAACACTGGTGCCCGTGCAACAATCCGAACGTCCGAAGAAGTTAAGGGTCGGAGCCAAGTACTTGCAGCAACCGCAACATCAACAGCACCATCAGCAATATCAACACCAACAGCAGCAGCAGCAACAACAACAGGACTACAATCGTTGGGTAGCGGTTAACAAACAGGAATATAGTGTGTATACACCGCCGGCCACGCCGCCTCCAAGGGAACGCTACCAGGAGGCATTGGCACCACAACAGCCTCAACGAAATCGTGACTATACGGGCTATTACTATGGGCCCAGTAGACAGAACAATCGCTTCTATGAGGAGCCCTTCCAGAATGCACCCAATCGCAAAATAGTCAACTATCGACCACCACCGCCACCTGGGCCGCCGGCACAGCAGCAGCTGCCACAGCAGCCACAGTGGAGCTTGGAGAATGATACATATGTGAATTATGCTCCCAATCGACCGCCCCTTAATCCGGATGCCGAATTCATTAACCCCTATCAGACCATACCAGTCAATCCCTATCAACAGCAGCAGCAACAACAGCAGAGACTCATCTATCAACAGCAGCAGCAGCAACAACAGGGGCCACCGCCGGCCCTTTCTCACCAATCGCAATATTATGCAGCGCCACCACAGCTGCCGCCTCAACGTTTACCCGGCCGGCAATATCAGCCTCAAGCTGCCCAGGCTCCGGTATCCTTGCATCGTGATATCCTAGTGAATTATCGGCAACCCTTGCCGCCCATCAATCCCGACAGTGAGTACATCTCACATCCCCAAGTGGTGCGTAATCCTGCGCCCAATCAATACTATCGCTCCAATACGTATCGGTTACCGCAACAGCCTCCCATACCGCCGCTGCCGGTACCGAATCTCAATATCGGCGGAGAGGCTGATGTTTACTTTCTAACGCCGAAATACAGACGTGCCAATAATCTCAATCCCAGCCACAGCAACAATCCAAATAATCGGAATCATCCACAAAATCTCAACAATGGCGGCAAGTAGGTGGGCAGGGTGGGGTCATTGTCTGTTGCTCTACCAGTAGATATAGAACGTAAGTCATCCTTCATGTGTTAATCTATGTACGTGTGTATTTATTTTTATTAATAATGGGGGATTGGTTAAAACCTTCGTCCTTTTCTGTTTTGCTTATATCGTGTTGATTGGGGATTTCGAGATTTAGATAATAACTCTGAACGGTCTCACCTGTATTTTTGAGAATATCTGGGTTAAAAATTTAACGGGCACCAATTTAGAGTTCCTCACGAGGGATCAATACTCTTGTCCTTTTTATGTTTTGCTCATATCGAGTGTTTTTGGAGAGGCCCTCTTAATGCCGGTTTGCATTCAAGTTATAGTTCTAGGGCAGTAAAATGTGCTCATTATCCTAGTTTGCTCACCTCTGAGCAATGGGTCGATTCCCTTGGACTAATATTATTTCTTCGATCTTTGAACCTAGGATTATTCTCTGTATAAACCCCAAGGTCAAAATTCTGCATATTGCCTGTTTTCAGCCGCATAAGAAAATACTTTCCTCTGAATCAAATAGACTCACTTACTTTTCCAATATTCGAATCCTTTTTAGGTACTAAGAGCTTTCTCCACTTGTTTGAACGTTCATTGTTTACAACTCTCGACTGCTGAAGAGAAGTAGAAATTGTCACGCACTATATTAACATTTTTAACGACAACTTCAAACTATTAGCGGGAAGATAAATTTTCCCCTTAGCTCAACTGAGGAAAAAATTATCTTGCATTAGTATTCTACCTTTACTTTCCAGTTTTTCTCTGTGAAATCTCGTACAAATCTTATTCTGGATGTCATAAATTTTTCGGATTTTTTGTTAGATTTCTTAAAGCTTTCTTTCACAGAAAGTGAAATAAAATTGTCTTTAAGTCTTGACACTTATGTATATTTACCTCGACTCGGATTTCAAATAAATATTTCGGAATTATCTAAAGTCCGCTGCCACTGAGCGGATCCCAATTTCATCAAATTTAAGTTTGAGTTTAAATGAGAACCTACCATAAATACGTAAAGTTATAATTTTGGGCACGACAGAGCCACCTATTGGGACTATACTTAAGAGAAACCTTCCCACAGACTAAGGTAACATATGGTCTATGTTTGGTGTTTATCGTTTAAGCGCTTTTCGAATTTTAGACGCTCGTACACCGAACACCAAGTTTAACAAGCCATGCTAAATTTGAGTATGATCGGCTTCTAGAGCGACATGACCTCAAATCGGTAGAAAACTTTGTATGGGGGCTATTATAAAAAAGGTACCTATTGTAGAGTTTCACCAGAGATAATAGTCTCCCGTAGCAAAAGCTAATAAATTTGCGTTTGATCGTTTTTAATATATGACTTTTAAAGCGACAGGGCGACAGGACCTCAAACCCAGTTAAGTTTCACCAGATTTCATTACACTGTTTTGTAACAAAATCGTTCTTTAGACGAAACCAACTGATCCTTATGTAAAATGATCTCGTAAAACCGAATTGAGTGTTTTTCAAGATATCGTGAAATTGTTCTTTTTATACCCTCCACCATACAATGGAGGGTATATTAGTTTTGTCATTCTGTCTGTAACACCTTGAAATAATCATCGGAGACCCAACAAAGACATTCTAGCCATGTTGAAAACAAGATAGAGCCTGCATGAAAACAGCTAGGGAGCTGAAATTTGGCACAAACATGTGTAGTTAACCTAGCATGGTTGGTATTGAAAATGGGCTATATAGCTCTTCGGGAAGTTGGTGTTGGAGACCCTCAACCGACACTACCTCATAAAACTTAGTTTTTTATTTGGAAATATCCGTCGTTTCTTGAGCAAAATCA
Source organism: Hydrotaea diabolus (assembly GCA_963513945.1). Lineage (NCBI taxonomy): Eukaryota > Metazoa > Arthropoda > Insecta > Diptera > Muscidae > Hydrotaea > Hydrotaea diabolus. Next base: position 94,443,559 of record OY740718.1, read on the forward strand.
CTGACATTTTGCAAACTCTATATAGACGCAATCGTCTATGTAAAAATGGTTTAGATTGGGCCACCATTTCTTGTACCTCCCATACAAACGGTCTTATGGGCCTTGAGAAATAATATGACTATAACTCGCCACTAAATTAACCTATCGAAATGAAATTTTACACATTAAGATTTCTGTATACAACACATTTCTAAGCTGAATTCGGTTGAGATCGGAAAAGTCCTACTGGTACCTCCCACACTAACGGTCTCATGGGCCTTGAAAAATAATATGACAATAACTCACCACACACTTGACCTATCGAGACGAAATTTTCGGCATAAAGATTAATATATAGAACAGACTTTTGCGCTAAATTTGGCTAAGATCTGAAAGGCCCTACTGGTACCTCCCGCACAAACGGTCTCATTAGCCTTGAAAAATAATATGACAATAACTCACTACAAACTTGACCTATCGAGATGAAATTTTCTTCATAAAGATTTTTATATAGAACACACCTCTGCGCCAAATTCTGTTGAGATCCGAAAAGTCCTACTGGTACCTCCCACACAAACGGTCTCAATTCTGCACATAAAGATTTCTATATAGAAAACACTTCCGCACTAAATTTGGTTTTATTTGGGAATCTGGTGGAAGGTATCCAAAGTTCGACACAGCCAAACTTAACATTTTTTACTTGTTTCATTAACTTATATTTGCCTAAAACTTCGGCCATTCTTACCGGATTCACTTGAAAAGAAGTGAGTTTCGTTCTTTATGTTTTTGTGCAAAAACGAACCGGCGGGCTCCAGCCTTGGGGTACACACTTTGCAGTTGAAAACAGAATTTGTCAACAAAAAAATTAAATTTTGATTTCTTTTGGCTGTAAATTCCACGACTTTTATTCGATTTTCTAAGATTATGATTTATATGAAAGATGAATTTTTTACCAATTAATGTTATTATAAATTATTTTTAAGTGAATCCGATAAGAATTAGGCAAATTAATGAAAAAATCGGAAAATGTTCACGATACCTTGAAAACTATACGTGGTAGGGCAAAACTGACATTCAATTAGAATTCAGAAGATCATTTTACATAAAGATCAGTTGGTCTTAAGAAGGGCTATAACTTCAATTTTTGCAGAAGAGAGTTATTAATAGTCCCGAAAGTGGCAAACCGACTTAAAAACTTATAATATTATATACAGTTATGCCTTGTTTTCAAGGCTAAGTAATAAAAAGCCAACCTAGTTTTCCTGATTGTAAACCTTAATTATGCCTTGTTTTCGAGGCTAAGTAATAAAAAGTCCACCTAGTTTCCCTGAGTGTAAAGTGCTATTAGAGATTTCTTTTCGCGAAAATGTACTCTGAATGTAAACATATGTATTAATTTGATATTGTTTATATTTTATTATTCCAAATTCGCAGTTTCTCAACATAAGCCCAAGTGTTGACTTTTATGCTGATACTATCGATAGTGACTGAAATCTATCGATTTTGTCACAAAAATAAACACTTTAGATCTAGAACAGCTCTAGAACCCATACGTCCTACAATATTATTGAGCAGTAACCAAGTTCGTTGAACTTGGACTTAAGGGCTTCATATTAACATTAAAAACGACAACACAAATACTTAAGCATGGACAAAATATAAGCCGCTTTAAGCTGATCGCAGAATAAAGCGATTTTTCACTGCTGGCAGTAAGGCTGCCTATATGCGTGTAAAGCGGTCGCCTTTAGTGAAAATACCAGATGATCGTGAACTGCTTTAACATGGATCTACTAAATTAGGCCAAAAACTTTAGTCGGCTCGCGTTGCCGCGAATCGGCTTTAAACTCTTACTACGTTTATTATAGCGAAATACTTAAGTTTTTTTTAAAAAATATTAAGAAAATACTACATCTAATGAAAAGACATTTGGTACCGCCAGTGGTTAGAAGTTGTAGGAGCAAGTGGTCACTAAGACGATAAATTAAAAACTTTCGGATATTTTTTTAAAATATCTGCGTATGCAAGAACTTTTCAATTTGTACAAAAGAAGGTCACTGAGACGATAAATTAAAAACTTTTGGATATATTTTAAAATGCCTGCGTATGCAAGAACTTTTTAATTTGTACAAAAGGTCATTAAAAACTTTTGGATATTTTTTAAAATGTATGCGTATGCAAGAACTTTTTAATTTGTACAAAAGAAGTTATCCACGGAATAATGGGTGATCAATCTAGAGGTATTTTTTCAGAACAAAAAGAAAATATAAAAATTCAAATCAGGTGTGGCATCTTTGTTGGTAGTTTGAAAGGACATTTTATGGCATTTATTTTTTTAATATGATTTCCTTCAAAGGCTGGCCGCAACTACGCCTCAGGGTTTCCATTTTTGCATGACTCGTTCGAGAATTTCGACCGGTATGGCTTTAATGACACGCGTAATGTTGGCTTCCAAAACCTGAATCATAGCTGGTTTGTCAGCATAGACTTTGGACTTTACGTAACCCCAAAGAAAAAGGTCTATAGGTGGGATATCACTCGATCTAGGCGTCTAACTCACCTGTCCAAAACGTGAAATTAGCTGCTTTACGAAATGACCTCTCAATAGATCCATTGTTTGAGCAGCTGTATGGCAAGTGACCGTACTGTTGAAACCAAGTGTCGTCAAGATTACGGGCTTCGATTTCAGGTAGCATAAAGATCGATATCATGGCGCGGTAGCGAGCACCATTCACGGTTACGTTCCGGCCATCATCATTTTTGAAAAAAATATGCACCGATGATTCCACCAGCTTATTAACCGCACCAAATCGTGGTTTTCTCTGGGTATAATGACACCTCTTGAACCTCTTCTTGTTGCGGCATTTTTGTTTATTGACTTTGCCGTTGAGCCAGAAATGAGCCTCATCACTGAACAAAATTTTGGTCGAAAACAGCGAATCTTCCCGTTTCTCATCGAACGCTCATTTCCATAATACAGTTGCCAACATTTGAAGGAAATTATTTTCAAAAAAATAAATGCCATAAAATGTCCTTTCAAATTAGCAATAAATTTTGCACACTTGATTTGAATTTTTATATTTTTTTGTTCTGAAAAAATACCTCTAGATGATTCACCCTATACAATAGGCGAGTGATAATCGAGCTCGCTTAAGGTTACTCTTATATATCTTTTTTGCCCATAAAATTTAGTTAATTTAAACAAATGGGTTTTAACGCATATTGTCAATAGTTTTCTGTTATCGACCTCCAAAGCAAGTTGCCAATAGAACGCGGCCAATTTTAGCCATCTCTTCCCTACAATGTACACTTACAATAGGCGTGTTTTGTTACTACTTTATTATTAAACGAGTAAGTGGCCGCTAGAGCGATATATTTTGAAAACTAACAGATTATTTTAAAATTTCTTTGTCTAAAAGAAGTGATAGGCTTTAAGCATTATTATCCGTTTCAGAAAGCTTAAACTCGCTTAAGGTCATTTTTGAATATCTTTTCCCCAAAATTTTGAGTTTTTAAAAATAAACGGGTTTATTTTTTCATTAAAAAAAATCAAAATGTCTATAGTTTTCTGTAACCAAAATCTTTGTTTAATTCTTGTACTGTGGAGAAAAGTTATCGCGCGTTAGCAACCTTCTAAGCGAGTTAGAACACGGCAATTGTTTTCTACAATATTTAATATCTTTCTTAATATTTAATCATGTCTTTTCTCATTAATTGTTTTAAATAACTTCCAATATTTAAGCTAATATGATCATTTATCTCCGAACTATGTATACTCTTATATTCCATAACAAATGACCGTTTATATTTACCACAAAAATTGTTATCTCTTATTTTTCTACAAAAAAATATTATTAATTATAATTAAACAAATTAAGTAAAAACTATTTGTAAAACTGGTCAAACTAAGAAGCAAACAAAAGCAAAAAAAAAAACAATAATTAATTTAAATTTTAGCTTAAATGTGAAAGTGTATTCGTGTAAATAGTTTATAACCAATAGTATTAAATGTTTTTTTCTTATATATACTCGTACGTTTCTAATTATTTTATCCCTAAAACTATTAATATAGCCCGCTATATATAATATAGATTATATAAATACTGTTTTGTTTTTTTATTATTAAAAAAAGCCATAACTTTTAAGTAAACCTAAGCAAAAAATAAAAAGAAAATATTTATAGAAAAATATAAACAACTATTGGCTTAAAGCGTAAATTAAACTTTAAACGAGAAAAAACTGTAACTCATTTTAAACAATTAAGTTTATAAATTTTGTTTTTGTTTATAAGTGAATAAATATTTAATAAATTATTAAAACAAATTGCTTAATATACTAAAAAAAAATAATGGACGATTATATTTTTTATTAAAAATGTATAACTTTTTGAAACCCATTTTTTTAATTAAAAAAATCGCCCCTGTAGCTTGTGGCCCAAATAAGACTGATGGGTTGAAAATATTCATAACTTTAAAGTTTATAATTTTTTTTCTCTTTTGCAGGTTTTATAGTTTTTTTCTGGAGATATATGATGGCTACATATAAGGGTTCTTCTATAAGTCGATTTTCGACTAATCGAGTCTTGGGTATTAAAAAGTCAAAGTCGGTAAGTCGACTTTTTGTTTTTAAAAACAGTCTAAAGGTCGATTTTTCTCATGTCTACTTTTTTAACTTCAAATACAGGGTTGGCGATTCAATGACATTTTGTTTCAGTAAGACGGAGCCACATGTCACACAGACAACGCACCACCGATATTTTACGAACTGTTTTTGAAAATCGAATAATCAGCCGAAATTGTGATGTCAATTGGCCGCCTCGGAGCTGTGATTTAAGCCCTTGAATTATTTTCTATGGGGAGCCATTAAGGATAAATGTTACGCAAAGCATTCAGAGACAATCGAAGCGTTGAAACATAAGATTGAAGTGGCCATTGAAGAAATTCGACCCAAAACAAATTAAAATGTTCTGAAAAATCGAGTTGATTGGGTGAGGTACTGCCAAGCCAGTTGTATAGGATGATCCATCTAGAGGTATTTTTTTCAGAACAAAAAAAATATAAAAATTCAAATCAAGTGTGGCATCTTTATTGGTAATTTGAAAGGACATTTTATGGCATTTATTTTTTGAAAATAATTACAACTGTATTATCGAAATGAGCGTTCGGTGAGAAACGGGAAGATCCGCTGTTTTCGACCAAAATATTATTCAGTGATGAGGCCCATTTCTGGCTCAACGGCAAAGTCAGTAAACAAAATTGCCGCATTTGGGCTGAAGAGCAACAAGAAGAGGTACCATTATACCCAGAGAAAACCACGGTTTGGTGCGGTTTATAAGCTGGTGGAATCATCGGTGCATATTTTTTCAAAAATGATGATAGCCGGAACGTAACCGTGAATGGCGCTCGCTACGGCGCATGATATCGATCTTTATGCTACCTGTAATCGAAGCCCGTAATCTTGACGACACTTGGTTTCAACAGGACGGTGCCAATTGACACACAATTGCTCAAACAATGGATCTATTGAGAGGTCATTTCGAAAAGCAGCTAATTTACGTTTTGGTCAGGTGAGTTGGCCGCCTAGATCGAGTGACAACACATCTATAGACATTTTTCTTTGAGGTTACGTAAAGTCCAAAGTCTATGCTGACAAACCAGCTACGATTCAGGTATTGGAAGCAACATTACGCGTGTCATTTAAGCCATACCGGTCGAAATGCTCGAACGAGTCATCCAAAATTGGACCCTCAGAATGGAAACCCTGAGGCGTAGTTGCGGCCAACATTTGGAGGAAATTATATTCAAAAAATAAATGCCATAAAACGTCCTTTCAAATTACCAATAAAGATTCCACACTTGAATTGAATTTTTATATTTTTTTTTTGTTCTTAAAAAATGCCTCTAGATGGATAACCTTATATAAGCCGCTTTTCATAAAAGCCAGAAGACTTTGTCCTAAATTACTTGAAAATTTCGGACAACAATTGCGACCTGTACTTTGAAAACAAGCTTTAGATAGACAGCAACCGGACGGAGGGACGGTCAGACAGATGTCGTTAAATCGAATCAACTGGTGAATCTGAGTTAAGCGGTAGATGGGTCTAGCAAAAATACTTTTGGTATTTACCAATTCCATACTACAAAAAGAAATGAATCTACCAAATGTATAAAATCGAGAATGTTCTTGACGTAAAATGCATTTTTAATGGTGTTTTGAAACTACGTACATGCGAATGCTGCCAGCTAGAGCTTAAATATTTTGGGAATCGCTCTGACACATTCATTTCTGGAGCTATTTCTTTAAGACACTTTAATGTAGCAACATTTAATGAACTAAAGAGTAAAGACACCAATTAATTAATAAATTAAAATAAATAAAAATCTAAAATGATTATACCTTAAATGGTAGTTTTCTATTTTCATTTAGCAACATGTGTTTCTGGTATGGGAAAACCGGTTTAACCGGTCTGGTTTCTTAAGGATATTAAAAATTTTAGAAATTGTCATTTAAAGGTTAATAATAAAACCAGATTCTGATAAAGGTAAGTAAACGTAATACCCTAACATATCACAACAATATATATGTATGTATTGATCACCAAAATGTTTTCTCCAGCATACATCTTCAATCTCGTTTTCGCGTCAATTGAAAAAAAAACAAATTGCAAACAAAAACAAAAATTGCTTACCTTTTTTCATGATCTCCTGGTAATGATGAATTCGGTCACTCATGTACTCCGCATGAAGCGATTTTTAGTGGCGCCATCTATTGCCAAGTAGACATTCAGTGCATAGCTATACTTTTATTGCCAGTCTTTTTGCTCCTTAGATTTGATCTCTAACTACGGCCGATCACTGTAACGAAAACAAAAGGCAGCGAACGATTTATATTCGTTATCACAAATGTAATATAGTAATTTGACGAAAAATTCCACAGACAACATGAAAATAATATAGAATAAGGGAACCAGGTCATTCATACAGGAGTTTATTTTACTTTACATTTTGCGTGTTTTTATCAGGCTGTGCCCATGAACGCAGCCCATAAATTTTCTTTACTGATTAGGAAAAAAAATTATGTAAAAATTAACGAATGAATCATGCCTTAACGTATGCACTATTTATGAAATCTTTCATTGTGTTATAAAATCCGGTATAAGGGTTGCTAGGCATTCGCCTAAATATATGCTTTGTGGGAGTCATGTGAGCTAAGCTGATAGAGCGTATAACAGCGAAGTCTATCAGCAGGTAGATGTCGCCGCCCTAAAGTATTCGGTGGTACACTAATAACAGAAAATGTTCCTAACTGGAAAACTAAGTAAACTCTAGTTGTCGCATTTGAAGTTGGTTCTCTTACTTTTTAAAAATTTTAGATTTGAAACACTTTTTCAAATTAAAAAGTAAAATCTAAATTGAAATTAAGAAACGCAAATTGAAGTTGAAAAACGCGTTAATTAAAATTTAGAAACGTAAATTGAATAAATTGTCAATGAGAAACGCAAAATAAAATTTGGATATTACAAATAAATATCAATTTGTACTTTCTAAATTTTATAAGAAAATATAAGTTGAAATTGATAACTAGTATTCAGAAAATATAAATTGATATTGGGAAAATATTAATTGATATTGAGAAAAGACCATTGTATAAGTTATTTTTCTTTATCGAAACATGGTTCTAGTTTATGGTCTTTACGGTGACCCGTAGTTTTACTAAAAAAACATTAGGTTTGCAATCAGTTAGATAAATTGCGATTTGTTCTTCTCTTTTAATGCAATTTTTTTCTTCAGAAGGCATTTATGTGAATATTAGTTGTGGGTTTGTATAGCGGAGGATGCTAAAATTGCGTAGGATCAATGGTAAATCGACAAGAGGAGAACGGAGACCGTTTAATCAACAAAAAAAACAGCTGCTAATCTTTAGCTAGGACCGACCATACAATGCTATGCTATACCCAATTAAAACAGGTATTGAAAAAACAAGCCTTAATGGTGTTTTTTTTTTTAAGTGTGGTTTTCAATCTGGCCATACTTTTTTCAGAGTTGGTCTTTTTGACAGCTTTCACTTGATTTAGGCTCAGTTTGGTTAGCCATTGCATAATGAATAGACTTACTCCGTAACAACGTTTGGAAATCGTGGCAAATGGGCCCAAAACGAGATGGCCACCGATCTAGATTTTTACATGAAAATGTTGTTCAGCGATAAAGCTCACTTTTGGTAAATAACGAAAATTGTAATGAAAATCCACAAGCCATTATTGAGACGTCGTTACATTCTTAAAAAGTCACTGTTTGGTGTGCTCCATGGGCAGAGGGAATCATTGTCCATATTTCTTCAAAAACGAAGCCGGCCACACCACAATGTTACAGTCAATGGGGAACGCTATAGAGCCATGATTAATGAAGCCCGACACGATTAAAGCCTTGGAAGAGAGTATTTGGCGCGTTACTGCTGACATACAGTAGCAAATGCTGCAAAAAGTGGTCGAAAGTTGAGCCAGCCGCGGCGGCCTCATAAATTTATATGCGTTTAATTACTTCTTGAACACCACCAAATAAAAAGGAAACAAACACAAAAAAGAATTTCGAAACAGAAGATTTTTGGTATAGTCCAGACGCAACAATTTTTCACAGTGACGTATTGACAATCACTTGTGATTTTGAATCACTAGTGGAATGCAGCACATACTCGTATCTAAATAATTTCCATTCTTAGGCAAAAGGCTAAAACCGGAATGTCGGTTAATTTATAAGAACTTTTAAAAACAGCAGTCGGTTTTTTCAAAACACGGTTTTGAAAAAAAAACCGAAATGCTAGTTTTTTAGACACTCTAAATATCATGTCCTGCAGAATTCCCCGATCTAAATCAAATAATTAGCGAGATCGGTTATTACTCGCTTATAGTATTTTTTAAAATATTTTTTTCTGCAAATTACAAATTTCCAATTCAAACGGTTTATGATATACGGCTGCTATATATATTTCTGGCCTAATAATAAAAATGCGAATATTTATAATCAAAAATGTTTTTATTGGTTTTCAAAGTATTCTCCAGTGTGATTTATACACTTTTTTATGCGCTCGAATCACTTTTTTCACTCCGATTGAGGCACCTCCAAAACATGGTTTTTGAACGCTTCATCAGCATCTTCTGGCGACGAAAATCGTTGACCACGCATTTTTTCTTGATGTGCGGGAATAAAAAGAAGTCATTGGGTGCCAAGTCAGGACTGTACGGCGGATGACCCATCAATTGGACGTTTTGGCCGGTCAAAAAGGCGCTGGTTTCAGCCGATGTGTGAGACATCGCATTGTCACGGTGCAGAATTATTCGTCTTCTCTTGTTCGTTTTTCGAATTTCTCCGAAGACTTTAGGTAAACAACTTGTGGTGTACCACTCAGAATTGACCTCCTACGTTGATCAAGCGGAACAGTCGCCACATGACCAGTTTTGCCGAAGAAACAGGCCACCATAGATCCATGATTCGTCACCTGTGATGATCATATAAAAGTCTTTTGAAGCACCGCGATTGTATTTTTTCAAATTACTTTGCACCAATCGACACGAGCCTTTTTTGAGCGATTGTCAAATTGTGCGGGATCCAAGGAGAACAAACCTTTTTTATGGCCAGGTGTTCATGCAATATCGATTGTATGCTGGTGGAAGACATGCCCAAGGATGCCTCTATCTCACGGTATGTCACATGACGATCTTGCATTATCAGTTCACGCACTGCATCAATGTTCTCTGGTACAACGGTCATTTTTGAACGACCTGAATGACTTCGCCTTTAAGCGAGCGTCGGATACGACGGTTTATGCTAAAAAATGTCAAACTTTCCAATTGAAATGTCAGATGGAGCCAGACAACACTTAGTGTTGCCTTGGCCAGAAATATATATAGCAACCCTCGTAAAACCCAATCAGTTCTTGTATACAAAGAAATGTCAAAAAATTCTGGTGAAGCTTTAAAGTTATCCCTATAGCGACTATTTACTCGTTGAAACAATCGAACACGCCTATTGGCTTTATGAATTACTATATTTTTTTTATTCGATCGAAATCAATAGAGCTGATAACTGTTTTGTTTTTTATCTTTCTAAGTGGCCAATTTCAAACTTTTGTGGTATAGGGTGGGACATTTAAAACTAAAATAGGCTGTAAAAAATTACAGATAATATTTTCAAATTTCTGGTTTTATTGGAAGGGTTGAAAATTGTCATTTAATAATGGAACACCATCCGATGCGTTTTTGCTTCGCCCAATGGGCTGAAGATTGTTTGACAGGAGATGAAGAACTTTACCGACAAATCGTGTTTTCAGATTAAGCTCATTTTTATCTCGGTGGCTATGTCAATAAGCAAAATTGCAGCTTATGGGGTTCAGAGATCCCGCACGAGAATATAGGGAAGCCAATGCATTCAAAAAAACGCAATCATTGGGCTATTTTTCTTCAAAAATGAGCAAGGAGGCGCCGTTACCGTCAACGGTGACCTATAACGCGCGATTGTTAACGAATTTTTGTTTCCAAAAATTCAAGAAAACCACATGGGCGACATTTGGTTTCAACGAGACGGGGCCACATGCCACACAACCATCGATATTTAACGCACTGTTTTTGAAAATCGAATAATCAACCGAAATTGTGATGTCAATGGGCCGCCTCGGAGCTGTGATTTGAACTCTACGGATTATTTTCTGTGGGGAGCCATTAAGCATAAATCTTACGCAAAGCATCCAGAGACAATTGAAGCGTTAAAACATGGAATCAAAGTTGCCCTTGAAAAGATTCGACCGGAAACAATCGAAAATGTACTCAAAACTTGAGTTGGTCTGATGAGGTTGTGGTAGTCGAAACCAGTAAAACCAAAAATTTAAAAAAAATGTACAGTACATTTTTTACAGCCGATTCAAATTAAAAATATATACAACACCAATACATAAAATAAAACAATAAAATATAATGAAATAACCCAGTAAACCAAATTTGCCGACAATGTCTGATATCAGATAATTCTGAACAATATCTGAACTCTATCGAGAATTCTTGCCGAAATCGTTACGAATTCTGTTCGATTTGTCTGAGGATTTTTTTCTCAGAGAAGTTGTTCAGAATCTTTGTCAACCCTTTCATATGTTTTTTGTTACGAACTCGGTAAGAAATCGGAACATTTTGCCAATTGTCGTACAGAATTCTGACCGAATTCTGAAGGTTTGGTTTGCTGGGAAGAAACATTTGATTTTTAAAAAATAAATGTTTTCGTTTCGGTCGGTTTCCTTTTTAAATTTTTTCGAAATAATGGAGGCAGTGAACTTGAAAAATTAGACTAGGTTAAAATATCTGGGTGATTCTGAGAATATGGGCCAATTTGGACATCATTTTGGCATTTGATTTTTTTACAGAATTTAATATTGAATTCAGGTAGAAGTTTTAGTTTTAAGAATTACTTGTCATTTTTAATAGGTACACATCAAAATTTTAATTTTTAACGGAATCATGCAACAATTTAAAAATTATAAAAAGCATTAATTATCATTTTAAAGAACAACACCGGGGAATGACCAACTTAAGTGTGAACGTTCGTAACGAGTGACAAAACACGACTTACTTAATTTTAATAAGACGGTTGACGAAAAAACTATTATAAGTAGATGTGCATCCACTTCATATAATGTTCAATCATATTTGAGTTGCTTGCAATCAAGATAGTTTTGGAAATTTGAATTTTAGTGAATATTCGATTTTACAGGGGAATACTGTGTAATTTCAGGGCAGAAAATAAACATCAATAAAAATATAAATTGAACAAAAAATTATAATCATTAATAGCAACAAAATTAATTGAATAGTTTTTTTTACAACGGAATGGTTTTATTTAATAAATATTTAATATTTTTGTAAAAAAAATTGAGAAAATTTCAATTGAAAGTACGAGGGCGGTTCGGAAACTTCTTAGCCTAGCACAAAAAGCGCGGTATAAACAGAAAAAGTGTTTTGGAAAGTTCCATCTCTGCAATGAACACATGTTAAATTTTGTTTCGATCTGGCAACTCCTTCATATAGAAACAGGTGTTCACAAAAGACGCATCCGCGATTTTTTTACAATGGAAAAATTAGAAATGCGTGGTGTCATTAAATATTTACATAAAAAAGGTTTATCGGGACAAGAAATTCATAACGATATGGTGAATGTGTTAGGTGAAAGTGCTCCTTCATATGCAACAGTAAAAAATTGGGTTGCTGAATTTAAACGTGGTCGTACAAGCATTGAAGATGAACCACGTAGTGGACGTCAAAAACAGCAACAACAGAAATTGTAGCCAAAGTGCATCTTAAATGATCGAGTCCATTTAATTTTGCATGAAGAACTACAGATGAAAAAGCCTCTGCAAGATGTGGTGCCGCACTTGTTAACAGTCGACCAAAAACGCATAAGAATGAACATTTCTCAAGCTTGTTTGGATCGTTTTCAGCGAAATAAAATGGATTTTAAGCGTCGTTTCATAACTGTTGATGAGACATGGATCGACCAATATACTCCAGAGACAAAAGAACAATCCAAACAATGGACTGAAGCTGGAGGAAGTGCCCCAAAGAAGGCAAAACAATTCAATCGGCTGGTAAGGTTATGGCAACGGTTTTTTGGGACTTCAAAGGATTTTTATTGATTGACTATCTGCAAAAGGGTAAAACAATAAATTCAGAGTTCTATTGCAACCTTTTAGATCAATTAAATGTACAAATTCGAGAAAAACATCCTGGCTTACAACACAAAAAAATAATTTTTCATCAAGACAACGCACCAGCGCACAAGAGTGTTTTAACAATGGCTAAAATCAACGAATTAAAGTACGAGTTGCTTGACCACCCACCTTATTCTCCTGATTTAGCTCCCAGTGACTTTTACCTGTTCCCAAATCTAAAAAATTCCTTGCTGGCAAGCGTTTTACCTCAAATGAAGATGCAATTACAGTTGTAAACCACTATTTTGAAGACCTTGAGGAAAACTATTTTAGTCAAGGGATAGAATTGCTAGATAAGCGTTGGACTAAGTGTATTGAAGTTTCAGGAGATTATATTGAAAAATAAAAATATTTTTGAAAAACTAACTATTCTCTTTCATTGATAGGCTAAGAACTTTCCGAACCGCCCTCGTAGTGTTAGGGACAACCAGGGTAATGATATTTGAACACTTTGGTAGGCAATTTTTTGAAGAACAAATAATTTTTTTAAAAAACAATTTTAAAGACTTTAAAGTTCCTATAAAGATTTATTGTATACACGCAGAAAAATAGTATGGTTGTGGTGACAATATTCGAAGAGGATAATACTATTGCTGGGTATACGGTTGTGGTACAACAATATTATGATCCTCACAACAATATTATGATTCAAATACAACCATACTATGATCCTCACAACAATAGTATGATTCATACATAACTATACTATGATCCCCACAACTATAATACTATGATCTCCATAACAATAGTATGATCCTCACAACCATAGTATGTTTCATATACAACCATAGTGTGATCTTCACAACCATAGTATGATTCACACGCAACCATGTTATGATCCCTACAACAATAGTATGATCACAAACAATTATACTATGATCCCCAATATAATTTACAAGAATTTGTTTAAGTTGTCGACAATAGATTTGATCCCCAATATATTTATTAGAATTGGTTTAAGTTGACAACAATAGATATGAATTATGAAAATTATTCAAAAATACATTAAACTCAAAATAATAGGAGTGATTTATTTCGCAGTAGAAATAATAAGTTTAAATAAACGTAAGCGTTTTTATTAAAAATATTTCAGTTAAAAAATGCCAAAGCAGCTTGATTAAAAAAATTGTATTTCGATAAAAAAAAAAGTACAGTTATTGCATTAGATCCGTACCAACAACATTTGTTCTTAAAAGCATATTTAAATGAAGAAAAATTACAATCATACAGTATGAGTGCCGTAATCATATTATTGTTAACATAAAACGCAAAACACAATACTTTTGTCGCACCAACCATATTTATATTGTTGCTATAACCATATTAACACTTTTAAATTTGGCAATAATACTATTGTTACATTTCAACAATATTAATATTGCAGCAATTGTACTATTGTCAAAAATAAATTCAGTTAATAATGCTATGGCTGCGACGAACATACTTTTTTTGCGGAGAACATATTGTTATTGCCGTGACCATGTAGTAACCATGTTTTTTCTCTGCGTGTAGTAAATAATAAAGTATAATATATTTTATTTTTTCCGCTTGAAACAACCAAGGACAGCAAAGTGGCCCATAATCTCAGAATCAACCATCAATGTTTTCGTTCTAACTAGTAATCGAGTTTTACTTGTGGAAAATATTTCAGAACACTTTTTTAAAAGTAACTTTGACAAATTTTCTGTAGAAAGGTGACTTTCAGCCCCTACAAACTAGAGTTGATTCATTTCTTTCAGCTTTAGAATATTTAAGCATTTTTAATAAAATCATATGGCAACCTTATTAGAATTTCCCACACATGCGCTGTTTAAAAAACGTTAAATTGCTATGTTGGCAACACCCTGACCATTCTCTCTCACACTGACAACATACAGGACTTTCTTCCTGTCAGAGACACACACAAACACACGCAACCACTGTCGCTCTTGTTCACTATCGGGCTATTCAATCAAGACTCACAACGGTTCTTTCGCAGAGGATATTAATTGTCGAAAATAACTGTTAAAAACTACTAACACACACGCAAAAAATAAAATAAATTAAACACAACTAAATTGGAAAACAGGATACGCTCGATATGAACGCACACGGGCATACGTACGTATTAAAATAAGCGTTAAAGGACTTGGAACGAAGAAAAAAAGAGTGTATCTGTGTGCAAGTGTCTGTCCGTTCGTTCGTCCGTCCGTCCCGCCTGTCGGTGTGTGAAATTTAAACAAATGAGAACACGATAACGCCAACACACACACGCACACCATTCTTCCCTGTGTATAGGAATACCTATACACACGACTGCAGGCAGTAACACTTACGAGGGGGTTATAAATAAGCAGACACTCGATACTACAACACAATGAGTGTCCTTTGAGAGAGCAGCAACCAAAGATATACAAATCAATTCGATTCCTTCGAGTGTATGCGTGTAACTGTGTGTGTGAGTGCGAGTATGCGAGCAGTAGAGTGAAAAATAGAAGAAAAAATCCTTAAAAAAAAGAAAAACTAATTGAAGTGAAAACTAAAAGTGGCTGCCATTAAAAATAAAGCATTTCAAATCCTTTGAGGACTGGCAAATAAGGAAACACGTAGTCAAGTGCATGTGCGGGCAAGGTGTAGTCAAAGGATATATCAGTTCAATTTCGAAAGGACAGACGAACGGACGAACGGGGGCGGGCAACGAACAAGGTGTGTTGCATTAAATGAAATTTTACCAAGGCGAAAGGAAAGGCGACAGGACGGACAGCTTTTTACAAAAAAGCACCTTTCGTTTGCGTGTCTGTAACGGTAAGTGTGTGTGCGTTTATGTTTGTATTTATGTGTGTGCGTGCGTGTGCAAACTATGACTCAAATATGTTGGGTTACCTTACTCCGTGACATTGCAGCGCTCCACATATTCGTAGAGTAAATGACACACACACACACTCACACATACCTAGGCAGGCCTTTAGAAAGGACACACGGCAAGAGACGAGACACTTTGCAAAACATTTTTCCAACAAATAACCGCCCAGGGAACACACAATAAAAAGGCCAGCAGCAATTTGTCATTATTAAAAATCAATAAATTTACAGCGAGACAGTAAAACAACAGTGCAGGAGCAAAAACAACAACAACAGTACCACCATTACCAACAACAACAAGTTACTTTGAAAGTTCCGGCGCAAAGCAAAGACGCTGACGCTGACGACGACAGCGGCAAATCTATTTTAAACAAAATCAATACAGTAAAATATAAAGGAAAAACATGGTAACAATGTCTACGGAAGTGGATAAAACGCAAACGACGATAGCCACCACTATGGCCCAAAAAACACAAAATTCCTCCACCTCCTCCCTGAACGGTTCCGAGACGACGACGACGGTCACCATAAATCTAAACAATGGCAACCTGGATAACAGCAACACCAATGTCAACGTCGCCAGCGACAACATAAAACAACTGACGAATGCAAATCCAACTCAAATCGATACAAATATCATAAAGGAGGCCTCCTCAAATGCGGAAGAGAAAAACCTAACCGTGGCCACATCTTGTCCAGCCTCCAATGCAAATCCTACCGATGATAGCAACACAACAAGAGCTGCCCAAACAACGAGCCTCGAGAAAGACTCAACGCCGACGAATCGTGGCGACAGTGCGAATTGTGTGAAAACGGAAACAAAAACCGAAACGGAAACCACCTTAAACACAACAACAAAAACAACAACATCATCACCAGCAACTGGCACCACCAACAACAATAAATCATCTAAACTAGAAACAGTAACAGCAGTACAAATTACAACCACCACCAACGTCATCACTCTCAACACAAACACTACCAACAACACCCTAACCACCCTAGCCAATCCCACCAACGCCATCACTATCACCAGCGCCACCACCAACAGTGGCACCTGCCCCACGCCCTCCGGCAATTCGTCGGCCACCAATTCGAAGGCATCGGCGAACATCACCCATTCGGCGGCCCAACAACAGACCCTGCTGCCCTCTTCAGTTCAAATCAACAAACTGAATGCCAATGCCGCTCCCTCGTCCTCAGGCAGTTCGTCGCAGTCGAATTTGCCGCCAACCGGCTCATCATCGTCGTCCGGATCACATCAGCGAAATAATCATCATCACCCCCATACGGGGGGACAACAGCCGGGAACGGCCAATCATAGCAAGAACAAGAATGAAGATGCTCCCAATATCTTGGTGTACAAAAAGGTTGGTCCACGATTTCATCGTTAGCAGCAGCGACAGTAATAATTTCTTCCACCCCCTCCTTTGTTTTCTTCTAGATGGAAGCCATTGTTGAAAAGATGCAAGCCGAAAATACCGGCGTGTCTGTGCGCACCGTCAAGGGCTTCATGACAAAAGTGCCGTCGGTCTTTACTGGGGCCGATTTGATATCGTGGATCTTGAAAAATCTCGACGTGGAAGATGTTACGGAAGCTTTGCATTTTGCCCATTTGTTGGCATCGCATGGTTATATCTTTCCCATTGATGATCATCAGTTGACGGTGAAAAATGATGGAACATTTTATCGGTAAGTATGAGAAAGTTGCACTAAGAATGTACCAATCCAAGGCAGGTTAGGTTAGACAGGTAGTGGCAGACCAATTGGTTTTTAAAACAATTCCGAATCCTTTGCATAAACCACAATAAGTTCGCTGAAAGGAAAGTCTTGTACATTACCTGCAAGCTTATGAGAGAAAGCCCTGTTTAATTTTGAAGCTCTAAAGTAAACATTTTTAAAATTGTTGTTCCAAAAAAGTACTTGATGGCCCAAATAAGACTGAAGGGTTCACCAAAAATGTTACGTAGAAGGTTCACTGTGGCTCTAGCTTTATGCGCCGTGGCTCCACCTTGCTGGAACCATATGTTCGGATTATTCTCAACTAGGGGACGCAAAAAAGTTGTTTCTGGTTGACCATCCTCTATTTCAAAAAACAAATGGACCAATAACATTATCAACCACACCAAACAGTATATCTGCAGGGGTGTAATTGACGCTGATTTAATACCCTATGACTCTGACAGTGATTCCTGTTCCTCAAAACACGAGACTTAGTTCCTAATCATGTTATTACTGGATGCTGTTCTGACATTGCCGTACATCACATGTAGCCACTATATATCTCCATCAAAAACTATATAACCCGCAAGAGAGAGAGAAAAAAATATATAAACAAAATGCTATTTTTAACCCTTCACCTTGCTGTGAACTTCTCCAGCTCTACTTATATGCAGATTGTAGGTGGGAAACAAAAATGGTCGGTCCACGTGTTCGAATAGCTTCCACACTAAAAGCTCTTTTACGATATAAGGTCCTCCAGCCGTAGAAACCACAAATTAACCCCGACCGTGCTCAATTTTCGCTTACTAAGTTATGAGGGACCAATAGCTCTGGTGAAACGAACCTTATCAGTTTATATTTTCATATAGTAGCCCCTATGCAAAGGGTGTTTTTGGTTTCAGAACCTGCAGCTTTAGATGCTACAAAATACATTCGATTTGGGCCATGTTTCGATAAGAGCGCTACGTGCGACCAATATCTAACTCTGGTAAATTTTGATCATATCGGTCCAGGTTTTTAAATAGCTCTCACGTAAATGTATCTCTCGAATTGAGTACCTTATGTTTTAGAAACCATAAATTAACCCTGATCTTCATCAAACTTTGCATACAACGATATGAGCAACTGATAAATAACTCTGGTGAAACTGCAACATGTCTTTTTTACTATCCATACAAAGGTCCTTTCCGATTTAAGGCCCTGTTGCTATCCATTCAAAGGTCCTTCCCGATTTAGGGCCCTATTGCCTTAGAAGTCACATTTTCCATCTGATCTTGCTCCAATTTAACATAGCATATAGACTCAAAACAAAGGTCTGAACTAGCTACCCAACTTAGGACCATTAATTAGCTTTGATGAAAGTGGACAATGTCGGTCCATATTTTAAACAGAATTCATGCAAAGCACAATCCTGTCTCTGTGAAAGGAACATTTACATCCGATCATGCTTAAATATTAAAATGAGTTACGAATGTTTTAGTGATGACACAACAAAAGTTATTCCTGTTTCAAGGCACTGCCGCAGGATGTTAATTCCGATTTGCTCTAACTAAACACGCTGCGTTGTAAGAGGATCATAACGAACCCTGGTTAAACAAAATCACACCGTTCCGTGCTTTTAAGTAGTCCTTATATAGGTCCCTGCCGCTCTTAAAGCCACATTTTAAATTCAATCTAGCTTGAAGCATAGTCCATTATGTACGACCTTAAACTAACTCTGGTGAAATTGGACCGGCCAGTGTTTCATGTAGCCCCTACGATACATGTCCTTTCGTTCTAGAAATCACATTTTAGGTCAGACGGCTACTCTTCAAAGAGGCGGGGTATCTTCTGAATGGCAGAGTTGTGTAGGGTATATTAGAATCAGCTATGTCCGTCTTTAGCCTTTTTTCAGATATCGGAAAAGCAAACGATATATCATGTGCATACTTGATTGTGTCCGTCATGACAGGACACCGTCTGAATAAAAGTCATGCAAAAAAACTTAAATTTGACTTCAGCGACTACTTCAGAAACTGTGAGAATAAAAGCAGACAAGGAGCAAAACGACCTTGCAAATATCGGTATTATCGGTACAATTTTTTTGGGCTTTTCTTTTTATTGATCATAACTACCTAACCCTACCTTGGCTTATTCAATTTCTACTTAAAACCTGACTAAAAAAATTCTGCGAAATTATTAAATTTTTTGTTTCAAAACATTTCAACCTTTATTCGTAGTCGGAGCCGAGCACATTTTTTGGACTTCTGCTACGACTCCACAGCCTGGTTGGCACATAAAATTTTGCTTTATGAAGAAGTGGAAAAGTGGGCGGTGCCACTTTTTCTTGAAAATAATTTAATATTTGTCAAAGTACTCGACTATCTTTATATTATTTAAATAGTATGTTATTCTTTATTCGAAAAACATGTTGAGAGAGGCATTTCGACAATTTAAAGCTATATGGTGAACCGACTCTGATACTATGGACCGCAATTCATGATAGTGGGTGTTTTGTTTAAACGAAATTCATGATAGTGGGTATCATGTTTATACTCGTATTCTTGTACAATGGCGGGAAGTTATCGCGTTAGCGACCTCCTAAGCAAGTTGGCAATCGAACATGGCCAATATAGTAATATGGACCAAGTATAACAACGCAATTTCATGGTTATATCTGAAGAGTTCTTATTCTTCTTATTAATAGCGATCTCTTAGAAGGCATTCTGTTTTACCTAATGTCACAGTAAAAACGAATACCCAGTTGCAAAAAATTAAGATGAAAATCTACTTCAAATCTGACGTAATTTTGTATAAAGTGCTAAACTCTACACCCTTTCAAGACACTATTTAAATTAGCCAAACTATTGACTATCAATATGATCTGACCGAACTATTATAATTTGTATTAAAAAACCTATTGCTACAACTTTTTCTTTTGCCAGATTCCAAACACCCTACTTCTGGCCCTCGAACTGCTGGGAACCTGAGAATACCGACTATGCCGTTTACTTGTGCAAACGGACCATGCAAAATAAGACCCGCCTAGAGTTGGCCGACTACGAGGCCGAAAATTTGGCTAAACTACAGAAAATGTTTTCCCGCAAATGGGAATTCATTTTTATGCAGGTAAGCTAACCATAACCGAAACTTACACAAATACATACAGGTTATTTATAAACAAATCTATTTTCAGGCTGAATCCCAGAGCAAAGTGGCCAAAAAGCGTGACAAACTGGAACGTAAGGTCTTGGACTCGCAGGAGCGAGCTTTCTGGGATGTGCATCGTCCCATGCCGGGTTGTGTGAACACCACAGAGATTGACATTAAAAAAGCATATCGTAGAGGAGCCTCCAGTCATGGCACCGGTTCGGGTGGCGCTTCGGTGGCCAAGAATCCCATAGAATTATTAACACGTATCATAGCGCTGAGAAAGCAAAAGTTGGAACGCCGTACGATAAAGGTGTCGAAAGCAGCTGAAGCGTAAGTACAACGAGAATGAACATTTGTTTTCACTTTACACTAGGCTACAACACATTGAACAGTGATTAACCTGCTGTAATTTTTAAAAAAAAAAACAAACGAGCTCAACCTAGGCTGCAATATTTTGACAATAGCAAGTGTGTGCTAACATGTGACGATGTATTAGTCGAAGGTTGGGATTATTGTATTCCTGGCAAAATTTGTGGAAAATGTGGTCTAGTAAAATCTTAACTAGAAGTCGTATAAGTAAAAAAGCCTAAATTATATTATCGTCGTCACCACTATAAAATACGGAAAACTAGTATAATCAAATTTAACAAATGAAATTTAAGGGGTTTTCATGTCTCATGGAACTTTAAAATTTGTGGAGGCTGTAATAAAACATGACCTCATATGACCAATTTTACTATACTTGTTTAATGGTCGATCATATTCTTCATAATCACCTAAATTAACCCTTAGACTTACATATGGGAGTGGCCAGACCTTTTTCAATTTTAGTTGTAATTGAAATGCATTCATAATTTATCTAGAGACTTTGAACTTCAGGTACCTTTCAAAAATGTAGTTCATTAACGATGTATTGAAACTTCGTGAGGAAAAAACAAATCAAGGATAGTCTTAAGTGTTGGTCTGGTAAGACCTCATGTGTTACAAATGTAGATATCGAAACATGTGTATGACGGAGGGTTAATCAAGAGTTTGATAAAAAAAATCTTATTCTGAGTTAGAACCACAAAGTTAAACAGAAAAACATTCGTTGCCACAAATGATTGGCTTTGCATATACCTCGAGTATGTCATCAGTACAACCGAATGTTAGTTGGTGTCCTGTAAGGTTCAGTCATTGTAACTGAAGTATCGGTAGAAAGTACGAAGAATCCGAACCTGGTATTGAGAAGCCGCCCACACCAACGGCGAAACGTGCGTCTACCAAACAGTGATGTGTTTACTTTAACATC
The DNA here is from genome assembly GCA_963513945.1 of Hydrotaea diabolus. Taxonomy (NCBI): domain Eukaryota; kingdom Metazoa; phylum Arthropoda; class Insecta; order Diptera; family Muscidae; genus Hydrotaea; species Hydrotaea diabolus. Next base: position 94,465,265 of record OY740718.1, read on the forward strand.
GCTGACTTACTTTTCCTTGGCTCTATGACAAACAACAACTAAACTGAACTTATTCGCTTGTGAAGTAATTCTCTCTTTCAAAAAATATTAACAACAAATAATCACAACAAAATAAAAACTCGAAAAAAAGTTTTTAAAAGAGGCAAAAAACTGTTTCCTTATCTACTTGAAGTACGTTTTAGCATAGGGAGTGTCATGTCGACGAAAAAGATACAATTTTTATTGAATAAATTAGATTTACCGATTTGCTTTAAGCAGTAATAATAAAAAGGACTCTTTTCGCGTTTGGCTATGCTAAAAGTTTAGATGCCTTGACCAGTATTCGGTTATAACAACAAAATATTGGCTTAACTACTGGTTGCCACAACCTCCAGTTACGATGAGCATATTTATCATCTTGTGGTATGTCGAACTGAATATCCATTACGATTATAAACATTTGAAAATTGCAACGGAACTTTAGCAGTTTAGCAGGAAACTAGGACAAACCTCTAGGAGATAATCCCCGTCGAAACTATTTTTCTTCAACTCCTTAAGCATTAAAGCTACGAAGTGTATACGAAAATTAGCATAAATCTGCTAATTTTTATTTTCATGAAGAACATCTCTGTTGGAGGTATAAACAATCTTAGGGAGAAACCTGTTTTTAAAAGGACTACACGCCTCAAGAACGAATTTTCCTCGAATAATGGCGTGCGATTAGTAGGAAAATCAACATCGAATGGATAAGTGTTCGGGCCAAGCGAGTTCTACGAAAATTCTTTCCAGGGGGATAAGGTTACTTATATAGGGTGATTAATTTTGAGGTTGCCTACTTTTTTTTAAAGAAAAACACAGAAAATTCAAATTGAATGGGGAATGTTTATTATCATTTGAAAGAAAATTCGTTGGCATTTATTTTTTCGATGACTCGTTCGAGCATTTCGACAGGTATGGCGTTAATAACACGCAGAACGTTGGCTTACAAAACCTGAATCGTAGCTGGTTTGTCACCATAGACTTTGAACTTTACGTTAACCCAAAGAAAGCTGTCCAAAGGTGTAATATCACTAAATCTAGGCGGCCAACTCATCTGTCCAAAACGTGAAATTAGCTGCTTTTCGAAATGACCTCTCAATAAATTTATTGTTTGAGCAGCTGTATGGCATGTGGCACCTTCCTGTTGAAACCAAGTGAAACCAAGGGTTTTAATTTAAGGTAGCATAAAGATCGATATCATGGCGCGATAGCAAGCACCATTCACAATTAGGATCCGGCCATCATCATTTTTGAACAAAAATGGACCGACAATTCCACCAGCTTATAAACCGCACCAAACCGTGGTATTCTCTGGGTACAATGGCACCTCTTGAACCTCTTCTTGTTGCTCTTCAGCCCAAATGCGGAAATTTTATTTATCGCCTTTGCCGGTGAGCCAGAATGGGCCTCATCACTGAATAAAATTTTGGCCGAATACAGCGAATCTCTCCGTTTCATTTCCATAATACAGTTGCCAACATTTGAAGGTAATTATTTTCAAAAAATAAATGCCATAAAATGTCCTTTCAAATTACCAATAAATTTTCCACACTTGATTTGAATTTTTATATTTTTTTTCGTTCTGAAAAAATACTTCTAGATGGATCACCATATATATGACAACCATATTCCATACAAGTACTTATAGCTATATTTTAATACGAAACTCACATTTCGTTGATGCTCGAGAGAAACAACCGAGTTGGCTCAGCTGACATGGCCTGCATAGATCAGTGCCTGAGAAACTTTAAAAATTGGACCACCTGGTCAAATGTGAGTTCTTCTAAGCGAATGTAGGTAACGTCAATGTTAAGGAGGAGATGTTGAGGACATTTCCATTTAAGGATTTCCACTGACTCTCACTCTTTCGCTCTACCTATTGATCAAAGAAAATGCACTCCCTCAATATATTATTAAGTATTTGGAAATCAGTGTAAATTTGAGGTCGTGATGAAGTTTTTCTTGTGCCGATTCATAAAGAACGAAGCCTATAAAGTTTTTGTCAACAACTGACAAATGTGAGCGAGCGAACAGTACAAAAAATTATTATGCCAAGAATCTCCATGGTACGGTTTCTCCGATTTCTCAAAGACAGTTTCATTCATGGAAAATGCAGATGATTCTTAGGCCATGAAACTTTTATTGCTCAGAGAGCCACATTTGCTGTAAGAGATTTTAACTCGACCATGTTCACAAAATATAACTTTAACATCCTAGCATGGTTATTTCGGGGAGACACGGTCAAATGAATATTAGTGACAAATGCAAATTCTGATTCTCGGCGAATAAATAGCGTCATTGAGAACTGGGAAAGATATCAATTGTCATATTTATAGACTGGATCCAAGTCTCAGTCAAATCGTAACAAGTGAATAATGGGTAAGTTCGACCTGACCAAGGCCTTTCGGATATCGTTGTTGGTGGTGTCTGACGGGATTTTGGGTCCTTAAGGGCCGTAAATTCGGACCAAAAGTTAAGACAAATCTGAAAAGTTTGTTCATAATTAGATTTGTAAGGAAATTTCACTAAGAACCAACATGTCCACCATTAAAAGGAGCTTAGACCACGAACATTATGGGGCGGTTCGTAAACCACAGGGCCCAATGACCACGCCCTTTATGGGACGTTGAATACGTCTATGCCTAAGACTTGCAAGCAAGGCTTATTAAAAAGTTAATTACACTCTGCGACAAATGGTAAGGGTCAGTGATCGGTTTGGAATGAAACCACCGGGGAAAGTTATATTGGTAAAAAAAGTCATACGTGTTCCAGCGTTTCGCTGGGTCTCATCTAGGAATCGAGATATATCGATTTGAAGTTAGTAAGTATCGTATAGGGGAATTTGTCACGTTTTAGGCTCTTTTGTTTGACATAACTCGAGAACCACTCGTCCGATTTAGCTGAAACAAATTTAGAAAAATTAAGAATTACAATTCCTCTAATCTGTTCTTAAACCGTTTTCCTACTTAAGCAACAGTTTCGCAATTATAAATAAATGTATGAAAAAAAAAAATTATTTTTGCCTAAAAATTAAAATTTTTTTTTTTTAATTCATAAAAAATCCAAAACGGTAAAAAGTGTCTTCTTGGTTTTTTAAAATTTATTTCAGCTAAATCGGACGAGTGGTTCTCAAGTTATGTCAAACAAAAGAGCCAAAAACGTGACAAATTCCCCTATACGATACTTACTAACTTCAAATCGATATATCTCGATTCCTAGATGAGACCCAACGAAACGCTGGGACACGTATGACCTTTTTTTGACCGATATAACTTTCCCCGGTGGTTTCATCCCAAACCGATTGTGGCTGTCGCACAGTGTTATTAAAGATAAATACGTTTTAAATTGTACTTAGGTCAGATAAGCCTGATTGTTCTGGCCGATGCCTATAATTTGGTCGCTTATCTATGAGCTTCAGTCTGAGGTTGAGCTTGCATGTAGAGATGGGAGTACTGGAAAATGTGAGGTTTCCATGTATCACCAGCTCATCCGCCTGTCATTTCCTGAAATGTTCATCAGCACCGGCACCGAAATTATCGTTAAGAGATGTGTTGCGATTATATATGGTTCCTGTATTTAAGAATAGAGATTGCACAGATTTTAATTTCATATCATAAGACTCCTATCGTGCTTTCTACAGACACACAGACGGGCGTACATAGATAGATTGTCGTAGAATGTTACGACGATCAATATATATATAATAGCGTCTTAGATTAATAGTTCAAGATGTTGCAAACGGAATGGTTAATTTAGTACACACTCCATCCTTTGGTGGAGGGTATACATATTTCAAAACAAACAATACCTTTAATAAATAAATTGTTACTCGTTAAATAAAACACGACTATTATTATTGCATCTTGGTGACTTTTCCTTGTTTCTTATTACGTATTTAGTCTTTTAATATTTATATTTATCTCCTACAGATTGGTATCATATTATGAGCAATATAATGAATTCGATTACTTTGTAACCTCACCGGAATTACCAAATCCTTGGCAAACGGACAGTCCCGAAATGTGGGATGTCGAAAAAAATTGGTAAGTCAAGTCTTCTTCCTCAGATAAATTAAAAATTAATTTTATAAATCGGAATTCTGACTTCTCTTCCCTTACAGCAAGGAGGTGTCTATGCGACGTTGCAAGCGCTGGGCGTTCAGTATGCGCGAATTACTCAAAGATCCCATGGGACGTGAACAATTTGCAAAGTTCTTGGAAAAGGAATACAGCTGTGAGAATTTATTGTAAGCTTAACACGAAAGAGGGGAATGACACACATTTTATTGATTACTAATAATAATGTTTACTATTTTACAGATTCTGGGAAGCAGTACAGGAAATGAAGGCCCTACCTCAAAGTGAAATCAAAGAGGCCATACAGCGCATTTGGCAGGAATTTTTGGCGCCCGATGCCCCTCGTGCTGTCAATGTGGACTCCAAGTCGGTGGAGTTGGCACGCGATGCCGTCAATTCACCGAACGGCCCCAATCGCTGGTGTTTCGATGTGGCTGCGGCCCATGTTTATCATCTCATGGAACGTGATTCATATCCACGCTATTTGCGTTCCGACATGTACAAGGATTACATCAATTGCTCACGCAAGAAGATCAAGTCCATACCGAATCTGTTCGGGGTGAAACGCTGAAGTGTAGTTCCTGCGGCTGCTCTGTCCACAGCAGCCGCAGCTACCACCTCATCCCACCATCAGCACCACCATGCCACACATGGATCCTCTTCATCCGCCTCCGGTGCGATTGCCGCAGCAGCAGCATCATCATCGGCCACTACCACCAACACTGGACCTCACAATCATCATCATAGATTTTCCTCATAAATTGTGAGGACACGAGTCGAACACAGAACACACCGACACTTGTACACACGGACACTCGCATACGGACACTCACTCACGGACACCCACACATGGAAACTCACTCACTAGAAGCCAGGAATTATAGGGTATAACAAATATTTACAAAACTAAATGTGCAACACATGGATTTTTTTTGTTCGATTTTTATTAGATTTAAATAACGCATTAAAGAGTAGAGGACGTTTTCCGGGATTTCGTTGTTTTGAAAACAGACGAACGAACGACTAGTGAAAACGAAACGGAAAACTATAAGTGTTTATTTTGTGTTATATATTTATATGTAAAGAAAACTGAAAACTATTCGTAAAACGTAAATGTAAGTTCCAAAAAATATTGAAAATTACTTTAGCAAAACAAGAAAATTTAAATAATGACTTCGCCTATTGAGCGAATCTAACCGATCACCGTATCATTCGCATCTTAAAGACAATGTTATCATTTATTGTGGTGTAGGATTTCCAAACAGTAGAAAAACGGGTAAAAAGGGTTAACGGGGTTTGTGTAGTTTCTACAAAATTGAACTGATTAGTTATAGAGGAGGAAGGTGGCGTTTAAGAAAATAAACTTCAATTTAAAGTCTTCAAATACGATTTATAATTGTTGGGTGCACAATTTCCAAATTGATCAATCCCCAATCACAGAAAATTGAGCAATTGTTTTAGGACAATAGCGGATAACGTTGAAAGTCTACAATTGGGACTACTCGTATTTTGTTTATAAAAAGTTGGGTATTTCGATCTTTACAACTTTTAAATACATTTAAAAAAGTTCAAATTAGACTTGATTCAAAAACGTATGCCGCCATATTTGTAAAAACTTACAGTAGGTTTGAAGAATTAAAGTTTGTATAAAGAAAATTTACTTTTGAAATCTTCTGTAAATGTTTATGAATATGACCCATAAAGTACATATTTAGTTCAAAAATATTCGACATAATAAAAAATTGACTAAATTTAAATAATTTTGTACTGTAAAGATACAAACTATACTCAATTTTAAAATAAATTGTACTAGATTTAGATATGTGCTAAGGTTTTACATACTTAAAATATGTATACAACATATCTCATACATATATTTTTTTACCATTTTATTTAGAATTCAAAAAAACATACTAAACTTCGCATACTACATGTTTAGAAATACCTCTGCGAAAAGACATACATAAATTTAACCGTGAGCCAACAAAATTTACTAAATTTGATCACAGTTTTTCTATATTGTTGGTACAGTTTTACTTTTCACAACTCAAATGAGTTGTTTTTAATACAGTTCACTACTCATTTTAGGTATTGAAATTGATATCCAATTTACTCAGTTTTGTCGTGTTAATATTGTACCAATTTACCGCATTACTTTACATAGTAAAGTACTAAAATTGAGCACATTGTACTCAATTTTAGTTGTACTTAAAACGTGGGTACTTCAAACTCATTTTATGTATGAAACATTGTTCCAAAACTGAACAGCGAATTGGGTTCCAAATTGTTATCAAATTGTTTTACTTAGTTTTAATTTCCTTTATACCAATTTCCTATAAAAGATGGATAATTTACTCCATTTAAGTATTCTATGCATGAAAATCAATGTTACGCTGAAATCTATTTTTTACTGATACAAAGATATAGACATCATATTTCAAATTGTGAAAGGTAAGAACTTTCAAAAAAAGTAGCAAGAATTTTAATAAAATTTCGTAAAGGGTCATTTGTGTGAGAATTTCCGAAATCCAAAGAACAGACGCTTTAAACAATTTTCAAGGTGATTGATACATGTCCAAATCTAAGCATAATGAAAACCTATGGAAAGCCACCGCATGTGCCTAGCCCCCTCTGCTACTTAAAAGGCCCTTGGTACAAACCAGCAAAAGACTTCTGAAGGAGAAACGTCTGTTAAAAATATATTTACATTACAATGTCTTCTTTATAAAGCTTTAGTAGCTGCCATCTGTTGGAAAATTCCACAGGTGACTTATGTATGCCAACTGCTTTATAAATAGTCATTGGGGTAAACCAAATGCAATGATGACTAATCCCCAACTAGTAGATGGTACTCTAGTTGAGGATCACCAGTTTGATTTTAAACTGGACTCGACTCGTCTGTAAGAAATGTGGTTTAGGACGTTTATGTGCGGTTTATTAATACGTGGGCAGAAATGTCCACTGAGTTGAAACGTGCCGAACTTAATCAAGATCGAACTTCGCATTGAGCTTCGAGAAAGGTATACCCTACCGTTCGAACTTAAAAGGAGAAAATATTCCGCTAGAAGCTAGTCAATCAAAATAAACTATGCCGATCATAGGCAAGATTGTTTTAATGTGTGACGTCAAAAGCTCAAGGACGTTTGTAAAATAATTATTTTAATACATGGATCGAAATGGATCGTTTTTGTTCAGGTCGCTTAATTGACCATTATAAAATAACGTGGCCAACTTGCACAGTTACAATATACTTTTTTAGATGGTTTTTAAAGTGTCAAGGCCCCACATTGGTCAGAAACCTTGTATGGTAACTATACAAAAACATGGTCCGATATGGTCTTATTTTGCCAGGGTAAGTTATAACTATTAAGTAATAACAATAACTGATCCATTAGGACAAACAACCCTAAACTTGAGCAATTTGGATTCAAAACGCTTTGAGCAGCGGTCAAAACAGACGTTTTATGGTGGCTATACCAATACCTGGACCAAAGAGTTTCAATTCCAGAGGGGTCGATCATTTGTACTTGTATATTATAAAAAATGTCATATTTTAGTAAATATCGCACCTTGCATTTTTGTTGTTCGACTGGACCACGCGTAAAAGGTGACCCCTATATAAGGACCATATCATAATGTTTGAATGATGTGGACCAATTCCAATACATTCGCTATTTCAATATATTTGCGACTTGCACTTGCACTCCAATGAACAGGCCAGATGGTCAGGCATATACAAAATGGCGATACTGCGGCGATCGGCATAGTTAACATGGGATCTTAATAATTTGGGATCGTTTCTGGTATATTCGCATAGGATTGATCCTTAACTGCGCTTCATAAAAGAGTTATAAATGGTAAAAACACTGCCAATCGAAATCGCCACGCAACTCAAATTTAGCTTAGAATATCAAACATATTTACAACCTGTATTTCTTGTAAACAGTTTTACAGACAGTCAAGCGGCACAAAGTCTCTGTCATCGGCGACCATAAAGTTTTCAATGTTTCTTTAATGCAAGGTCAAAATAGACTATCACTTAATACAAGGTAACCTAGAAATCATATAGGAAATTGAGAAAAACGCATAGGGTAGGCAAGGATGGTTTCGAACCCTGCCGATTATAACGCAATGAGCCACAACAAAGATCCTACGCCCTAAAACCCGGTTGAAAGTAGGACTGGGAAACTGATGGGACTAATAAAACATAAGGTACGTAAACTCGTCAATGTCTCATAAGTGGGCATCTCAACCCCTAAGGTACATCTATTCTAAATAAATGAAGTGCAGACAAAAAGTAAAATTTTTATAAGAATGAGGCTGTAGGTCCTCCCACGGGTGGTTTAATTCGTATCTAGGAACATCTCAAAATGTTTGGTTAAAGAAAGCCTAAGAAGTGTTCTTACAACTACCAGCCAACGACAGTCTAAAGGCGTGTGCTAACTATATATGTGACAGCGCATAGAGAAAGGGACGTAAGGGTAAAAAATCAATTTTCACTTCTTTTTTTGATGTGACATCTGAGCATCGAATGAGACCGATCCCATGCCCCAAAAGTGTTCCCTCCCAGAGATATGCGCGTTTTATGAAAGTGATGGTACATCAAAGATACACGTATTTAAATCTTTAAAATGGCTCTCCTGAACAAAACTGGTTTTTACCCTTAGGTCCCTTTCTATTTTGCGCGTCACATATAAATATATCCCCTATGTTGCAAAAACATTAATAGCAGGGATGGCGGTACCATCATTGACATCCGGCAGAACAGTTTTTTTAGCCTGTTGACGCTCTACAGACTGTAGTAATGGTTAAAGCGTATGATGGCAAAGATCAGGGTTGAGGGTCGGTTCAAAGGGTCCCTCTTTTATTTTTAATTATTAACTACCAAGGGACTGTTTAAGAAGGGTAAGAATATTGTTTAATAAATACAATCCGTACTACACAAACCTTTACAATTTACTGGATCCCGTTACATTCACTGCTGTGAATTGTCGCTTTTGCTGGGATATCCTGAACTACCCTCGAAAATTGCATTTGGAACTATCATTTCAATACTTTGAACTCATTTGGAATTTTTGACCCAAAAGGATTACCATTAAGACAATTGAATGATGGTGTTTTAATGCATATTTGAGATTAAAGTGTTTTTATTTTAATAAATTCAAAAATGTCATAAAAACGCCCAGAACAACCTTTAAGTCAGTCTTACACTGAAATATATTCAATCGTACTCAACACAGAAAAAGCATACATGTTTGGAGACCCAGGAAATCAAGTTTATTTTGTTATAGCCCAAATCCTCCTCTTCCATTCCTTCAAGCATTGTAATAAAATCACATAACTCAATTATGAATTAGCACCGTTTTTCTGTTTGGAAACACTGTGCGGAGTGTGATCTTTATGTAAGTTATTCATTCTTCATACATACAGACTTGGGTAGTTTAAAGAAAAACAAAAATAGACACCACAAAAAGAATAAGGCAAACTAAAATTTTAGAATAATTGATATAAAAGTATAACTAAACTACAGTAAACTATTGATAAAAATAAGATGATAAAGAAAAAAATAATAGACAAAACAAAAATCGTAACAATTCCTACATACATATACATACATACTATATCGAATATATAAAGGCCCGATTTGTTACAGCACGTTACGTGTATAGCATCACCCAAAACGGCTGTTAAGTGAGCCAACGCTAGGTAACAGCTCAGCTGTTCGTAGGTATGCAATTAACAGCTGTTTTCTTGATCCCATCACATGCAGACACAGATGGCGGGTGTAACCTTGCAACGGGCCTTTAATCCTAGTTAAAGTTAATATAATAAATACTTATTAAATATTTAAACTAATTGAAATGAGAAAATGAAGCAAATATACAAAAAGAGAAGAAATATACACACAACATATACATACATATATAATAGTATATACATTTGAAAACAACAACAAAAAAAGTATTTAAATTAATTATATACTTTAAAACTGCCAAAATGCAATTTTAAGTTCGTACAGCAACTGATCCGCGCTTAACCCCGAAAACTAAACTTTGTATTATAAATTCTGGAAATTACATCGGAATGCGGACAGAAATGAAGATTGTATTTTTTTTGTCTTAATTCGAATTGTACGAGCGATATTAAGTACTCGTAAAGGTCCAAATAGTCTTGACGGTTGACGGTAGGCAATCAGCTGTTTGAGTTGGGGTTGCATTTTGCATGTGTTAGAGAGAGATAACTACAATTTTACGGTTGACGACATTAGACTTCTGCAGGTTGCATAATCAACCGTCGATCAGCTGTTGATTATTATGCTTCACTTCGACATATTGTGCGCGATAATTGTTTAGAATTTGTTATCGTTCTTGCAAATTAAATTTTAAAGTTTAAAACTATGAATAATATACCTTTGAACGAAGACAGCCTCTACATTTTAAACAAATGCTCTTCGATCAGCTGTTTTTGTTTTGTTTTGTCTTACCGTTGTCTACAGTCATAACTAATCGCACAATATTGAGTATAACGTCAACCGTCAACACTAATTGGACCTTAATACTTAATGTCGCTATCATTTGGCATAGCCAGAATATGTAATGAATCTTATGATTCAGTTTAAAACCCCAAGGTTCAATTTTTTAATTAGTGCTTACAATTTATCATATTTTTTTTCCTTATCATAACAATAATTTAATTTATGAAATTAAACGATAATACGCAGGTCAGAATGCGTAGGATGCGCCATGTTTTACAAAAAATACTAGTTTTCCAATAACAATTTTCGCTAAGTTTCAGAAATTCTGTTTTAAATTCGGAGATTTATTTGAAATTCCATTTAAATTTAGAATACTCCATTTGAAATTCGGAAAATCATTTTGAAATCAAAGACACCATTTTTAAATTCAGAATTCCATTCGAAATTTAAAAAAAGACTACAATATTAATTAAATAAAATAAAATTCTCAGCTTCAAATGGAATATTCTAAATTTTTAATCGAATCTTTGAAATATCAAATGATGTCTTTTGATTTAATGACGATACATTGTACCAGATAGGCGATATTAGCTTTATCGAGATATCGAATTACAGAAGATGAGTAAAGGTCTCTTTGGAAATGCTAGTTTTTGGGTATAAAGTGTGCAAACATAGTAATTGACTTTCTAGCGTTCTTGTGATTGTGTACAAACAAACAAATGTGTAAGTGTGTTTTTCTACATTATTGCAAAGAAGAAACATATTGACCATCTTGTAAAATTTATCGTCTTTGTTTTGAATTTTAAATGGCATTTTTGAATTTCATTTAAAGTTTTCTGAACTACAATTGATGTTTTTCTTTAAAGGTGTGATAAATCAATTTTAATTTTAGTTAAAAATCGGTTTTGAGAATTTTTGTATGTTGGCAGGCAGGGTAGTTAAATTTAAATCGATAATAGATTAAATTAAGTTTTTCTATTATTATTTTAAAAATAATTTATGAAATAGGTTGTTCCTTTTTTAAATCAGAAAGAGGAGAGAATTTTAAAAGTTCCAAAAAATTTACAAAAATACATTTATTTTAGCATATTTTGGATTTATCAAAAGAGCCTACATTTTAATTATCCGATCCCATTTTACCAAAGTTCTATCTTACAAATGGCTTACTCAGTATTTCCCTTAAGGGCCTGAATCACTACTGTTTGGATTAATCGAATGTTTATAGCGAATATAACATTGGCCCTTCATGGCACCCTACAAAACATTATCAAGGGTTTAACCGCAGCTTCGAGGCTATCACCGAGAAAACTAACAACACGAAAGCTGAACTTGGCGTGCAAAAGATCGAATGTGGAGTGAGTGGGCTGCATGGTACTCCAATCTAGTCTAGGAAATGGCGTTTCCAGCTGCTGTTTCAAAGTTAAATAGGCTTACGATGTGACCGCGCCAAAATTTCGTTTTTAAAAAGCGATAAAAAGCGGATGGTCGTGTGATTGGAGGCTAGATGAAAACATAGAAAAATATCGTCCACATACCATGGGAAATTTTAGCAACATCGGCATTAATTAATGGATTTTCGAAAGGCAGCACCAAAAGTTAGGAGGAACCTTTTTGTAAGAGAAAACATAGATCGATGGGACTGGTTTACCCAGGTTTGCTTAATCCTTCACAACGAGCTACGCTAAATTTAAGAAAGAGCAAATTTAATAAGTGATTTCTAGAGCAGCAACACCTCAAATCGGAAGAAACCTTTATAAGAGGCTGTATGGAAACTTGATTCTATATTGTCCAATTTCTTCAGGGTAAGTTATAGATGTCCTACAACTAACGATTTAAAATATCAACAAAAATGGATAAATTAATAGGTTTCTAGATTTTAGCTGATTACATTGCAGAAATTGTATACAGCAAAATATAAATGTGGCTTATAGGATGGCAGGACCTTAAATCGGTACCTTTACATGAATTCTTAAGGAATACATGTAACAATAAGGGCTATAGATTTCAATAAAAGCAAAGTCTGGCTATGGTCGATAGGGTTAAATTATAGCAAAATTTGGCGCTAAAAGGAATGTCTCTTCTTAAAGACTCGTGGGTCAAAATATGAAATGAAAAGTTTATGGCAAATATATTTTAATTCCGATGTAAATTCCCTAATATCATTTAATTCCCTCACAAATATTTTATTTTTAAATACTAATGCAATCCGGTCATTGTCCTTAAAACAACGATTCATTAAAATCATCAATCAATTTTTTTCCCGATTTTTGTTTGTTTTTTTATACCTAATGATACACTCACCCTACTGGGTAAGAGGGTATATATCATTTGGTACGGACAAAAAGTGTAATGCAAAGAAAAAAAATTTAAGACCCTACATATGTTTTGACTCTCTCGAAAAGAGCTAGCAATCGTTTGTGATTTTGCATGTCGTTTTATTATTCCATAACTGTCTACGGGATTGAAAATGGGCAATACTGCCACACCCCTTCTGGAACCTTCCACATAAATGTACCATTGCGATCGCTTGTGGTATTCCTGTCTTACTTTGAATTATATTTATACGATCTTACTCAAAATACTTAAGAACAGAGTTGATTACAAATAACTTGATTAAAAATAACTTGATTACAAATAATTGGATTTCTAGCCAGGTCCCTTCTGGAACCCCTCCCACAAATGACTATTGTTCAGTGTTGAAAAGAGCCCACATAACATGTCACCTAGTTCGTGAAATTCGCTTAAACTGTGAACACCGTAATATTTCAATAAGGGCTCAAGTACACGAATATGAAAAGTTTTTGACACGCCCCATTCTGAAATCTTACGTGCGAATGCAAGTGGATGCCCTCTCACAAAAACGACCGTTTACGAGATTTTGAAAAATCGCCACGTTTCAGACAATAGAGGATGGAACGAAGGAAAATATAAAATACACATATGGGTGAGGAGGGTATTTTTAAATCGGTTCAGCCGACTGAAATTTTTCTAATTGTTTATACCAATACCAAACGCTATATCCATAGACATACATTAAGACATACCTACCTACCTAAATAAATAAAGAGAATTAAAAAAATACCTTATAAACATTTAGCTGGTAAAATACTGAACAAAATGAAAAACAAACACCTGGAAAAAAAATCACAACAAATTGTACAGTTGCTGTTTATTAAAACGAAATAAAAAAAAATTAAAAATTTTTTAAGAATCATTGTAACATTATTGTTCCCTTTCTCTATTCTCCTCTTTCTCTCCGCTCCCTTGACCCATCAGTTCCAGTTTTTCCCCTATTGTCTAGCTATTGTCTAAATACGTAAATTCTGTATAAATATTTAACAAAAACTCTACGGTAATGTGTATGTGTGTGCGTGTGTTATATCGCCTAAGAAATAATTTCATTGAAAAAGAACGCAACAAAAAAGCAAGAAAAAAATTAACAACAAAAGCAAAAAGCTGCAAAAAACAACTAACATGTGTCATTTGTTAACATATCCCACGAAATCATTTTAACAAAAATATGAATTAATTATAAACAATTTGTTTTCATTTCATTTTTGGAGTTTTAAGTATTATTTTCCTTTTATTTAAAAAAAAAATAATTAAAAATTTTACTTCAAACGGAAAGGTATGTAAACAGTAAAAGATATTCGGCCAGGCCGAATGCAGTGTACGCTATACCCTAGAAAATACATAAGGGAAGTGTTTGCTAATCTAGGTCCCTATAAGTTCATTTCAGATTTTAAAACCTTGATTTTAATAATGAATTATAATCGCATCATATTTGATTTTAAACACGTAAAAAAGTTAAAGTGGAAGGGGTCGACTATGACTCGTTGTAAACGCACAAAGTTGGGCAGTCGAAAATTGAATTCCTAAGCCACAGAACGTTAAATCTACTGATACATTTCTATAGGAAGCGGTGATTATTGGTCGCTCCAAACTTAATGTTCGACATTTTATATACATCGCATTTAAAATTTGCTTTTAGATCGACAGGCCATGGAATTGGGTGAAATGTTTTCTTTGAATGGAAGCTTACTAAAACGTGTACCAATTCACAAGTGTTGGGAATGGGTTACCCATATGAGGGCAGTTCAGAAACAAGGGCCGTTATAGTCCATCTTTTCAGCTCACAACGAACTATATACTAAAAGAATTATGTTCTACTATTTTCTTCTTTATGTAGGCCCTGTTCGATTGGCAACTCGCTTAGGAGGTCGCCAACGCAATAACTTTTCACCATTGTATAGGGTAGGTCATTTAAAAATAAATTTGAATCGAATGTAAAAAAAGTACTGATAATTTTTAAAAATTTCTGGTTTTATTGTCGTTTAATAATGGAACACTATCCGATGACACACCCATTTGAATAAATTGGTACCGACAACAAATTATGTACCGACCGTAATAAAATCTTCACAGCTTGAAACTATTGGCATAGGCTTTTTATGTTAATTTTAAGGTTGTGTCCACCATTCGCACAAGACACTTTTTTCAATGATGCCCTAGACAGCGTGATTTTTTCAGGATCAACTTTGCAAACAACCAAACAATTAGGCCTCAGTGGTGGGTGTCATAGGTAGTTTTCACAACTAGTAGACAATAAACACAGCCTCAACTTCGGGTAAGTAAGAGCATCTGACATTTTTCAGTGGCGGCTTTTACGATTGAAAACCCCCGAAAAAAAGCTTCTCTATAAAAATCATTAGCAGTTCGATGGCTGCTTTAAACTGCAGGTCAGTAAGTATAAGAATTATATCGCAATTATATCTAGCTGACTTAAAAAAGTTGTGCGTGACCGTGATGTGCTGGTTACTGTACACGACAAGTCAACCTAGGTTAAAATCCGGGTAAGAATATCTAGCGTTTTTTCAGCTTACTTAACTTACATGGCTTAAAGATGATTTTTTTGTTCATGAAAAAGCTTCTCTTTAAAATGAATTAGCCTCTTGGAGCCGGAAAATAGGATTAATCGCTTAATTCCTTAATGAAATGTTTGCTAATTAATTAGCTGCCTGTTATAATAGAAGTCCCCCGTTTAAATCTTATTGGATTGTTGAGGGAAATACAGTAACGGACAAACAAATAGGGTCACTTGAATTTATTTTGAAAGAAACGAAAAAAAAATAATTTTTATAACAATCAAGTTTTTGTTATTAAATTTTAAATTATTAGTTATAATAAATATTCGTGTTATAACAACAAAAACTCGAAATAGTTTACTGAGAAAAATGAAAAAAAACAGGAAAAGTTATAACATCCATTGATCTTGAACGGACAAAAATATAGGGTCCTTATAAATGACAAGACCCGTTTTTTACAAGACCCGAAGTGTGTTTTCGTGGTTACCCTATTGAAATATTAATTTTAGGGACATTATTCATTCTGAATAGGTTAGCAGTACTTCGCTTAGGATATGGTTAAAAAGATTTGTATCGAAGTTTTCCTTAGCTCATTATAAAGGGTGGTTAAATTTTAAGGGCCGGTGTTGAATGTGAGCCACACCTAAACGTCAAGTTTTTTAGTGTATTTCATTTGATATTTTTCAATTTCAATCCATTTGATCCATTGAAAGATATACAAGCAAGCAACGAGTTAAAGTTATTCAGGCTTATTATGAAAATGAAAATCAATTTTCGAAGAAAATCATCGAATTAAATTACCGTATTAAATGCTCTCTACGTATCGACGTCTCAAAGCTCCGGAAGACTTTAAAGGGTTCCGAGTTGACAATAGCAAAATATAGTTAGCCACGTTTGATGAAATTGTTTAGGGTCTAGCTTTGAAAATAAATTATTTTTTTAGTAACGCATTGCATACAAATTTCTACGATCTCCTAATGTTTTTTTAAGGCAATCAGAAATTTACCTTTACCCTAAATTTCGAATGGCGGATTACTGGCAGTCCTACACTGCATACCTAGACCTTTATTTTTGGTATAAGTTATTTTGGGAGTAAAATACGAGTATTTAAAAAAAATTAACCGCTTAATATTAGCACTTGCAAAGAACTTTTAAAGGCTATAAGATGTTATTCTTTTAAATTAATTGCTTAGATATGAAATTTGCCGTTGATCCTATTTTACTGTTCGAGAGGTTGACATTTCTCATGTTAGATGATGCACTCTCATTGGCCTTGTTAATAATAACTCGCTTAGGAGGTCGCTAACGGGATTACTTTCCACCATTGTACAAAAATATGAAATGATTTTGTTTTCAGAAAACTGAAGACAATTTGCGTTAAAACCGGTTTGTTTCTACAAATTAAAATTATTGGGAAGAAAGTTATTCAAGAATAACCTTTAGCGCGTTTAAGCGAGTTCATTTATTACTCGCTTATAGTATCTTTTGAATAACTATTCTATTCTACAAAATGGAAATTTTGAAATCAAACGGTGTATGATACATAAAGCCAATCAGTTCTTGTATACAACGAAATTTAAAAACATACTCGTAAAGTTCTGAAGTTATCACCTTAGCGACTACTCACAAGTTTAATAAGCGAGTACCAATAGAAGACGCCTATTGTCATAAATTGTAAGGCGTAGCTAGATTATAATTTTTAAAAACACTTCCTAGCCACAAAATTTCCTAGCAACAATTTTTAAAATAGCATTACAAATTTGTCCGATTTGTTGAAAATTGTGTGCAGACTATTAGTGGCCCTAGTTTTTTGTCCGTGACTGTACATTAAGGAAACTCATAGTGGTGGCATATAAAATTCGACTGGGCTCAATTAAAATTGATCCTTTATTATTTTTAAGCTTTTTTTGAGTTAGACTGATATTAATTTCAACTATAAGATCGAGTCGATCAGACTTTCATTTTCAGAACGGTAAAGCGTGTACAAGAGGGAATAACTGCAGGATTTTTTTAAGCCCCCATAACACCCTTACCGTCCCCCCAAAACGCATGTTAATCATTTATACCTAAACGACCTACCTACAGACATACCAAAAAACATATGATAAGAAACGTTAAGAATAATAATGACATTATAGATGAATAACAAAAAAGAGACACTAGCAAAAAAGGGTATAAAACCGAACTCAAGAAACGTCTAAACAAATTATACAAGCATACCCAGAATTTTAAAAGTAATGAAGAAATGCAAAAACATCATTAAGAAACAAAAAAATACTAAAAATGAATTCTATGATTTGAAGTCTAAAGCAAAAAATCATAAGTCATAATAATTTATTACAAACGTGTCTCCAGCCAATGATAACATGGAAATCACCAACAACTCTCGGACACGAACAATAAAAAATATTTAAACAAAAAAAATGAAAACAAAAATTATTAACTAAAGCAAATAGACAACTTAGCAAACTGAAATGATATGAAACACGTAAATGATTGTTAAGTGAATATTATAATTTTGATTTTCGCCATTTGTTTATACACACATGCATACATTTAAAAACTAGGTACGTTATATTAACAAGTTTTGAGAATTTACTTATTTATTGTTTGAATTTGTTCAGTTTTTGTGTTCAACAATTCCCACCGGTCTGTTTTCGGTTCTACGCGCGTAGAACGCAAATTTCAAACGCATGCAAAAACTCATCATGAAATTGCATTGACTTTTTTGTTGTTTTTATTTTAGATGAAATCAGTTAAAGACTTGTTTTTCTTAAAGGTTTTTTTTATTGACATACATGCCGAGTATTTTAGGTGTAGTACCGATTATAATCGGTACTATTCCTATTATTAGTTTAGTTGAATTTTTTATTGAAATGCCATACAAGTCATACAGAGAAATGCATACGTACATTTATAAGTATTAAACAAACAGACAGACATACATACATGCATATATTGAAATATTTGTATAAATTAGAAAATGTATATGAACGTTTATATGTAAATTATGATTTGCATTTAATGATGATCTCTTCAGAAACAATAAAAGTATAACTGTTGTATATGAATATTGACAAACCAAAAAAAACAACTTCAAATAATTATTTAATATCAACTTACGAAAAAGTCGGTAGAGGTAAAACTCATTACCATTAGCATGTACAGGTAAGGGCATCTCATTACATTCGGTACGAATTTAAAGCAGAAAACAAGTGGACTAATTGAGTTTAGCTGAGCCCAATACCATCCACATGGGTTGCGGTTAAAGAACCACAACCAGTATCACCACTTATCGTATTTAAATATCTAAATGCCAGACGATATTGTCTAGTCATGAGATTTGACAGAGTATCACATTTTTCTGACCAAGAACTAAAGACTTTTAAAATTGTATAATGATTGGTGCATTACTTTGACCAATATGAGTATTAAGATTGATCATCAAATAGAAAACATTGTCTGACACTTTGGGGAATTTCCAAAAAGTGGCTTTAAAGTACGGCGAATCCAGTACTACAAACAGTTATTCCCATAAGCTTTGCGATACTTTAGATATTTTCCATTGAAATATTAAAAATATCTATTAAGAAATAAAATGAAATATAATTGAATTGCAAAATAATTGATGCATGACTTTTATATAAACGCTACAATCTAATTTCTGATGAAGTTTGAGCTGAAATTAAAGATAAATCAAACAGCTAATAAATTCCTATAACTGGGAATTTCTATACAGGTTGCTATATATATTTCTGGAATAGGCAACACTAAGTGTTGCCTGGCGTCGTGTGAAATTTCCATTGGAAAGTTTGACATTTTTTAGCATAAACGTACTCAGAACGTTTTGACGTACGACCATCATTTGTGTTGTTTACAGTGGCTTGAAAAAATCAAGTTTGGCAAAAAATGGAATTAACTAGTAAACATTTTCGTGGGATCATTTTTCACATCTTTCGACGTGGATTATCACGGCAAAAGTGCATCGATGAGCTTAAATCTTTGTACCATCACAGGTGACGAATCATGGATCTATGCGTATGAGGCCGAAACAAAACAGCAATCGACCGTGTGGGTCTTCGAAGACGATCCAAATCCAACGAAAGTTGTTCGTGGAAGAAGCACTTTGAAGCAAATGGTCGCCTGTTTCTTCGGCAAAACTGGTCATGTGGCTACTGTTCCACTTAAGCAACGTAGGACGGTCAATTCTGAGGGGTACACCACAATTTGTTTGCCTGAAGTCTTCGGAGAATTTCGAAAAACGAACAAGAGAAGACGAATCATTGTGCACCATGACAATGCGAGCTTTTACACATCGACTCAAACCAGCGCATTTTTGACTGGCCAATACGTCGAATTGATGGTTCATCCACTGTACAGACCTGACTTGGCACCCAATGACTTCTTTTTATACCCGCAAATCAAGAAAAAAATGTGTGGTCGCCAGAAGATGCAATTGAAGCGTTCAAAAACCATGTTTTGGAGGTGTTTTAGTCGGAGTGGAAAAAGTGCTTCGACAATTGGTTTGAGCGCATGCAAAAATGTATGATTGATACAGGAGAATACTTTGAAAAACAATAAAACCATTTTTGATTATAAATATTCGCATTTTCATTATTAGGCCAGAAATATAGCAGCCCTAAACAAGGGACACTACTAATGCTTTTTCTTATTCTCTACCAGAATCAGTGCTATACTAAGACCAAATTCTCCTAAAAAATTATTTTTATGATCCGGCCTAATGAGTATAATACTCGTTAAGGGGGATGGCATAGTGCGATGGCTACATATTTTTTCCAAAAACTATAAGGAGTGGTCCTAGGTCAACAAAAGTTGAGTTAAAAAAAACTGAGCTAAAAACAATTAATTTTATCAAAATCTGCCCACTGCCCATACAACCAAAATAGATTTTTCGCATAAAATGTGTAATAAACAACAAAATTTCATACCAAGTTAAATTTAAAATGGCCCCGTCCATTCCATCCAAGATAGTTTGTTTGCAAACTAATGTTTTCTATCCAAGCCAATGACTTAATATTTGGTACATACACTTTGTAGAATAGAATATAAATTTGCTGCTCTTCATATAAGACCGAAACAAATTTTTTTATGATTAAAGAGTGCTCAACTATTGTTAATTGTGAGTCACACCTAAACGTCAAGTTTTTGGCCAATTTTCTCGTTTCACTTTTCTTGTTTCAGTGTTTGACAAATTCAACCATGGAGAGGTACACCATTGATCAGAGTATTAATATTGTTGAAGTCTTTTTTTTCGAAATAAGGGTTCAAATCAAAATGCATTTCGTATACTTCGTGATTTTTTTGGTCAGCACAATAGACCAAATGGGGAATCAGGAGAATTGTGCTCAAACCGGGTCTGTAGGAAATGTGAAAAGAAATACCTGAGTATGCACACCCAGTTCGTTGGAGTTGTTTGCGATATTGTGACAGAAGAGCTATCAACATCGAGTCGTCGCCGTGCCCAACAGTTGAACACCTCACAAACATCATTGATGCGAATTTTAAATAATATAAATTTTCTCGCTTACCTTCTGACCATTTTAACCGTCGTCAATACGTCGATTTGTTGGTTGAAAAGGCAAAAGTGAATAGTGGCTTTACAAAGAAAATCATCTTCAGCGTCGAGGCACACTTTCACCTCAGCCGCATTTAAACAAATGAGAATCCACGATTGATTTTTGAAAAGCCCATGTGTCCACAAAGGGTGACTGTATGGTGCGGTTTACGGGCGACGGTCTAATCGGGCCGTACTTCTTCGAAACTGAGGACAGCCAAGCAGTCACCGTGAAAGGTGTTCGCTATCGTAAGACGATAACGGATTTCTTGTGGCCAGAAATTGAGTATATGGACCTGTCCTGCCACTCAGCCAACGAAACAATGATTCTTTTTTGCGAGAAAATCAATGGCCGTGTTATTTGACGTCGTGGCGATGTTAATTGACCGCCACAATCATGTTATTTGACACCGTTGGACTGCTTTCTTTGGGAATATTTACAAAAACCAGTGTACGTCAAAACTCCGAGAATTCAAGAGCTAAAGCATGAGATAATTTAGATATGCTTCCGAAGCCGTGGCTAGCTTTTGACCGATATTTTGTTTCACATATAATTGTCATAGATCCTTTTATCATAACATTAAGATATATCTCGGAAAACCTTTTTTTTAAATTACATTTAACATCGTGCGTTTTAGTTGGACCACTCATTAATTGCAGTTGCTGTTATTCTCTCCGTTGTCCATTAAAATTATTTGCTAAACCTAATAATCATATTGTCTTGGTTTTAACTTTTGCCGTACACTTCTAGGCTCCAATTGTCCATTAATTGTAACGAGTATATTCGAAATTCATTTAATAGCTGGCATAAAAGTGTGCAAGTTTTTTGGAAAAAATTTAAGACAAGTTTCATTAGTGTTGAAGATCGGACAGTTGATATCCAACCATAGCGCCAGTTACCGTTTCACTTTGGCTGGAAAAAGTGATTGGGATGTTAAAAACATCAACTTTATGTATTTTCATTTTATCATTTAGAAACAAATACAAAAAA
This sequence comes from Hydrotaea diabolus, assembly GCA_963513945.1. Classification (NCBI taxonomy): domain Eukaryota; kingdom Metazoa; phylum Arthropoda; class Insecta; order Diptera; family Muscidae; genus Hydrotaea; species Hydrotaea diabolus. The sequence goes on from OY740718.1 coordinate 94,487,265, forward strand.
ATTTTAATTATGAAAAGTTTCCATTTAGTTTTTTGGTTTTTGTACGTGCTTTGATATTTCATTTCATCGTGTGAATTTCATAAATCGTATTTAGTTTTGATTAATTTTAATCTGATTTTGCAATTTAATTCAGAAATTATTTCTTTATTTCCTAAAAAACTCAACAAAGTTAATCAAATTCATAAGTTTTTATTAGAAAATTGGGAAATAAATTTATTGCATGATTGCTCGACTTAATATGGATGTGTTTACTCATTTGCGTGAATGCTTAGGTGAAGTACTCGTAAATGTGAAAAGTGAAATGAATAAAAAGTGAAGTCCAACACATACCCTTATATCTGAAACCAACACTGACTTTACAGTGAAGTCCCACCAACAAATGTGGGTCACATTGGATACCACCATTTCAATAAGCGTGTATTTTGAAGCTCATGTTACTGTAAAAACTTATATTCTATTATTATTTTAAATTACCACAATTCGAAAAATGCACAGCTTTGATAAAACCGAATAGTTGATCTATATAGAAAAGCTACATATAGCAAGGGAATGTGATATTGTTTGGTTCGGTGTTCTATTGGTATGCTTCTTATTGAAACCTTTACCGAAGTTATGTTTCATTTTTTTTAATCAGATCTTAACAGAAATGAATGTAATTGAACGACACAGCTTAATTGAAAATTTCAATCACTAACGAAAATTCAAAATGTTTTGAATTTACTAGACCATTTCCAATTGAAATTGAGAAAATACAAATTAAAATTAAGAAAATACAGGGTGGGTCAAAAGTTACCATGGGGTTTAAAAATATAATACATTTTTCGTTTACACATTGAACAGGGATTAACCGGCTCAAGACCTCTTGCATCTATAATTAAATTGAAGACAAGTTTTTAGTGACATATGACAGTGACATTGATTTTCGTGGCTGTACACTGCCTTTATCATGATTTCGGGCCCGTGACAACCCTCTTCAGAAAATTTTGCTGCAATTGTTGAAATTAAAACCGTAAAATTTTTCGTTTACATATTTTTTTTCAGATTATATAAACAACATTCAGAGAATAAATAATGGTGAGATTCATAACTGAACAAAGGACCAGAATAATAGAATTGTATTATTTAAATCAGTGATCAATTATTTTAACGCCAAGTTATGAAGCTCATTTCCGTTTAAATGGCTTTGTTAATAAGCAGAACTGTAGGTTCTGTGGTTCTGAAAATCCCCCATTAGGTGTACAGTATGGTGTGGGATCACATCTGCAAATTTCATTGGGCCTTACTTCTTCGAGAATGAAGAGGGAAGTGCTGTAACCATAAATGGAGAGCGGTATCGGTTTATGATATAAAATTTTTCACGTTCTGCTCTTGAAAACGGTTTTGAGATATGGTTTCAGCAGAACGGAGCGACTACACACATTGCCCGAGACACAATGGCACTTTTAAGTCAAATTTTTGGAGAGCGAATGATTTCCAGAAACTCGAAAACTATTTGGCCAGCGCGATCGCCAGATTTGTCAGCACCCAACTATTTTCTTTGGGATTATTTGAAGGAGCGAATATATGTGAATAAGCCCACGACAATCCCTTAACTCAAGGCCAACATTGTTGCAGAAATTCGAACGCTACAGCCACAAATTTTTAAAGTTGTTATGGAAAATGCTGAGTAATTTTAACGAAATTATTTTTCATACTTAATGTAAAAAAAATCCATTTTGTATATTATATAATCTAAAAAAAAAAATTAAAAATAAAATTAACAAACGAAGAAGTTATTAAAGTATTTAACCCCATGGGTACTTTTGGCCCACCCTGTACAAATTGACATTGAGAAAATTCAAATTGAAATTGAGAAAATACAAATTCATTATGAGAATACAGAATAAAACAAGGATATACTTATAATAGATTGCTTATATGCACTTACCTGTATGGCGGTAGTTGTCTGAAGTGAATAACTTTTATTGCACAGACCTTTTTCTCTCTTTCTAATTTTAGGGTTCTTTGTACAGTGGTGTCAAATCTAGAATGAAAATTAAACACAGATATAAATAAGAAGAAGCGGGAAAATATTTTACAAAATAAAGTGTAGAATAAGAATAAAGTGTATGCCGTTCGCCGAAGGATAGGCTGTATACTAAATAAAGATTCCTCAATTGATTTGAATTTTTATATTTTTTTTGTTCTGAAAAAATAGCTCTAGATGGTTCATCCTATATAATTATGAACAATTTTTTACAACAGCGAACTGAACGCGGTTTGGCCATTTAAAACTTTAAATTTGAATCGACTGTAAACAAATAATACTGACAATTTTTAAAATTTCTATCATTGGGTTGAAAGGTTGAACTTTGTCATTTAATAATAATGTGTTTCGCTTAAGATTGCATAGGATGAAGAATTTTGGCGAAAAATCGTGTTTTCAGATGAAGCTCATTTTCATTTTGGTGGAACCCGCACATGACTATTGAGAAGCCAATGCAGCCACAACGAGTCACTGTTTAATGTGGATTTTTGGCTGGCAGAACCACCGGGCCATTTTTCTTCGTAAATGAGCAAGGAGCCGACGTTACCGCGCCCTGCTTAACGAATTTTTGTTTCCAAAAATTCAAGAGAATGAAATAAAGGGCATTTAGTTTCAACAGGACGGGGGGCACATGTCACACAGCCAACGCAGTCATCCATATTTTATGCACTGTTTTATAAAATCGAATAATCAGCCTCAATTGTGATGTCAGTTGGCCGCCTTGGAGCTATGATTTCACCGCTTTGGATTATTTTCTGTGGAAAGCTATTAAGGATAAATGTTACGCAAAGCATCCAGAGACAATTGAAGCGTTGAAACATAAATTCGAAGTTGCCATTGAAGAGAAAAAATCGTAAATGTACTAAAAAAATTGATTTGATTAGATGAGGCAGAGCCAGTTATCAGTCTTATGAATGAAATTGCGTTCCAATATTAAATGACAAAGTTCAACCTTTTCAATAAAACCAGAAATTTTAAAAAAATATCGTTACTTTTTTACAGCCGATTCAAATTTTAAATGCTAAATTGACCACCCTATACAAAGAATTTATTTGTTGTCAAAACTAATTATTGGTACCAAAGTTACATGTGCTTCATAATTTGCTTGGTTGTCATAATCACTAGCTGTAGCAACCAATAGATTTACCGAATTCGGTTGGCATAACCGATTTATTAGCTGTTGAAATCGTAATATTATTGAAGCTGCCATCTTCTAGTAAGTCCAACCATACGAGGGCGGTTCGGAAACTTCTTAGCCTAGCACAAAAAGCGCGGTATACACAGAAAAAAGTTAAGTGTTTTGGAAACTTCCATCTCTGCTATGAACACATGTTAAATTTTGTTTCGATCTGGCAACTCCTTCATATAGAAACAGGTGATCACAAAAGACGCATCCGCGATTTTTTTACAATGGAAAAATTAGAAATGCGTGGTGTCATTAAATATTTACATAAAAAAGGTTTATCGGGACAAGAAATTCATAATGATATGGTGAATGTGTTAGGTGAAAGTGTTCCTTCATATGCAACAGTAAAAAATTGGGTCAAAAACAGCAACAACAGAAATTGTAGCCAAAGTGCATGATATGGAATTAAATGATCGACGAATAAAAGTGCGTGAAATAGCTAATATCATGGGCATCTCAAATGCTCGAGTCCATTTAATTTTGCATGAAGAACTACAGATGAAAAAACTTTCTGCAAGATGTGTGCCGGAGTCGACCAAAAACGCATAAGATTGAACATTTCTCAAGCTTGTTTTGATCGTTTTCAGCGAATTAAATGGATTTTAAGCGTCGTTTCATAACTGTTGATGAGACATGGATCCACCACTATACTCCAGAGACAAAAGAACAATCCAAACAATGGACTGAAGCTGGAGGAATTGCCCCAAAGAAGGCAAAAACAATTTAATCGGCTAGTAAGGTTATGGCATCGGACTTCAAAGGTATTTTATTGATTGACTATCTGCAAAAGGGTAAAACAATAAATTCAGAGTTCTATTGCAACCTTTTAGATCAATTAAATGTACAAATTCGAGAAAAACTTCCTGGCTTACAACACAAAAAAATAATTTTTCATCAAGACAACGCACCAGCGCACAAGAGTGTTTTAACAATGGCTAAAATCAACGAATTAAAGTACGAGTTGCTTGACCACCCACCTTATTCTCCTGATTTAGCTCACAGTGACTTTTACCTGTTCCCAAATCTAAAAAAATTCCTTGCTGGCAAGCGTTTTACATCAAATGAAGATGCAAGTACAGTTGTAAACCACTATTTTGAAGACCTTGAGGAAAACTATTTTAATCAAGGGATAGAATTGCTAGATAAGCGTTGGACTAAGTGTATTGAAGTTTCAGGAGATTATATTGAAAAATAAAAATATTTTTGAAAAACTCACTATTCTCGTTCGTTGATAGGCTAAGAACTTTCCGAACCGCCCTCATACAACCATCAATTTCATGGAATTTTGGTGATTGAAACAGAAAATATGTTTATCCAACCGAATATTTGTAGTTCGGGCCGATTTCCAATTGATTTTTTCTCCGTGTGAAGGACTGCTGAATATATAAGGGTACTTAAATGGAAAAATAAGTATAGTATCTAAACATGGATTAAAAGATTTGACTGGGATTTTGCTCGAACTCATGACGCAAATCCTAAGAGGTTTTGGGAAATATCAGCTCTATACAGCCCAGCAATGAAAATAACACGTTTATCATAGAAATAAACGTTGCCATTAAAAACAGCTCCCAGAACTGACAGTAGCACAACATACGTAGCAAGCAAGTCTACGTAAATCCCAAAAATATGAGGAAGACAATAAAAAATTCCCCGCTCTAGAATCATATTTGCATTCGCAACAACTAAATTGCACAAAGTGCAAGATAAGCTGTCATCCACATCATCATCGTCATATACGCCCCTGAATCATTTCGTACGTGATAAGAGATTTATCTCACAATGACAATTACAGTATTTTTCGGAATTTCATAGAATGAATTTTGTGCAACTGTCACATGTTCGCCGCAATACTCTGCCTACAGGAGTAGTCAACCAACAAAAAAGGTGCAAAGCTCGTTGGAACTGCAGCAACAACAGGGGAAAAGCTTATAACGTGAAAATAGCTAATGAATGTGGTCACAGCTACACAGGTACGAGCAAAGCCAAGCAGGTGATCATTATCTGCAGTGGGAAAAACAAGCACAATTTATATCTCAAACAACTGCAATAAATGACTTTTTAAGTCTTTCACATTAAACAAAAGTCACAGTGGGACAGCAAAAAAACAGATCAAGAACCTCTCAATACACAACAATGTTCTAAACTTAAAAGGACATGTCCACAATAAACAGGACCATTTAAAGACCACCACAAAAGAAATTAAATTAGTACATTTTGCCATGGGTCCATGTGAATTAATTGAATTTATTTTAAGCCACTGTGCCTTGAAATTACCAGCTATTGTCACATTCTGTTCTATCATAAAAAAGAGAAAAGACAACAGCTCCAGTTGCAAAATCACCACAATTTTATTCATTTAAAGTTTATTGCGGCTTTTAACTTGCAAACAAACAAGATAACGATGTTAAGTACTTGTTTTATTGAAACACTAGATATAATCTTAAATCATATTATGGTGGGCGCAATTAATCCGGAGACATGACATTGTCTTAACTTAGGGGTATTACTCTGATGGTAAAGATTTATACCCTAACTATCTTCTTAAGAACTACTTATTCTCAACAATTTATTTAGTGAGTTCTTGAAAGGAATTTTTTAGATTTTCCATGCATCTTTGTTCACGACTAATCCCGGCGATACGCGATATAAATTTTTATGAACTTCTTCAATGGCCTCCACTGGTACATTCTTTATGCTGGCGAATACGAGGGTGGCTATATATATTTCTGGCCTAGGCAACACTAAGTGTTGGCTGGCGCCATCTGACATTTCCATTGGAAAGTTTGACATTTTTTAGCATAAACGTACTCAGAACGTTTTGACATAGGACCATCATTTGTGTTGTTTACAGTGACATGAAAAAATCCATTTGGCAAAAAAATGGAATTAACTCGTGAACATTTTCGTGCGATCATTTTTTACAACTTTCGACGTGGATTATCACGGCAAGAGTGCATCGTTGAACTTAAATCTTTGTATGACGATGAAGCACCTTCCTAAAGCACTGTGAAAAACTGATTTAATAGATTCAATCGTGGGCGACGAAGGTCGTCAAAAACGGCCGTTGTGCCAGAGAACATTGATGCCTAGTGTGAACTGATAATGCAAGATCGTCATGTGACATTCCGTGAGATAGAGTCAGCCTTGGGCATTTCTTCCACCAACACACATGAACACCTGGCCGTAAAAAATGTTTCTTTGTTGGATCCCGCACAATTTGACAATCGCTCAAAAAGACTCGTGTCGATTGGTGCAAAGAAATTTAAAAAAAAAAAAAACGATCGCGATGCTTCAAAATACGTTTATAAGATTGTCACAGGTGATGAATCATGGGTCTATGCGTATGAGCCCGAAATAAAACATGAGCCCGAAACAAAACAGCAATCGACCGTGTGGGTCTTCGAAGACTAGCCAAATCCAACGAATGTTGTTCGTGGAATAAGCACTTCGACGCAAATGGTCGCCTGTTTCTTCGGCAAAACTGGTCATGTGGCGACTGTTCCGCTTGAGCAACGTAGGACGGTCAATTCTGAGTGGTACACCACAATTTGTTTGCCTAAAGTCTTCGGAGAAATTCGAAAAACGAACAAGAGAAGACAAACTATTGTGCACCATGACAATGCGAGCTCTCACACATCCGCTTAAACCAGTGCCTTTCTGACCGGCCAAAACGGCGAATTAATGGGCCATCCGCCGTACAGCCCTGACTTGGCACCCACTGACTTCTTTTTATTCCCGCACATCAAGAAAAAATGCGTGTCAACGAAGTTTTGGAGGTGTCTCAATCGGAGTGGAAAAAGTGCTTCGACAATTGGTTTGAGCGCATGCAAAAGTGTACAAATCATGCTGGAGAATACTTTGAAAAACAATGAAACTATTTTCAATGATAAATATTCGCATTTTCATTATAAGGCCAGAAATATACACGCAGAGAAAAAATATGGTTACTATATGGTCACTGTAATAATACTATGTTCTCCGAACTAAAAGTATGTTTGTCGCAACCATAGTATTGTTTTTTGCATTTAATTTTGACAATAGTATGATTACCGCAATATTAATAGTGTAACAATAGCAACAATAGTATTATTGCCAAATTAAAAAATTAAAATATGGTTGTAGCAACAATATAAATATAGTTGGTGCGACATAAGTATTGTTGTTTGGGTTTTATGTTAATATATGGTTACGGCAATCATACTGTATGATTGTAATTTTTCTTCATTTGAATATGCTTTTTAGAACAATGTTATTGTTACGGATCAAATGCAGTAATAGTACTGTTTACATGGAAATTATAATTTTTCAAACTGCTTTGACTTTGTATAACTGAAATATTTAAAAAAAAACGCTTATGTTTTTTTTAACTTATTTTTTCAACTGTCAAATTAATCACTCCTTTTATTTTAAATTTAATGAATTTTATAATTCAAATCTTTTTTTGACAACTTAATCCAATTCTAATAAATAATTTTAGGGATTATAGAACAAGTGTGTGTGATCAAACTATGGTGGTAAGGATCATACCATGGTTGCGTGTGAATCACACTATGGTTGTGAGGATCATACTATGGTTGTATGTGAAACATACTATGGTTGTGAGGATCATAATGTGGTTGTGGAGATCATAGTATGGTTGTGAATCATACTATTGTTGTGAGAATCATAGTATGGTTGTGAGAATCATAGTATGTTGTGAGGATAATAGTATGGTTGTATTTACATCATACTATTTTTGTGAGGATCATGCTATTGTTGTATCATAACCATATACCCAACAATAGTATTATGTTCTTCGAATATTGTTATCACAACCATATTTTTTTTCTACGTGTACATACACTTTTTTCACCAAATTTATATTCTGTGTATGCAAGTTCCTACTAAACACCATGCTGAATAAAACCGTATTGCATAAGACTACAGACAAAGAACAGATTTATTGCCACAACCGAAATTGTTTGCCAACCGAATGATTGAGGTTGCATGCACCTCAAGTATTCCATCAGCAGAACCGAATGTTGGTTCAGTTCAGAAGTTGTAACAGAAGTTGTAACAAAGAATTCGAACCTCTAGAAAACAAAATTTGGATCTAAAAGTTTAAATGTCGCACTTGCTTAACAAAAAAAAAATTCATTATCATTAGAGGTTTCCTTATATACAGGGTGGGCGATTTAAAATTTTATATTTTAATCGGCTTCATTCGGCCAACCTAAATTTTCAGTACATATTCGATTGTTTCGGGTCGAATCTCTTCATTGGCCATTTCGATTTCATGTATCAACACTGCAATTGTCTCTGAATGCTTTGCGTAACATTAATCACTAATGGCTCTACACAGAAATCAATCCAAAGGGCTCAAATCACAGCTCCGAGGTGGCAATTGACATCAGGATTTCGACCGATTATTCGGTTTTCAAAAACAGTTGCGTTGGCTGAAGGACATATGGCCCTGTCTTGTTGCAATCAAATGTCGTCCATGTAATTCTCTCAAAGTTTTGGAAACAAAAAATCGTTGATCATGGCGCGGTAACACTCACCGTTGACAGGAACGGCGGCTCTTTCTGTGTCATCCAAATTTAAATGGGCTGTAAAACCAAATTTTCATAGCCCAATTATTATGTCCTGGTAAAAATAGCACGTCCTAAATCAAATGTCCAAAGTGCAATAGATCGCTTTGAAATATATGTCCGAACGTACCGAGATTTATTAAATGGCAAATAAGTACGCATAAAGTGTTGAATTATTTTACAATTCTGAAGATAAAATTACGATGTACGCAGAATTTCCAACACAAATCGTTGTCATTGTTGTTGATTGCAGTGCCCCCACTAAATTTAACAACTTTACGTGATAAGAACAAAGAGAAAGAAATCCGTAGATAACAAAAACAAATCCAGACAATAAATTATGAAAAGCCCTTTGTTCATGAACTGTTTCCTTATCATTTGCCAGCAGGCAATTATTAATTGCCAGGAATCAAAGAGACCATCTTTAAAATAACATCCTTAAAAAATCGTAGCTTGTAAATGTAGCAGGATCTCAAAGTCGGAGTCAACTTTGTTTGGTGGTGAAAGAAAAACAGGGACCGATATCTACCATTTTCATCTGGGCTGAATCATTCGGATTTAATTTGCGGCAAGACATAAAATTGGGGATGAATCTTTGTGAGAGCAGGTTATTCCAAAACACATTCTATACGAAATAATGTGAGAATCGGATGTAACACGTGACTTCTGGAGCTGCGGTGTTTGAAACCGTAAAACATCTTTGTGTACTATATAGGTCCAATATGGACGACTTTTAATGGAGTTCGTCCTCGGCCCAATCCAAAACCTGGCAGTTTCATCAAAAATGGGTTATATATTTGCGACCTGTACTTTAATTACAGCGTTAAATAGACTGACGGACAAATAGCGCTCAATGGATTCAGATAATTATTCTAAATCGATCGGTATAATAAACATAGGGTCTATCAACATTCCAGAGGGTTGATGTCACACGATCTTGACAGCCAATTGACTAGTCCGAAAGGCCAATATAGGGTTTTTCCAAAATGAAAGGGGATTAACCGGCTCAAGACCTCTTGTATCTATTTTTAAATAGAAGATAAGTTTTTAACAAAATGGCAAAGTGACATTAATTTTCGTGGCTGCGATTTTTCGCGATTTCAGGTCCGTGACAACCCTATTCAGAAAGCTTTGCAGCAATTCGTTTTTCCAAAATTATTTCTCAATAAAGCCATAATATCGTGCGGTGTTTTGCCGCATCAGCGTCTCGATAAACAAAATGTCGCCACCTTCCTGAGCTTTAATTTCAGTCTACAACAAGTAACAAAGTCGATAAGTTCGGAAAGGTCGTACCTTAAACCCTACGCTACAAAGCCCAAAAAAATGGCAAAAAATATTATTTGTTAAGCAATGCTCCAAAAAGTGTTCTTCATTTTGATTTAATTTCTTTGGTTAAGGTGCCTTATACAGGGTACGGGGATTGAAGTGTTACCATTTTTAACAATATAGCGATAGTCCAAAAACTAAAAAAATTATATATTAAAAAAATGTTCGTGTATCGGTCGATAAAACGATACAAGGAAACTGGTAGTGTTAAAAAATGCATGGCGTCGGACGAAAATAATAGAAAAGGTACGAAAGGTGAAGGCAATAATTGGAAGAAATCCCAGAGTGCTTAGAAATGGGCCGCAGATCTAGCAGTATCTGACCAAAACGTTCGGGATATTTTAAAAAAGAAGCTCGGTTTTTATCGTCTTTTCAGAAGAGAAAAATTACCCATTAGGACAGTACATAAACAAACAAAATGACCGTATATGGTTAGCAGAGAGATCGTATGATAACTTGAAGCAAAGATCGGTCGCTAGAACTCAAGCTTCTACTCACGTCGTGGTTTGGGCCGCAGTAACCGCCGACGGGCGCTCTTTACTCGTATATCGGGAACCTGGTGCTACAGTGAATGCTACAGTGTACCAAGAATTAGTCTTAGAACGTACAATTATGCCTTGGGTACAGAAACATTTGGACAATAGGCATTATACTTTTCAACAGGACTCTGCATTATGACATAAGGCTCGCGTGAATAAGGACTAATTAAAAAACAACGTTCCTTAAAATGGACGCGACTTCCTCAAAATCACATTCGTGCATCCTGCAATTCTTTTTTTTTTTTGAAAGAATCGATCAAATTATCAAAGGTAAACGCTAATTTCTGTACTCTACTATGTTTTAAATAGAATTTTTTTTAATAATATTAGTATAAAAAAAAGCTTATAACACTTTCAATTGGTAACACTTCAATACCCGAATCCTGGTATATAGTGTGGTCCAACCATAATGCACGATGTTAATTGTAAGTTTTTTGCACCACTTAATTTGACATTATTTTGTTTCAGTGTTTGACAAATTCAACCATAGAGAGGTACACAATTGAGCTGAGCATTAAGATTGTTGAAGCCTTTAATAAAAATGGTCTTTCAAATCAAAATGTATTTCTTGCACGTCGTGTTTTTTTTTGATCAGCATAATCGACCAAATGTGTTCATAACCGAGAGAATTGTGCGCAAATTTTAGCAAACCGAGTTTGTAGGAAATATGAAACCACCACTCTCCCAGTTCGTTCAGCTACCGTTCTGCAATCGGGCTGCACTTCCTTGAAAATTATAACGGACTGCTTATGGCCACACGCAGAGAAAAGATATGGTTACACTATGGTCACCGCAACAATACTATGTTCTCTACAATAAAAGCATGTTCGTCGCAACCATAGTATTGTTTTTTGAATTTCATTTTGATAATAGTATGATTGCGGCAATATTGCTATTGTTGAAATCTAACAATAGTATTATTGTCAAATTTAGAAATGAAAACATGGTTGTAGTAACCATATAAACATGGTTGGAGTTACAAAAGTATTGTTGTTAAAAATTTACGTTAACAATAATTGTATTACGGCAATCATACAGTATGGGCGCGACTATGAACATAACAAAACAGGTTTAATAGAGCATACATGTATGTGTGTGCGTATGTTTTTTTGATATACAAAAAAACACATACACACGATACAGTTAATGGTTGTTGTCCGTTAAAAAAAAATAACAATCGGAAGGTAGTTCGAGGGATTTTTATTGTGTTTACTTTGTTCGGTGAAATACTCTAAAATCGACTGGTTCTCGTTAATTTAAAATCTGCCTGCACTTAATTATATAGCCTTTGATCATGGGGTTTAATCACATTCTTTACTTGGTGACTACGGATGGTGAAGTAGCATTCACCTCTGCTGGCAACTAAAAGTATTTTTGACCGTTGCAATATATATTTTTGTTTCTTGAATGAAATGTTTTATAAAAACATGGCCTCAAATCTGGCTATAAACTAATAGAAATGCAATTTAAAATAGCAAACTTAATAAAAATCTCTATTTTTGAATAACAACAACAACCAATCCTAACAAATAATTTTGGGGATCATAGTATGGTTTAGTGTGAATCATTCTATGGTTGTGGGGATCATAGTATGGTTGCGTGTGAATCAAACTATGGTTGTGAGGATTATACTATGGTTGTATGAGAAACATACTATTGTTGTGAGGATCATAGTATGGTTGTGGAGATCGAAGTATGGTTGAGTGTGAATCTTACTATGTTTATGGGGATCATAGTATGGTTATGTGTGAATCATACTATTGTTGTGAGGATCATAATATTGTTGTGTGTCAACCATATACCCAACAATTGTATGATCCTCTTCGAATATTGTCACCCCAACCATACTTTTTTCTGCGTGCAGAAATTAGGGATACGGACCTGTACTTATGTGGTTCCAACAGGATGGTGCCACTTGCCACACAGCCAACGAAACAATGGCTCTTTCACGTCGTGGCGATGTTAATTGGACGTCACGATAATGTGATTTGACACCGTTGGACTTCTTTCTTTCCATTTTGTCACAAAGCCATTGAAAACATGTACTATTGGGTATGCCATCGTGGCGAGTATTTGGCAGAATTAATCAGTTTATGGCGAATTGTTTTGTTTACAGTGTGTTGAAAAATTCATCTCAGTCAAAAATGGAATTATCCCGTGAACATTTTCGTGCGATGATTTTTTACGATTTTCGGCGTGGATTAACGAGACAAGAGGGTTAAATCAACTTGTTTCGATGTTAATCGGTGGTACCAAGAGTTCAGTCTCGAACGCCGTTCACTCCAGGATGAATTTCGTGAAGCACGTCCAACTTCGGTCACTTGCGTGAACTGTTTAAGCAAGACCGACATGTGACATACCATGAGATTGCGGCATCCTTGAGCATTAGTATGACAAGCATAAATAAGATATTTCTTGTTCATTTGGCCGTGAAAAAGGTGTTCTCGTTGGATCCCACATAATTTGACGAATGCCCAAAAAAGGCTCGTATGGATTAGTGCAGAGACGTTGAAAAAGTATAACTCCAGTAGCTCAAAGGCAGTGTACAACATTGTCGCAGGTAAATAGCAACCCTCGTTCTTTATGGGGAGTGTGTAAATAGTCTTGGTGCTGTAGTACTAGCCGTTGACGGTTGTGGTCTGTGCGCTCTATTTTTTTAGAAACAGCCTCTAAAAACAGCAAACAGTAATTTTTTAAAGACATTACATTGGCTAGGAGATCTCTTCGGATTGCTCATCACTGACTTATACATCGTGGCAAAAATATGCCTAATTAATTAAGTAAATTCGGCTCAAAAACAAAAGACATTCCACGACAAAAGATGACAGCTAAACACACGATGTGAATGTACATGAAATAAAAAAAAAATTAAAAAAAACTCTAAATAAATCACACTGCACTATCCTCAAAGTAATTGTTGTATTTTTGTAAATCTTTTCTTACAACATTTATGGTTCCTATCACACTATCTAATCTAACTAATCAAAAAAGTACTTCCGAAATATATCCAACGAAAAAAAAATCAAATGTAAAAACATCCAAAAACACTTTTATGCGATTTTCGAGTATATGAGACAAAAACCACACGCGCACTTGATGCGTAGATTAATTTCTGCTTGAAACTAGTGACATACCACATCTTTCCCGATAACCGACACACTCTGAGGTTCAGGTAAGAGGTAAAACATTTAACACATATTTTGTTGGTAACCGAAAAGATACGAGTATGAAACAACAGCAACAAAAGATGTTAGAATTTGTAATTAGACCGGTGAGCGAGATAAATTTTATTGCAAGAGTATACAAATAAAAACTGAATTTTGAATGTTTTTGACGTACTTCCAGTGTTATTACCACTAACAACTTTTTGTTGCTGAACAGGGTGGTCCAACTACAATATGTTTTTTAAGACAAGTACTTATAATAATATAAACAATTTACAAAAAAAAGTGTAATAAGACTTTAAGAGAGAAATACGGAATGCGATTAATAAGTGTGGATGCCTGGGCCAGCTTCACCTTCCGTGCATCCTACCAACACGATTCCTTAAGGCATTTTTGAAGGATTGTTTACAATGGCATGTGCGAGATTCTCTCTTAAAATCTTAGTTATTTCTAGAGTTTCAAAAAACGTTGTCCAACTAAAACGCAAGATGTTATTTGTAAATGCAGCAAAAAGTTTGCAGAGAATTATCTTAATATGAGTATTTATTATTACTTAGTAGGGACATAAATACTGTTACAACATTGAACACACCCATTTCAATAGTAGAACTGAACATACCCCGTTTATGTCATATGGGTTTTGAAAGCTAACCTCAATAGCGTTAGTCTGTAACAGGATTTTAAAATTGTTTCAACTTTCATCATGGAGTGGTCAGATAATGAGAACCGTATCGCTGTAATAGCGCTTTTCAAGTGTGAAACGAAAAAAGCGATATTTTCAAAACGCCCCGATAGGGATTAGCCGCATGTTCGTCCACCGATGCATAAAACTGTTTGAGGAGACTGGAGATGTAAAAGACCGCCACCGGCCGCCCACGCTGTTTTCTAACACCGCTTATCATCAAAGCCGTTAAATCAAGAATTCACAGAAATCCACTTTGAAAACAGAAAATCATGGCCCGTGAGATGAATATTACGCAAAAGCCCATGAGACGAATCATTAAAAAAGACTTGGGAGTTGGGGTTTTCAAACGACGTAACGAATGCAGCTTTAAAAAAAATAGGATTGAAAAATACAAACGTCTTTTGGTGAAGCACGCTGATAACTTGCACAGACAAATTTTTTTCACCGATGAAAAAATTTTTAGCGTTCAGGAAAAATTTACCAGAAAAATGATAAAGTGTATGCGCGGTCATCTAAGGAAGCATCTGAACTGATCCCAAGGGTGGAAAAGGGACATCACCAGTCATGGTTTGCTGGGGTGTCTCTTACGATGGGGTCAATGACCTGCATTTCTGCGAACAAGGAGTCAAAACATCGGCCAAAGTTTACCAAGAAAACGCCTTGGAAGCTGTTGTGAAGCCTCTTAATAATTCGCTGTTTCAAAACCAGCTATGGACTTTCCAGCAGGATTCTGCGCCATAAGGCTATAACGTCCCAGGCCTGGCTTCGAAACAATTTGTTGGCGTTCATTTCCTCTGAAGAATGGCTCTCAGGCAGTCCAGATTTGAACCCATTGGATTACAAATTGTGGGCGGTTTTAGAGAACAAGGTTTGTCACAAAAGATACCCCAACATTGGATCTCTTAAGACTGCTTTGGTTCGAGCTGTGACCAATTTTCCAATGGACGAGGTTCGTGCAGCTATTGCGACTTAAGGCATGTGTAAAGACAAAAGGCGGACATTTCGAATAAGTAGATTATTTTTGGATACAATATACATCAATAAATATATTAAAAAATATTTGGTCCAAAAACATTCAGTACTCTTTATTTTACAGCATAAAACGTGTGTAACAGTATGTCCCTACTAAGTCCTCATTTTCGAAGAAGTACGGCCTAATGAAATTGTTACCAAGGTCCATAAATGTTTGGAATGTTTGGAATACTTTTTTTTGGAAATCATGAAAAGAAATTTGGACTTGGACAACCTTGTAAATGTCACCTTGCATGACTCTAGTTTAAGATAAATCGTATATGTTGTCTAAAGCTGTCCCAATATCGTCGGCGAGCATTTTCCTTAACGACGTTCGTTAGTGTTGTCCTTTATTGAGCATTTTTGCGCAAACTTGAAGCTAAATTTTGCACAAACTTGCGTGCAGCAAACGCCTTGGGTGTTTCAATTCGAAATAAATGACCCTTCGAATGATGCACAAAGGTGGCAACTTAGCAAACACTTTAAAAAGAAGTCTGCAATTACCATATTGGCTCAAGATCAAGGTTAAAAGATTGAAATGCCACTTTTTTTAAACACCACACTTAAGGCTGAAAATTATACCTGTATTTTGGTCACCCTGTATATTTTTTGCCAACGACGCCTCGTTCATCGTTGCTGAATTGCAATGCGGTGAAACTTGTGATATTCTAATTCAACGTACGATATTTTTCTCTTTATTTGTTAAATCAGTAACGCTGGTTGTGAAACCGACACCCAAGACATCATATATGAACTTGGAATGGAATGACTTGAAGCACATCCAGCGATCCACATATGACTACGACAAATGATAGCGCTGTTTGGCGGAGTCCAACGTGACTGTTAACCAGTTTGCCTTACCACTAAAAAAAAGAACAGCAAACTAAGGCAGTAAGACAAGTAAGTACTGATCTCCAAATGGGTAGGTGCCACCACTGCTCACCTCATTGCCAATGGACAGAGCGACACACACGCCATTTCCCACATACGCTATGAATCTTTGTATGTCTATGACTCTTTATTGCTGCTTACGCTCTCGGCTAACTAACTTTTGTAATTTATACTGACAGTTTTCAGACCGAAATAGATCTACTATGCAAGCGTCTGTCGGTCCATCCGCCCGTTCTCCCGTCCGACCATCTCAAGACGTTAACTACGCACACACGTCTGTGGGCAGCAAAACAACAAAAAAAAAACTAAACTAAAAACTTCCTGATGAATGAATGCATATTTAAGTGGCGGTACTGCGCTGAGCTTGTGGCGGTTGACATAGAAAATCAATTTGAACACAACATGCATGTGTAATGCAAATTTTTCGCAGCCGACAGCGAATGCAAGCGGCCGGCCAGACCATAGGCGTGAACACGTTCCACTCATTAAAATCACTTTCAGTAGGATTCGAACATCCGTCATTCCATCAATTAGTTGAAGCTTGAAAAGTTTATAGGCCAAAATTCTTTGAACGGCATATGTGACAGCGCATAAAAAAGGGACCTAAGGGTAAAAAACCAATTTTCACTTTTTTTTATGTGGACAGCAACTGAGCATCGAATGAGACCGATCCCATGCCCCAAAAGTGTTCCCTCCCAGAGATATGCGCGTTGTATGAAAGTGATGGTACACCAAAGATACACGTATTTAAATCTTTAAAATGGCTCTCCTGAACAAAACTGGTTTTTACCCTTTGGTCCCTTTCTATTTTGCTCGTCACATATGGAAAACGTGATTGTAAATGGGTTTTAAAATTAGCCACAGATATTTAGTTTAGGCGAAGAATAACATTTATATCGTTAAGGTAAGATAATTTGTTTAACATGTCGTACTTGTTAAGCCATAGTGTATTAACTCAAAAATTTAAAATTTTTATTTTTTGCAATTAAATGTCATCTCTCACTTACTGAATTAGGCTGGCTCTAACAAGGAGGAAACTTTGCATGGAGACTATAGGACAACATGGCCTAATACGGTCTAATTTTTGCATGGTAACTCGGAACGTATCATGAAAACATGAGAAAAATCTTGTTTAATCTGCGGCTTCACTTAAAAAAAGTATGATTGGGGTGACAGTATTCGAAAAGTATCATACTATTTTTGGGTATGTGGTTGTGGCACAACAACATTATAACACTCGCAACAATAGTTTGATTCACACACAACCATAATACGAGCCCCACAACCATATTATGATTGACGTGCAACCATACAATGATCCCCAAAACCATATACTGATTTTCACAATCATAGTATTTTGTACATACAACCATAGTATGATCCTTTCAACCATTGTATGATTCACATTCAACCATGTTATGATTCCAAAAACTATAGTATGAACCCCCTCAACCATACTACGATCCCCAAACTTATTTATATGGATTGTTTATTAGGATATTCAAAGAAGCCAACAAGCTAACTAAAAGGCAGTCGGAAAGACCTGCAAGCATGATTGCGGTTTCGGTGATGATAAGCTTCTTCACCATCCTCAGACATCAAACAACGAATGTGATTTTACTAAGGGTGGCGCACGAATCGAGCTACAAAAACAAAACGTAATACCTTTGTTTTGTGTGAGCAATCAGCTTATTCTTCATTTTCTATGGAAGGTTAGAGTTTAGATTTATTAAAAAGAATGCTTGGGATACCGAAATGAGGATTTGGGTAGTGCAGCGACTGCTTTGCAGTCCAGCATTTCCGTCCAAAGGGAGTTTAGGGGGGAGTTTGGCGGAACTCTCCCGAGCAGATGAACTATTATAAGGCTGGTAGACATGTTTGCTAAATCTGGAAGCATCGCACGAATACCATATCATCGAGATCACTATGTTCGGGTTCAACGAAAGTTTCCAAACAAATTAATATCCAGAAATTCGACTTTCCGCTTCCGGTGCACAGACCCGACTGCACCAGACTTTTTTTATGGGTTAAGCAAGCAAGAGGTATACACAACGAAACCAAGGAATTTGGCTGAATTAAGGCAGGCCGTTTGAACAAAAATTGAATCGATACCAACTGCAACCCTTCAGGCCGCAATGAATAACTTTCTGATCAGGTGTCGCATATGCGTGGATGGACATGGAAATCATTAACAACACTAAGTGTTGAACTTTGAACTCAGAACGTTTGACGTACGACCATCATTTATGTAGTTTACAGTGACTGGAAAAATCAATTTAGCAAAAAAATGGAATTAATACGTGAACATTTTCGTGCGATCATTTTTCACAACATTCGACGTGGATTATCACGACAAAAGTGCATCGATGAACTTAAATCTTTGTATGGCGATGAAGCACCATCCTATAGCACTGTGAAAAACTGATTTAAAGAAATTAGTCGTGGTCGACGCTCGCTCAAAGACGAAGGTCGTCCAAAAACGGCCGTTGTGCCAGAGAACATTGGTGCCGTGCGTGAACTGATAATGCAAGATCGTCATGTGACATACTGTGAGATAGAGGCATCCTTGGGCATTTCTTCCACCAGCATACATTCGATATTGCATGCACACCTGGCCGTAAAAAAGGTTTGTTCTCATGGTTTTTATTGTTTTTCAAGTTATTTTCCAGCATGATTTATACACTTTTGCATGCGCTCAAACTAATTGTCGAAACACTTTTTCCACTTCTAAGGAGACAGCATCTTCTTGCGACAAAAATCGTTGACCACGCATTTTTTTTCTTGATGTGCGTGAATAAAACGAAGTCATTGGGTGCCAAGTTGCTTAAGCGGAACACACGCAGAGAAAAGATATGGTTACTATATGGTCACGGCAACAATAGTATGTTCTCTGCAGTAAAAGTATGGTCGTCGCAACCATATTATTGTTTTTTGAATTTAATTTTGACAATAGTATAATTGCGGCAATAAAAATATTGTTGAAATGTAACAAAAGTATTGTTGCCAAATTTAAAAATGAAAATATGGTTGTAGCAACAATATAAACATGGTTGGTGGGACAAAAGTATTGTTTTCATGGGTTTTATGTTAACAATAACATGATGACGGCAATCATACCGGCAAAAGCTTATTTTTTTTAATTTGACAATGTTAGTTTTACGATTCTTAGACAATAATAGTAATAAAAATTAATTATTTTCAAAAAAAAACTACGGATTAGTATAACTAAAATAGTTTCAATAAATGAATTTTGTTACTGTTAAATAAATCACTCCTATTGTTACATAACTTACTTAATAAAAATTCTTTATTGTTGAATAACTACGTATTCCAGTCATTACAAACAATTTTGGGGATCATAGTATGGTTGTGCGTAAGTCATACTATGGTTGTGAGGATCATACTATGTTTGTACGTTAAACATACTATGGTTATAAGGATCATAATATGGTTGTGGGGATCATAGTATGGTTGAATGTGAATAATAATATGGTTGTGGGGTCATAGTATGGTTGTGTGTGAATGATTCTATTGTTGTGAGGACCATAATATTGTTATGGGGATCATAGTATGGTTGTGTGTGAACCATACTATTGTTGTGATGATCATAATATTGTTGTGCCACAACCATATAACCAACAATAGTATGGTGCTCTTCGAATATTGTTACCCCAACCATACTTTTTTTCTGCGTGCAGTCACCACATGACCTGTTTTCCAAAGAAACAGGCGACCATTTGTTCGAAGTGCTTCGTCCACAAACAACTTTCGTTGGTTGCGACTATGGTTGCGACACTACGTTGCCTAGACCAGAAATATATATAGTAACCCTCGTATGCATCGTTGGTCTATAAGAACTGTTTTGTTTATTCCATAGTCACAATCATACGGTATGATTGCCCTAAACATTTTATTGTTGACATAAAACCCAAAAAACAATACATTTATCTAACCGACCATATTTATATGGTTGCTTCAACCATATTTTCACTTCAAAATTTAGCAATAAGCAATATTGTTACATTTTAACAATATTAATATTGACGCAATCATATAATTGTTAAAATTGCATTCAAAAACCAATACTATGGTTGCGACGAAAATGCTTTTATTGCAGAGAACATATAATTGTTGGCATATATGGTATATGATTTGCAACAGAAAGTCCTAATTAACGGGAATTTGTAATGTTGGGCCGTTTTCCAACCGACTTTTTCACAGAAAACAAATTCGTTTCAACAACCGAATATTGTATCAGTACAACCGAATGTTAGATTGCAGAGCACATACATTTTCAGTAAGGAAAACTGATGTATCGGTGGAACATACGAAGAGACAAAAATCTGTTGACACACTTTAAGTACTCTAAAATACGAAGGGTCATGTAGAGGAAAAAGTGAAAAAGATAATGAAATTTTTTTACTAAAATACAGTGATCGATTGGTTTAAGTTCAGTTTTAATCGAAATTTTTTTTATTTTTATCGAATTATTTTATTTTTCGAAACAAAAAAATAATTGCCTTTGAACAACCCGTTATTGGTTATGATGACATTTAAGATATCAGTTTGGTTAACACTAACTATTGGTTGCACAACAAATTGTTTTTGAAACTATAACCAGTTGTGGTAACTGAATACCTTTTTCGCGTTTTATTGGTAGAACCGATTAATTAGTTGTGCGTTCAAGACGATATACAGCGAGTTAAGTTATCACTTATAATTGGTTGCAACAAAAATTGTTTTCAAAACTATACCCAGCAGTTGTGGTAACTATACTTTTTTCACGTTTCATTGGTATGACCGATTAATAATCTTATGGTGTGTCACACCGAATATCCATTATGATTATACTTATTGAGGTTAGCTTTCAAAACCCATATGACATTAACGGGGTATGTACTTATACAGTTCTACTATTGAAATGGGGTGTTCAATGTTGTAGCAGTATTTATGTCCCTACTAAGTAAACATTTGATGATTGCAACAGAAATTCTATAAGCACTTTTGCAAAGGAATTTTTGTAGTTTCAATTTATTTCTTCTCCGTGCCTAATGAATACCATATAATTCAGACGACCCTCCTTACAGACATGTATGACCTTTTATGATCCATACCACCATCTCCAAAGAAAAACAGCGCAAAACCAAAGTGAGAAATGATCCAAATATGAAATGATAACAAATGAGAAAGTTTTTTTTTTGTTTTTGACAACAAAACCAAACAGCCAATGTTTGCTGAGCGAGAGCAACAGATACTCGCGCTCTATCAGCTGTGGGGTCTCGTAGAAAAATAAGAAGAAGCAGGCGTCGAAGAGGAAGAAATGGAAACCGAAAAGAAGAAGAAGAGGAAACAGAAGACACAAAAGAACGCATAGATAGAATCAACAAACAGCAGATGGAGCTGTTGAATTCAACGCGAGTGAACGAACGTGAACGTGAGCGATTAACGTGCGGATCACAGACACATCAACCGCAGCGGCGGCAGCAGCAACACCAGCAACCACCCAACCAACCAAACAAACAACAAAATTGTCGAACGCGTTCGGGGGAACACTTCAGTTTCGATTTAACACTGCTTGGCTAACGACGCGTTCTATAACGAGTGAATCGAGTCCGTCCGTCAATCGGAGAGCAAATTTAGTGTCTACGCGCGACGCGCTTTAGAGAGTGTGTAAAGAAATCAAAAAAAAAAAAAATGAAAAGAATCTATTGGATGACATAGAATCAAGAAGCAAAAATAAAGAGATACAAAAGAAAAATTAAAAAAAAAATTCAATCTGTTTGTCTTTGAAAGGAAAAGAAAATACAGAAAAGTGCCTTCAATTATTTACTGCAAATATTCTGCTGTACAGAATAGAATTGAAACAAAAAATATTGTGTTGTTTGAAATTAAGAATAATTAAAGATGACCTAAAGCGGATTATTGTCGAAAAGTTTATAAAAGTAAGAAATTTGTTAACACTGACAACAAACACTAACACCAAACCAAAATTATTCGAATCAAACAGACACAAAAGACATCATCTAAACAAAATAAAAACGAAACACAATTGCTCATCATCCAACCATCTCCATCCATCCATTCCCACACATCCAAAGGTCTCGCGGGTCGCTTCATTCATTTCGACCAGACTGCAAAACAGTATCTTTACTCCCCGTCTGCCAATTGCCGACAGCCATAATAAAAGTTCCCAAAAAAACCGACCTAACCACTATTAATAAAAATAAACTAAAACAAAGAATACTTGCTAAACAGCTCAGGCATAAGCAGCGAAAGAATGAACAAAACCTACCATAAAAAGTTCTGTTTTCATGACCAGAACGAATGCAAGAACAACAAACGTTCCGTTTTTGAAGAAGCGTTTAAGGAAGCACCGGCCAAGATGTTGGCTAAACCAACTACCACTCGCCGCGGAATAACGGCCACACAGTTTATTGGCCTAAACCATAGCTTCTTAGCGTCCATATGAGCACGCACACACACACGCTCGAAAAGTGTTTAGAAAGTTCTTCTCTTTGTTAAGCGGCGATTTGTGAATTACAAAATACAGTATAATAAAGAAGCAAAAAAATAAACCATTGCAAATTAACATCCAGATCTACTTATTTTGGTTTCTAAGTAAACGATTATAACATCATGGTTTTTAAAAGTTTGAAGCCGTGCTTAAAGAAATAAGCTACAACGAATTATACAGTACCAAGCGACAACATTAGAGAGGATTATGGTCCACCAAAAATCTGGTCATTCTACATTCTCACAGCTGTTCTCATTTATTTTATTTCCAACCAAAACCAAACAAGTACAAACAGCTACAGTTGGACAGGATCGACTTTTAGGCCACAAATTGAGAATACCGTTTGTATGGGGATGTGATGGAAACCGATCAATTTGGAACTTAATTTTGAATATATATTTATATGTTCGAGTTTAGTTGATTGATTTCACTTCTATCGCAACAAATCAATATGAAACAAATGCAACAAATCATTCAATGTTGCCACTATGAAAATGTTTTCTGAGCCAAACATTTCTAAAAAAACCGACAAAAGCCAGCCGGCCAAATTTTTTAAATAAATTAAAATACACTTTAAAGTTATAGTAAACATAATTTTTTGCTTAATAAACGTTCTTTATCGGACAAAACAGACTTTTCCTTTAATAAAGTATGCAACACATGTTTATATAGTATTAACAACAACAAGCAAAACTGGCATTTGGACATAGCGGCCTAATTTGCCCCAAGGATCCTTAAGTCGGACCTGCAATTTCAGTTAAAAAATTAAATCCATGTGTTGATTTGTAGTAAAATTTGCCTAAATGTGTCCATACTTAGACTTGACCGCTTGTTCTAACCATAGCAGGCTTTTTGGGTCCATTTGATTATATTATAAGTGATAAAGAGTTAAAATTATCTTTGACTCATTTTATGGGATTTAAGTGTTACCATTTTCAACACATCAGCCAAGCAATCAGTGCAATCAATTTTTTTTGTAAGGCAAATCGTTTTTACGTTGTTAAATTAAAGCACACGTGTTTAAGTTTTGCGAAATATTAATTTCAAGCGGAACAGACTATTACTTTATTCAGCTGGAAAGGAAAATCTTGTCCAGCGCTAGTCCAAGACCTTAAAAATGTAAATATTAATAAAATGTTTGTGTACCGGACCATAAAACGATACAAAGATACTGGAAGTGTTAAATGGGCGTGGCGGCGGTTGAAAAAAACAACAACTTCGTCAGAAATGGGCCGAAAGGTGAAGGCAAGAATTGAAAGAAATCCCAGACAGAGTGCTAGGAAATTGGCCGCAGATCTCGCCATATCTGACAGAAGCGTTCGGGATATTTTAAAAAAGAAGCTCGGTGTGAAGGCTTACAAGAGCCAAAAGGCACATAGCCTTACACTTAAGCAAAAACTCCAACGACTGCAAAGAGCAAAGGAGATAAAACACTAGCGGCCAATTACCAAATATCGTCTTTTCTGACGAGAAAAATTACCCAATAGAGCAGTACGTAAACAAAATGACCGGTTATGGTTAGCAGAGTGATCGTACGATAACTTGGATCAAAGATTGTACACTAAAACTCAAGCTTCTTCTCACATCATGGTTTGAGCGGCAGTAACCGCTAATGGACGTTCTCCACTCGTATTTTTGGAACCTGGTGTTAAAATGTATGCAACTGTGTACCGTGAATCAGTCTTAGAGCGTACTCATAAGCCTTTGGCATAGAAACTTTTCGGCTTTTGTGATTTATACTTTTCAACAGGACTCTGCACCATTGCATAAAGCACGCGTGAATCAGTACAAGTTAAAAAACACCGTTCCTCATTTAATTTGGGCTGAACGTTGGCTTTCAAATTTACCAGATGCTAACACTGCAAACTCTGTTTTTGAAAGGATCGATCGAATTATCAAAGCTTAAAGGGGATATATTGAAAGTTTGAAATAAATTTCTATACTTTTAAATAATAGAAAAATTCAATTCAAATTCAATAAAAAATGCCAACAGAAAAAAAATTTATAACACTTTCAATTTATAACACTTAAATCCCCGACCCCGTACTTGATAGGGGCAATAAAAGCGTTTTTGGGCCCTTAGAATCAAAAGGTCTACAAACTATACCGTTTTGGATTTGTCTTTACTTCATAAATAATTTTTTAAATTCTGAAGAAATACTTAAAAGGTCTACCGTTTTTGGAGGTACCTTAAGTCCCTTAAATGAAAACTTATCGCCCATTGGAGGTACTTTAAGTCCCTTAAATGAAAACTTATCGCCCATTGGAGTTGTACACACATCCTATATTTTTCCAAATGGTCAAGTAAAATAACTAAAAACTTACCAAATAATTTTCCGGCTAAGAGTTATTGATTTTTCATTTCACCGCCTGCAAAGCGCTTATTGTGTAGTATTTCAAACATTTTCAGCACTCTGAAAAACAACCGGCCAAGCTTGTATTGATTTCATCAATTTTGACGCATTGATGCTTAATTTTTGTAAATTGTATGGCTTTCATCTGTAGCGGATTGCTTAGCCCATAGTAGCATCTATTTGCCTGCATGAACCTCCTTTAAAAATTGGTGCTGCATTATTCTTATGTTATTGGCGAACACGTGGTAGATAAATTCACTTATCCTTTTGACGACAGTGTCATAGATTCTTTTAACTGTTCATAAAAATTAAATAAATAAATAATAAAAATATGTTATGTAACGACATACCTCTCAGGGGTCTTTTCCTTATGGATTGTTGCAACCTGAAAATAGATGAAATTTGAAATTTTGTAAATAATTTTTCTTTAAAGCATAAATAATATAAAATTTTTGAAAATCAACACAAGTTTTTGAGACATCGGCCGTAATGGGTATATTCAGCAGACACAAAAATATGTAAAACATTATGAAATTCTTAATGACGACTCAATTTATAAAACTCTAATATTAATTCAAAAAATATATTTTTAGCAAATAACATGACCTATAATTTTCGTTATGGGTTTCCCGATACACATTTCAATAGAATGTTTTCCCTTATTTAAAACAAGAAAGTAATTAAAAATTGCATTTTGAACCCAAAGCGGAAGTTATATTTGTAAAATTGCATTTAATCATTATTTCAATGCCTTGTGTCTATTGTTAGAACTAACGTTTAAACCCATAAATTTTGCCACTCTTAGTCGATTGGATCCCACATCGGGAAACATTTGTATAGGGGCTTCATTAACATTAGCTGGATGTGAGTAATTGTAATAGCTTTCATCATGATCCGTACATACATACTTATATATGCGGCCATTCAGTCTAAATCAGTTACTAAGAAAGTACTTTTGGGAAGATTTTTATAATTTTTAATGGATAAATAAATATAAAGGGTTTTCCAATAGGGACATAACAATTTCGTATCTGTATGTCAACGCACTCTCACACATTTTTAATGATCTTTCAATGTCAAAACGTCAGTCGAAGTCAACATATTCATCATGGTAAAGTTCACTTACTAGCAACGTTTGGAAAACGTTTGGTCGCAGCACGCGTTACATCGATTTATTGAAAGGAAAATTCGGTGAACCTGTTATCTCGAGAAATAGTCCGGTTGAGTGACCACCTCGTTCATGCGATTTAACGCCATTGGATTTCTTTTTATGGGCCCACATCAAGTCATTGGTCTTTGCCAACAATTTTATTCGAGGTCAGAGACAACATCCAATGCGAAATTGCCAACGTTCCGGTCGAAATGTGTAAAAGAGTGGTTGGAAAATTGGGTCCAAAGAATAGATCGCTGTACACGGGCTCGTGGAGGTCACATGACCGAAATCGAATTTCATTCTTAAATGTAACATTTGAACTACACCTGGAATAGATTTGAACTCTATATCTTAAATATTCTGTATTTTTTTAATACGAGTATATAAAATTGTTATGGCCTTAATGGAAACCCCGGTATAATGCATAATACCTCATTACTAAGTGAAGCTGAAAGTATAGAACAAATATTATTAAGGAGGAACTAAAAATGAAATAGGACCTTTAATCAGGAAATAAACCCAAAGATGAACGGATATGGTATAATTTAACCAGAATATAGTCGTACCTTATACCATCCTTGAACCGAAAGGAAACATTATAACCTTCTCCATACTTTTGTAAGATCTAACAAGATACATATGTGACGCCTAAAATAGAAAGGGAAATAAGGTTAAAGACCAGTTTTGTTCAGAGAGCCATTTTAAAGATTAGGTCCCTTTCTATTTGCGCTTAGAATCGTCGACTTCACTTTCATAAAACGCGCATATCTCTGGGAGGGAACACTTTTGGGGCATGGGATCGGTCTCATTCGATGCTCAGATGTTGTCCACATCAAAAAAAGAAAAAAAAATGAAAATTGATTTTTTTTACCCTTAAGTCCCTTTCTTTATGCGCTGTCACATATACAAACCGCATATTTTTATTGACTGCCAATGGCTGGCGAACATTGCTGATTTTGGATAAATTGGAATCCTAAAGTAATTCCTGAAGGGATCGGTTTACGTTAACATGGTTATGGCTCAATTATTTCTGTGTGAAGGAAGCATGGGACTTGAAACTTAGATCTTTTAGCCTGTTGGACAGAGTAGTGTAGAGTATAAATACAACATTTCTATTGTATTGCCTACAAATATTTCAGATTTTATACTTTCTGCCATGGGTTGCGTTCCTAATTGGACCTACTCGTACATTATGAGAACCAGTGGACCATTAGCCTACGGTTTATTGAATCCAATTCTGCCAAAGCCTAAAACTAATGCCATATAGATCCTTAAGAAAGTTGTTTTGTTTTCTTTAGATCCGGACCTGAAAATTTGAAAAATCCTTAAAGTTTGCTCATTTTTCGATGAGTGAGGAAATCCAATATTTCTGGGTATGTCCATGTTCGGAAGGACCTACTTTACGGAACCCTAGAGAAGTTAGACCTAAAAGGCCTTAAATTAGATTGAATCGTTAAATTAATGTTATATTCGAATTCATGAAAACTTTTATTGTTTGTAAGTATACATATGCCAATTGTTGAGGGTAGGCGATTTTAAGGTCTCTTCGGCTCGTATATCCGAACCCGAAATTTAGACAAGTCTTTATAAAAGAAGTTAGTGCATATTTAGATTAGTAAGATAATTTTAATGTTTCTTGGTACATAGGGATCATTGAGCCAAGAGTCATTTCCTCAAATTTAGTCAAATCGCAGAATTAACGTTATAATCGGATTCGTGACGAAGTTTCTTTTGTTTTTTAGAACCAATACGTCCAAGAGTTATGGACATATGGGCACATAATGCCCGGTTCCAAAGTTGTCTCAAAACTAATTATACGTTCACATTTGCATTTGTTAGAAAATGTTACTGTTGAGTGTCCCCGAACATTAGGGGACGGTTTTGGTTCTATAGGGCCCCAATGACCACGCCCACTTATGAAACGTTTAATGCATATTTGCCTGCGACTTTTAAGCAATGCTAATTTAAAACTAAATTAGTTATGTTACAAGTATATAGTGCCAATATATTTGGCCATGTGTTAACTTAGTCGCTCAAAGAGAAATATTTTCAAAATTGAGTCCATTTTCAATGCTAAATGATCTACTACTTGTTGCGATTCAGTTTTGTTGTTTAGACTGAATAGTGCTTTCATTATACAGACGGACATGAAGAGATCGTGAAAGACATTTAAGAAGGGGATGCAAAAGTAATTTTAGGCGATGTAAAAGTAATGTCATAATGTAATGTGAAATAGTAGATGGTCAAAAAACTTTTTCATTTTAAAAACATGGTGGGTAATTCATGACATTACTTTTGCGCTACTTTAAAGTAATTTTGCGCCATCTAGTATATGTGCTTAATAGGGTCGCGGATAGAGACCCGGAATGACAAACTTATATACTTATATGATAAAGAGTAAAAAAATATTTTTTTAGTGAATGTTATTGGGTGACTTTTCGCTGCGTTCAACTTTTACCGAAACCAATTCTACGTCTTCATTGAGAGGGAAGAGGCAGTAAAAATTAAATCCCCTTAAGAGGAAACCATGAAGTACACGTGAATGATTTAATCTCATTTAGTATATCTGCATAATCTGTAAATGCTAGATGTTTATGATCTTTTGGCGTTGTTAGTTAAGTTAGAAACACTAGATATTGAGCAGTTAGTAACAAGCACAAACTCTACATAATCATAATAAGATGGTATCTGTGTTCATAAGAAAAATAAGTTATGTGCAATTTCTGAATGTATGGAGGTATAGAATTTTTTAATAACTTTGGACTAAATAGAAGAATTTACAAAGATTATTTGTAAAGTTTAAATAGTCTCTAGTAGTCGTTCAGTTTTTCAGGGATATTTCGGTCGTTTTACCTTTTCGACACAGATATCATTGACTTTCTTAGTCTTTAAACATTGGATTAAAAACTCGCACCTCATGACCTCACGTCATACTTTTGCGTATTATCAAATTAAATTTCAATTTGTAAATATTTCATTGAAATAAGTAAATATGTATGTACCTTAAATATACATAAGCACCTAAGTGTGTATGTATATTTATTAAATAAAAATAAACAAAACAATTTTAACAAGTTTCTGTATAAAAAATCGATTGTAATGTGTCATTATTTTTCTGGAAAGAAAGTAAACACGTAAAAATTTATCAACAACCGCTAAGAGCTCTCTGAGTCTTTCTTTCAAAGGAAAAAACTTAACTCATAAAATACTTATTTTTTTTTTTAAACGTAATAGCCGGCTTTTATTGAGCTCTTAAAATAAAAACAACGATAGTAGGAAAGAAGTTGGGCCCGGTTTATCGTTGGTGGCTCTAAAGCATCAAGGTGACTGTTTTCTTTTCTGCTTTTTTTTATATGCTATACTGAAAGAAGAAGTGTATATTACATTTTTCATTTCTTTTAAAATACCTTAAAATATAGTTGTTAACAACTACGTCTATGATGTTCATATTATTGATCGTGGTAAAATTATAAAACAATCTAGCCATGTCTGTCCATCCGTCCCTCCGTAGCGTCAAACGAACTAAGCTAGGATCCTGAATCATTTTGCATTATGGTGGCTTATTTCAATAAGCTGTTTTTAGGACCTGGGAGTAATATGTTTCCCTTTACGGAACCACAGGTTCCTTAGAAATAAATCCCTTTTTTTGAGTATTTGCTTCACAACTCGGAATTTTTGTGGACGATTAATTGGATTAGTTGCTGGTCGTTTGGGAACATGTGGCTTAAACCTTACCGTATAGTTAAAACGAGCGATCAGTAGTCAATGTGGACATACGTGTACTCAAATTAAATCAAATTTAGATACGAATACAAATATGTATTTATATTGAAGTTTTCGGCCCATGAGTCCGGGATGAAAGGGCTAAATAAATTACCCTTATGCTCAAAGAAGGAACAACCTGTAAATAAAGCCATAATCTTAATTACTTTATTCTCACAATAATCTATTAAGGGATAAGTGGGAATTACTCTCAAATCAGTGAGCCGCGCATGATTATATTCTTATACTCACTGGCCGACACCTATTGTAAAGTCGTCGGTTTTACTACGAACCCAAATAAGATTTTTTTCAGATTTGGCTGAGATTGGAGTCAGACTAATAAACTTAAGAGACCCGCTCGCCGATTTCATGTCCTGTACTTTACAAGCGCCAATTCAAATCAGATCTACAAGTAATCTGCGAACTAAAGGGTGGTCCAATCAAAATGCACGATGTTTATTGCGAGTCACACATTTACGTCAAGTTTTTTGCCCAACCTTATTTGACATTTATTTATTTGAGTATTTGACAAAATCAACCATGGAGAGGTACACAATTGGACAGCGCGTTAAGGTTGATGAAGCCTTTTATGAAAATGGACGTTTAAATCAAAATGC
Source organism: Hydrotaea diabolus (assembly GCA_963513945.1). Classification (NCBI taxonomy): domain Eukaryota; kingdom Metazoa; phylum Arthropoda; class Insecta; order Diptera; family Muscidae; genus Hydrotaea; species Hydrotaea diabolus. Next base: position 94,518,063 of record OY740718.1, read on the forward strand.
ATTTTGTGCACTTCGTGATTTGTTTGGTTAGCATAATCGACCAAATGTGTCCACAGTGGATTCGTTAAGAAGCGGAATTGCCGCATTTGGCAAAAGAAAGTCCACGAGTGATTGTTGAGGCATCCACAAAGAGTGACAGTTTGGTGCGGTTTATTGGCTGGCGTCGTCATCGGGCGTCGTCATTGGGCCGCACATCTTCAAAAATGTGAAAGGCCAAGTACCGTGAATGGAGTTCGCTATCACGAGATGATGGTGGACTTTCTGTGACCAGAAATTAAGGGTACGGACCTGGACGGTATGTGGTTCAACAGAATGTTGCCGCTTGCCACACAGCCAACGAAATAATGACACTTTTGCGAACGAAATTCAATGGCCATGTTACGAGGGCTGCTACTTATATTTCTGGCCTAATAATGAAAATATTTATCATCAAAAATAGTTTTATTGCTTTTTAAAGTATTCTCCAGCATAATTTATACACTTTTGCATGCGCTCAAACCAATGTCGAAGCTCTTTTTCCACTCGGATTGAGACACCTTCAAAAGAATTTGTCCGAAGACAAATTCTTTTGAAGAATTTGTCCGAAGACAAATTCTTTGGAAAAACAAATTGAGCCACAAGTGGAACAGTCGCCACATCACCAGTTTTGCCGAAGAAACAGGCAACTATTTTTTTCAAAGTGCTTCTTCCATGAACAACTTTCGTTGGACTTGGCTCGTCTTCGAAGACCCACACGGTCGATTGCTGTTTTGTTTCGGGCTCATACGCATAAATCCATGATTCGCCACCTGTGACGATCATGAAGCACCGCGATCGAATTTTTTCAAAATTCGAATCGACACGAGTCTTTTTTGAGCGATTGTCAAATTGTGCGGGATCCAACGAGAACAAACCTTTTTTACGGCCAGGTGTTCATGCAATATCGAATGTATGCTGACGATCTAGCATTATCAGTTCACGCACGGCATCAATGTTCTCTGGCACAACGGCGATTTGGACGACCTTCGTCTTTGAGCGAGCGTCGGCCACGATTGAATTCATTAAACCAGTTTTAATCCACGTCGAAAGTTGTGAAAAATGATGGCACGAAAATGTTCACGAGTTAATTCCTTTTTTGCCAAACTGATTTTTTCATGTCACTGTAAACAACACAAATGATGTTCGTACGTTAAAACGTTCTGAGTAAGTTTATGCTAAACAAAATGTCAAACTTACCAATGGAAATGTCAGATGGCGCCAGGCAACAATTATTGTTGCCTAGGATAGAAATATATATATATAGCAACCCTCGTATCTCATGTCGTGGCGATGTTAATTGTCCGCCACGATCATGTGAGTTAACACCGTTAGACTTTTTCTTCGGGGATATTTAAAAGAACAAATTTAGGTCAATAGGCCAGGAGCTAAAGGATGAGATAATTTGACACATTAAAGACAGTCTCACAGTCATTGAAAATATGGACCATCGGATAGAGATATGCCACCAAAGTCAAGGCGAGCATTTTGTTTCACACATAATTATCATAGATCCTTCTATAATGTTAAAAAATATTAAGATAATATTATAAAAACTTTGTCTTATTTACATCGTGCATTTTTGTTGGTGAACTGGAACCATATTGGTTCATGTTTTCGTATAAAAAATTTTCCACCACATTTTAGACCCAGTCTCTCTAGATTTCCTATTTTAAATCAAATCTTTTTTTAAATTCCGCACAGAAGCTATGTTAGGGGTTTTACTCAGTATGATCGGAATTGTCAGGTTGTAAACTTTACTTGTTTTATATTCCAAACTGTAAACGGCACAACTGTAAAACTTAATCGCTTAGGTCTGAGAGATGCCCTATTTCCCACTCAGTATGTACTGCTGAAATGCAATGCCACAATCCACTCCTATTACCAAGTAATAATGTGTATAACAATTGAACATTTCGGTAAGAAGACACAGACACTCTGCTCACAGGTACATTACAGATGACAGTTTTTTTTGTAGATTTTTCCTTTACTCGGAATAATATCCACATTATTCAATCCATTATTAGTAAGTACTTATTTTTGGTTTCAAAATAATGCAAAGACTACACAGAGATTATTACGTGGTAATGTGTTTTTACTTACTGAGTTTTTGCTCCGTGGGAGAAGTGTCCATTAGCTTCTAATTGCCAGTAATGTTTGCTACTAACAACAAATATTCAATGAAACCCAGTGAATAACACCAATATGGTTTTTTCTTTAATATTTTTTCAGGCGGCAGTAAAATATCTACAAAAGAAGCACCAAATAATAAAAGTTTTTTGTTTGAAAATATCAAAGATTAAATTACCCTCTGCTGCCTGAATTCAATTTCGCAATACAATATCGATATTGAGAGCGGAGGTAACACACAGAAGACATACTGTAATGCAACATAATACGTCACGTTTAAATATTAACAAAATCAAGAGACGTTATCGAATGAGTTTAATTGAATTTAACGAGAATAAATTCATTCAAAGTCATCAGCAACGCCGCCATCATCATCGGCAACAACAACTAAACGGCACGCTAAACTACAGTTAACTGTGAAAAGTTTCTAGTTAAAATCAGTTGCCGTCCACACCACCGCCACCTCCACTCCACACCACCACGTTGGGGAAAAATCAACTGTGAACTGTTATCGAGGGAAACAATCGCAAGAAGAGAAACAAACCAACAGCAACAACAAATCTCAAACCACAACCAACTGGCCGACCGACTTCTGTTGCTAGTTTGAGAGTATGAGTGTGTCTGGTTAACCCAAATAAAAAATTGTAATACATTGCAAAAACAAACAAACAAACAACAACACCACCGACAACAACGACACAAACAACATCAGCTACAAACGAGAACGTCAACAACAAAGTTTTGTAATAAAATAAACACAACAACAACGCACATTGCAACAAAAGTGCAATAACCCATTCGGGGCGCATGAATGGATAAACAAACAAACGGTGCTTGAGGCGAATGTGGGCAGAGGAGTGAAGCGAAACTCAGCAAAGATCAAAACAATAGGGAAAAACACCCATAAAAAATATACGCCACATAGAAAAAGTGCACCAACTCGACAGAGAGTGTAGTGTGTGTGTGCTTAGGAGGGAGAGAAAAATTGAGCGACAGAGAAGATCTATAAAAAGAACAACATCAAAATTGCACAAAATCAACAACCGCAATAAAAACAAGAACAGCAACAACCACAAGAGTTTGTTACTCTCTTTTTGTAGATGCGGCCAAAACGCAATTTCGCAAAACATTAAAAAGAAACCAAAGGAGAACTCATTTTCTCAACAGATTTAGAAGCGAAAGAAAAATAACAGACGAATGAAAGCAAATATTTACAATCAAAAACCCAAAAATAATAAGTGAAAATTTGTCTTCAAAGATCAAAGATCGCTTGACACGAAGTACTCGTAACCACATCATTTGCAGCATCTGTGCCACCAAATATTGCGACGATACCGTCAATTGAAGATAAAGGAGTGGGGTTGGTGTCTTCTGTTTGCACATTTAGCTGTGGCTTTCAGCTTTTGGAATTATTCTTCGTCTTCTTGTTGTTGTTCACCACAATCAAAAAACAAACAACAACATCAGCCAACCAACAAACGAACAATAAAAAAGTAAGTATCATTTAATTACATATTCTTTAGATACATTTTTATTTTGTTTATATTTACTGTGAGTACTGCGCGAACCTTCCATAGAAATATAATAAATTATACCATACAAAAAGTCCGCATTGGTTAACTGTTGAATTTCAACTACAGTTGTCCGCAAAAGTTTTCGTCTTAAATGTATGATATAACATTGCTCTTCTATGTCGAATATCATTTTTATACCCTCCATAATAGGATAGTAGGTATATTGATGTCATCATTCCCTTTGCAACACCTCTAAATACCGGTCGGACCCCCATATAATTCTAAGATGATCTAACCGTGTCCACATGCCTGTGAAAAGAAAACTACAGGTCGCACTACTGAAGAATTCTGCAGAAACATGTGTTGACGGATCAGAACGGTTGGTATTAAAGACGGTCCAGATCGGGCAAGTGATACAAATTTTTCCCTCACAAGGACTGGGTCAACCTATGGAAAAATCAACAATCCTAAACTTAAAACACAATATCTCATGATCGATTTGAGATATATGGCTAATATTTGGAACGAATGATGTTGGCATGGATAGAAACACATCCGGAGGCAGAAGTGGGCGGTGCCACGTCCCCTTTAAAAAATCGCACTTATGGCCAAATTAAAGGACCTATCGGTATAAAATTTTAACGGCATAAAACCAATGACCAGGCAATTATTCTACAATATTTCATGGTAAAATTGATTAAATGCGCGTGGCAAAGCCCACACAACCCTGAAGTTAAAAAGGCAATATCTTAAAAACTAATAGAGATATGACGATGATATATGGAACATGTAATGTTGGCGCGGCTAATATTTGAAACAAATGAAGATGGCAAGGATCGAAACACATCCCGGCTGAAAAGAGGGCGATACCGGCAATATCTTATGAGCTAATACAGATATTTGGAACATGCAAAGTTGACATGGATTGAAACAAATCCCGTATGAAATGTGCGCGGTGCCCAGTCCCGTTATAAAATGTTAACAGAATGAAACCAATGACTTTGGAATTGTAATAAACTATGTTATGGTAAAATTGGACAAGGGGTGTGGCACCTTGATGGTAATGGACTGATCGTCTTACATTATTGAGGTGACTGTCCCTGGTCGAAGAGTGTTTGTTTCGGGTCAATCAAATACATATAACTGGCAGCCGTGGGAGTATACGAGGGCTGCTATATATATTTCTGGCATTATAATTAAAATGCGAATATTTATCATCAAAACCAGTTTTATTGTTTTTCAAAGTATTCTCCAGCATGATTTATACACTTTGAATGCGCTCAAATCAATTGTCGAATCATTTTTTCCACTCCGATTGAAACACCTCCAAAACATTGTTTTTGAACGCTTTAACAGCATCTTCTGACGACGAAAACCGTTGATGTGCGGGAATAAAATGAAGTCATTGGGTGCCAAGTCAGGGCTGTACGGCAGATGACCCATCAATTCGACGTTTTGGCCGGTCAAAAATGAGCTGGTTTGAGCCCATGTGGGAGAGCTAGCATTGTCATGGTGCACAATGATTCGTCTCCTCGTCTTTAGGCACACAAATTGTGGTGTACCACTCAGAATTGACCTCCTACGTTGTTCTAGCGGAACAGTCGCCACATGACCAGTTTTTCCGAAGAAACAGGCGACCATTTGCGTTTTTAAAAATTTTAATTTTAAAAATTTTAAGTTTTAAGAAAAAAAGTTATTCAAGAATTACCGTAGCTACCATTTCCTTGCTTGTTTCGCAATAGGATAGAAAATAGAAGTGTATAGGTATGGTGGGGAGCAAGTGCGTATTGTTGTTACTTCTTTTTTAATGAAATCTCCACTTTTGCGTTCATGACGAAAACTTTTGCGCTTTACGGCAGTCCCCACTTCACGCATCTGAACATTCGCACAAAACACAATTACTACGTTCTACTTTTTGCCATTCTTCAATTCTCTCTGTGTATGTGTGTTATTTTTTGTTCTTTCTTTTAATTTTGTGCAATACAACTTTACATTGTTTAATTGTTTTGATCTGGTTGAGGAAACGCGTTAAAAAACTACACATGCTCAGACTACACAACTTTAAATGAATACACCCGACGACAGAAAAAAGAAATTTCGAATTCGTTACAGCGCAACAGCATGGGAGCACCAGGCCCAACAAAAGGGTGACACTTTGTGACTCCAGTCAATAGCTATATTCTGTCTCGGCGAATGAGGAAAAATTGCTAAATTAATTTATTTGCAAAACTTGAACTTGTTTCTTTTCTTAATGGTAAATATGATGAATTGTAATTGTTTGCCGACGTAGACAAGCCACCTATCTATACGTTGCTTCAAACGGGGTTAACGAGATTTCTCTCTAATCGCAACCTGACGCCTAAAGTAGGTTAAAAGTTGTAGCTCAAATTTAATATGACCTTTTTGGTCTCTGCTGGGTGACAAGTTTGGGGCAAGATTATCATAATGATGTGATCAAATAATAGAAACATTTACCTACCCTAGGTGGGCTACAATTTACTAAGTGCGGTAATTGAAGAGAAAAGTTTGCTCTGGTTTGAACCCTCATGAGTTTTCACTTTTTAAGGTTGACTTAGAGAAAGGGAAACTTGAACTAAATTGCTTATTGAAACGCAACAAAGTTATTATCCTACAACCATAGAATTGAAGTATGGTTAAGTGGGTTCCTCAACTATACTATAATCCATAAAATTATTTATAAGAATTGGGTTAAGTTGTTTTTCAACAATAAGGATATTTTTAAGTTAATTATTTTAAAATTCATTAAATTCAAAACAGGAGTGATTTAGAAAAAAATCTGTTTAAAAAAACGTGTTTTATTTATTAAAAATTACTGAGAATCCAAAACAAATTTAGTTCAACGATTGTGGCCGAACTCATGGGCTCAAGAGACCCACAAAACGGTCCTTAATATTAAGAATTGTCAGAATATGTGGTTCGTACCAATGGGCTGAAAAATACCGACCTTCACATCCAAACATTGACTATAAATATAATTCTTATATCTGTTTTTTCTGAAGAGTGGTGGAGGGCATATTTTTATTCTGCCCGGCGGATCCTGACGTCTTTATTACTTCAAGTTGTTTTAATTTAATTTAAATAAAAAATAACACTTGTACAAATATGAGTTTGCCTTGAACTTCTCCGATAGTTCAATTCAAGTTAGCAAGTGTTTTTGTAGCGATTAAAATAAAATATAAAGATCAAAATACGCTAAAGATCAAAATACGCAAAATATTGACATTTGGACAGAAAATATTTTGACTTATTTTAATTAACCTTCACTACGGAAAGGAGTTTGTAATTATTCACTATATTTGCAACATATTTACAAAAATGTCGATCAGATCTCCATTTTGAAATACTTATAAATAAAAGAACATTAATAGATAAAACTCTTAACTCAGTTAGTTCCATTTCTAAGCAAATGACTTTCCAATAAATAACTTTCTACCATATTTTAATATCTGTATTTTCTCCATGTTCAAGAACAACAGATTTATTTCCTTAATATCCACATTAAACCTTTCCTCTCATATTTGATTTGAGGTGTCTCGAAAAACACTGGTTTTTTGTTTCGAATATTAAATACAAAAAGAAATCTCCGACATGAAGAAATACATTTCTTTTTAGAATAACAATACACTTATTTTGCATTCACAGCTGAATTTATAAAGTCATTCTTTTTTCTTTCTTTCTTTGCGTGGAAACCGAAACAATGAAGATTTATTCATGACATTAACGGTAGTTCGACAAAATTAACAAAGTGCAAATTATCTATCGATAATTTATGGTTTCGACTTTCGAGTAGTGGTAAACGATTAACATAATACTAAAAATCTTCGAACAGAAAAAACTAAGTATTGGAAAAGGTGTGGCGAACATGACTATGCGGCGGTATGCCGTCCCTATATACCCTTTTTTATGTTTAATATTGATGTCGTATACTACCATTACCTGTACTTTAAGATGTAAAAAAAACACTTTCATCTAGGGTCTCTAAAGTTGTTGCTGTTCATAGTTTAAAATTTAAAAAAATCGCAAAAATTTAATTTTTGCTCGCTTTTTAAAAATTGCAAATTTTGGCGGATTTTGAATTAGGTCTGCATTCCGGTTCGATATCATGGCATTATGGAATAATGTTTGCCTACGAGCATACTGCAAAAGTACGTTCTTCAGTAGAGTTTTATCCCTACAGTGATTTATTTTTTAGTACAAACTTTTGATTTATTTGATTAAGGCCCATTTAGTCTCGACGGTTGACGGTGGACGGTTGACGGTAGGCAATCAGCTATTTCAGTTGAGGGTTGCATTTTGCATGTGTTAGAGGGAGATAACTACAGTTTGACGGTTGACGACGGTAGACTTCTGCAGGTTGCAGAATCTACCGTCAACCGTCAACCGTCGAGACTAAATGGGCCTTTACTCGCATAGACATCGCAACGCTGTTGCTAGGATAGATTTCTTGGTGACAAAATACGCAAAGTTTGGCATATTTTCAAAATTTGTAAAACTCCTTCGCGACAAGGCGACGCTACATTAGAACTTGGTTTACTCAATAATTTGGCACATTTTAAATACGTATTGAAAATGTGCCAAATTATTGAGTAAACCAAGTTCTAATGTAGCGTCGCCTTGTCGCGAAGGAGTTTTACAAATTTTGAAAATATGCCAAACTTCCTATATATATTTCTGGCGTCATCTGACATTTTCATCGGAAAGTTTGACTTTTTTAACATAAACGTATTCAGAATGTTTTGACGTACGACCATCATTTCTGTTGTTTACAATGAATTGAAAAAATCAATTTGGCAAAAAAAAATGGAAATAACTCGTGAACATTTTCGTGCGATCATTTTCACAACTTTCGACGCGGATTATCACGACAAGAGTGCATCGATGAACTTAAATCTTTGTATGACGATGAAGCACTGTGAAAATCCTATAGCACTGTGAAAATCTGATTTCATAATTTCAATCGTGGCCGACGCTCGCTCAAAGACGAAGGTCGTCCAAAAACGGCCGTTGTGCCAGAGAACAGTGATGCCGTGCGTAAACTGATAATGCAAGATCGTCATGTGACATGCCGTGGCTTCTATCATTTCTTCCACTAGCATACATTCGATATTGCCGCCGTCAAAAAGGTTTGTTCTCGTTGGATCCCGCACAATTTAATAATCGCTCAAAAAAAGGCTCGTGTGCAAAGAAATTTTGAAAAAATTCAATCGAGGTGCTTCAAAAGACGTTTATAAGATCGTCACAGGTGAATCATGGATCTATGCGTATGAGCCCGAAACAAAACAGCAATTGACCGTGTGGGTCTTCGAAGACGAACCAAATCCAACGAAAGTTGTGGAAGAATCACTTCGAAGCAAATGGTGGCCTGTTTCTTCTGCAAAGCTGGTCATGTGGCGACTGTTCCGCTTAAGCAACGTAAGACGGTCAATTCTGAGTGGTACACCACAATTTGTTTGCCTGAAGTCTTCGGAGAAATTCGAAAAACGAACAAGAGGAGACGAATCATTGTGCACCATGACAATGCGAAGTCTCACACATCGGCTCAAACCAGCGCCTTTTTGACCGTCCAAAACGTCGAATTGATGGGTTTTCAGCCGTATATCCCTGACTTGGCACCCAATGACTTCTTTTTATCCCCGCACATTAAGAAAAAAATGAGTGGTCAACGATTTTCGTTGCCAGAAGATGCTGTTAAAGCGTTTAAAACCCATGTTTTGAAGTGGTCTTAATCGGAGCGGAAAAAGTCCTTCGACAACTGGTTTGAGCGCATGGAAAAGTGTATAAATCATGCAGGAGAATACTTTGGAAATCAATAAAATCATTTTTGGTGATAAATATTTGCATTTTCATTATTAGAAAGAAAATAGTCTGACAGTAGTATTAAAAGTATTTCTCTCGTATTTTTTTTTAATTTAACAAAATTTCAACATGCAACAAAATGATGACGCAATATTTAAAAAAAAAATCCCAAAAATCTCCAGTCGCACTATTGACACAATGACTCTAAAACAGACAAGCTACGACGGAGAAACAGAGTTCCAACCACCAAACCAAAAAATGAAAAAGAAAACCATGTCAGGCAAATTAAACAAGAATTGTTTTAAAAGAAATCTGTCTGAATGGATAAGATGGGATGCAATTAGGGTTAATAAAACATGAAATGCGTGTGCCAACAAGCCAAATGATAATTAACAAATAAAATTGTTGTTGCTTGGTTGGATTTTGTTTTACAAATTTATCTTCATATAAGTGCCATAAATTTGAATTTAGTTACAAATAAATTTCTTTTTGGTTTTACGTTTTTGTGAAGAAAAAAACTCTGTTTTTGCTGAGTGGGTTCGGGAGTGCAAAGTGAAAATATCCGCATTTCACTGCTGGCGGGGTTCATATGTGAGACCGATCGATTTTTGGAGTGTTTTTGAACGGAAGGTGTTGCTTTCAAACGAAAGGGAAACATTAATTTTAAATTACGAGATTTTTATCGTTGCTTTGGACTTTTACAGCAAAAGTAAAGTGAATTAAGACCTCATTTGCTGTTTTGCTTAGCTAAGACCAAATGGGAAATGTGACCTAGTTTTCGGCGTGTGCATGTGTGCTGTGTGGTTCTTTAGGCCACATTTAAGTTTATGTCAAGAAAAAAGAAGAAAAATACTGCTGATTTTTTGGTGGTATGTGCTGCTAGCCTGAACAGACACCACCTAAAAAAACCAAATAACCACAAGTTGTTGCTTTTGTTGTTTATTTTATTAACAAATTTTATACGTACGGACAGACAGGCAGACCGCCGGACGAACTTGCAGCCATACATACTTATTACATATGATTTTTGTTTATTTTGTAATTTAAGAAATTTCCGCTGATTTTAATTTAATTTATTATACTGTTTATTCAGAATTTTCAAGGTGGCATTCATTGCCACCTTGGCTTGGCCATTCATTCCAAAGACACAAAACATGAAACAAAGGGCATGTAAAGTAGGAGGTGCTGCGTGTTAATATTTGGCTATAAACGAATTTTATCTACTCCAGGAGGACAAAACAATTGTGGTTTGTTCGGGACCGTTTTTAGGAATGCCATACATGGAAAAGAAAATCTCGATTTGAAAACTTTAAAATTAAATTGGAAACTTATGCAGTTTTAATCGATGGAATAGAAATGCCAAAACTATTATTAAAACTATTGGTTGCCACAACCACCAGTTGTGGCAACTAAATACCTTTTTCTCGTACACTTGTATGACCAATCAATCAATTGTGATTACAGTAAAGTACCATCTTGTGGTATTTCGAACCGAATATCCATTACTAACATTTGTTAATTGTACTTATTTAAGAGAAGTTCCCTCTTGGACCTTAATGGCATGTTGAGGGAACTAAGAAAGTAATTACACTGAAAATGAAAAATATGCTTATATAAATAAGGTGAACTTAACCATAAATAAACATGATTTGGCCCCTACGTTATATAAGGTTAATTTGAGCATTTTGTTGTTGACTGGTATTTAACAATAATAATAGTTAATTTGATTATTCTATGGTTGAATTTTTTAACCATTAAAATTGTTAATTTTAAAATAATTATTGTTGTTTTAACAATGCATTGTTGAGTTTTTTTAACCTTAAAAATTGTTATTATTAAAATAATTATTGTTGTTTTACCAATGCATTGCTCTTAATCATGAAAATTGTTAATAAAAAAATTCATAGATAATTTATTGAAACAATACATGTTCAATTTAACAATGAAATTGTTATTATTATTAACTATGCAGATTGTTTTAGAAATCATTTTTATTGTTACGTTAACTAATAATTGGTTACCTCTTTTAACCAGAAATATAGTAACTTTTACAATTTTCAAAATTAAATTAACCTACTAATTATGTTTTTGTTTTATTTACATTTATTTGGCCTTTTTCATTATTATGACTTGGAACAGTTTTTATTGTGGTTCGAGACCTTTTTGTTGTTTCTTTTTCCGAATCAACTAAAAAAGTGGTGAAATGTATTGGCTACGGTTACCAGGCAGACTGTACAGCTTTTTCTAAACCCGCTTAGGGGGTTCTTCAGCAGTCTTTGGCAACGATTACTTCGGCTACAAATCAAATGACTTATACGGGAGTACCATTATGATTAATGAGAAGTACCCTTTGAGTATAGTCTTTGAACTGTGCGAAAAGCAATCTTCATAGTGCAATATCATTGCGCATTTGCATTTGGATCATTGAGCATTTGCATTTGGTGGTGGTTCTTTAAAAGAGCGAGATAAATTGTCTTTTGATCTTTCTCACAATTACAAACGTTCAGAGCAGAGGAAGAAAGGAAAAAGAGCAGAGGAAGAAAGGAAAAAGAGCAGAGGAAGAAAGGAAAAAGGAGAACACAAAGCAGATCAAAAACTTCGATAGCCGATAGAGCCGAATGATCATTAAGTTTTTGTTTATGTTGCACAATTTTCTGCTTCTCTCTTGAAAAAACCAACCTTATAAAATGTTCACTCAACTATTTTGTATGAACATTTGACCTAATATAACGTTATTTTGTCTTCGTTATCAAGCATTTACCATGAAAAATTTAACCAGACACATGGTTAAAAAAATCATTGTATTTTCGGCTCAGTGTATGTGACTTGTGACCACAGCTTGGCTATATTGATGTTTTCAGTTTCACTTGCATCAGCACAATCTTATAATCTAATCACAAAACTAGCCCGGTTGGCGGTCTGGCGATGCCTTAGAGAGATGAACGCCGTCCAATCAATATTGCAATGTATCGTTCGGGCTTAGGATCCAAAAGAGAGTACTTAGGCTCAAGTAGCTCAATCTTTTCTACTAGGCTCTTTTCATACTGGCCACTATGTCGGCTTGCTTTCAATTCTTTATGTTTGTTTTCTTCACAATCCCTGTCTTATAATGGGGCTTATGTTCAAAAGAAAGAGATGAATTGATGATTCCAGGTCAAAATTCACGACGCTTATTTAAAACTGAGCCGGAACTTCGATAGTACGTTTTTATAATTTTCACACGTTCAGTAGACTTAAATAAATGCATGATGAAATAAAAAACCCTACTTAATAGTTTGCATTTGAATTCCAGTTTCATAAATATGAAAATTGAAGAAAAAGTTGTCTTTACGTTCCTAACATTTCTTAAGCTGCAGTAGTTCAATCAAACCTTTATTTGGGCTCTCAATCTGATGTTTGAGTTTCGGACAATGTAATTTCATTTCAAAATGGAAAATCTTTTTCAACCAACTTTTGATGCTATGCCCGCCCTGCAGTCTTTCGTTTTGTGTATCATTATTTTCTTGGATAGCTTTTTTACACTCGAAGAAATTACACGACGGAGAAGTTAAATTTTATAAAAAATTCTAATGTCAATGAGTGGTTCGTTAAGGCAAAAGCTTTTGTCTACATGTATTAGAGAATATATATATAATGCAGAGAAGTGCCAAAAGCTCTGATATTTTAGTGTATCATTAGAAAGCAAAAGTTTTTTTTATCTCGCTACAACATTGAATTTAGTAAGATCTCAGGTACATTTTTGTAGGTGATTGTTTCCTTGAATTTTGAACGACCTGAACACGAAAAAAGGTAAAAAAAAAACGATTTTATAAATATTTTTCTTTTTGTTTATGTTTATTCGGTCTTTTATCATTATTGCTCTACGCACAGCTCGTAGACTATACGCAAAGGATAATTCTCATTGATTAAAAGGATTCTGCCGTATAAGTAATTTGATTTATTGCCGAAGTAATCGTTGCCAAAGATTGGCGGGTTTAGAAACAGCTGTACACTCTGCCTGGCAACTGTAGCCAATACATTTCACCAATTTTTACCTTGATTCTAAAAACGAAACAACAAAAAGGCCTCGAACCAGAATAAAAACTGTTCGTCATGATTTTTTTAAATTTTGCGATTTTGACCTTTAAGATGAAGTTTTTGATTTTATAGGTTTTTTTATATTTATTCGTGTTGCACTGTGATATCTAAATTCCTATGTGAATGTTCTAAAATTTAAATTAAATATATTCTTTAATATTTCCTGTTTTATACTAGAAAAACAAACGGCATTAAAAACTAAACACACACGTTGAAATGTAACCCGCTAATGAATTTCATGACACAGATCTGCTGTCATAAATGTTTGTAATGTCCTTAAGTTGATTTACTTATATAATATTCCTAAGTTCCATTTTAATTAAATAATTTTATGTTGAGAATGGTCAGGCCATTAACAAAAGAAAAACAACCCCCCGCACTGCTAATGTAGAATAAAACTATTTGAAAATGTTTTATTTTACTTATTTTTTATTTTATTTGAACGAAGCCAAACAAAATTCAAATAAATTTTCTTTTACAACAAAATTCTGTTTTCGCCGATCGCCCACTTCTACAACAAATTGGTTTTTGAACTTTGATCTAAGTAGAGAGAGCCAAAACGAAAATAAATCTGTGCTCTTAAGGCAAAATGACTTATGTGCAACTTTTCCAACTTTTTCGATAGAGCACTGTTGCGTTATTTTGCGGAAAAAATACAGACTCTCGGTATATTTTGTCTGTTAAATAGCTGCAGTTTTTTTTTGCCTACTTGGGACGATTTTCACAATTTTATTGGACCCCTTTTAAATATGGAATATAAAAGGGTTTCACTCAATACTTAGAATAAATTTAGCAGTCGTTTTTACCGCAAATACACAAAAAATAGAATTAAGAAAAATTTTAGGAATAACGCGGTAATTTGGTCTAGAAATTATCTTTAAAAATAAATTGTTTTCCTTTGAAAGAGCAATTAAATAGTTTTACCGTGGGACCAGAAAAATATATACAGGGTAGTCTATCTAGAGGTGGATCATATGTAATTTTGACACCGTAAGGTGTTACCCACTTTAACTCTTAACAGATAGTCAATATCGTATTTTTAAAAATATTTCAGTTATACAAATCCAAAGTAAAAAAAAATAATTTTCATGTAAAATGTACTATAATTTCGTAAGATTCGTAACAATAACATTTTTCGATTGTACAGGGTAATTTGCTTTTTTGCACTCCACACTGTGGCGGCAGTGTTTGTCGAAGAGAGTCGAAAGTGTACGTGGCTTATAGTGGCTGACGGGATATTTGTATTCTTCTGCCTTTCAATTGCCATCGTGCATTGGGCACGTAAGGAGAGGTCACTTTGTGTTGAAACGTATATCAAATGCGCACTCGATTATTGCAGTGCAGCGTGCTTTTCGTTTACGATTCGCTGTTCCCCCACGCGGACGTGTTCCTGGACGGCAATCAATTGTACATTGGGTAACTTCATTGAGAACAACAGGGAATGTGGCACGTGTACGAAGGGGGCCAGAGAGAAGGATTACAACACCACTGAACATCGAGAGAGTTAGAGCAGCAGTACTGCAATCTCCGAAACGCTCTGCTCGGAAGCAATCACTTGCTCTTGGCATTTCCAGGTTTTTTTTCAGCCGGCTCTTGAGGCAATGCAATTAGAGAATACATGGTTCCAACAGGATATTGCCACTGCACACACAGCGAGGGTTTCCATGCATTGTTTGAGGCAAGTGTTTCCTGGATGGCTTATCTCTTTGATGGATGATGTGAACTGGCCGGCAAGCTCAACAGACTTAGCCCCATGCGATTTTTTTCTTTGGGGTTAACCGAAGTCGAAGGTTTATATCAACCGTCCCAACACCTTGGAAGACCTAATAAACAATATTGAGGCTGAAATTGGAATTTTTTCGAACGCGTGCAGTTAAAAGAGTTCTTGCGAACCTCGACGTAAATAAATCCCCGGGCCCGGATGGTATCTCTGCACTTGTCCTATGTAAGTGCTCGTCGACGCTAGCCCGTCCATTACGCAACCTTTTCAACCTTGCTTACCGTGCGGGAGTTTTCCCAGCGTGTTGGAAGGTTGCGAACGTCCAGCCGATCCCTAAAAAGGGTGAAGCCAATAATCCTGCGAATTATCGGCCAATTGCGATTTGCTCTGCGCTCTCCAAGGTAATGGAGAGCATGGTAAATCACCATCTTGTGAGGTATTTAGAGACCAACGACTTGCTAAGTGATCGACAGTATGGCTTCCGTAGAAACCGCTCTACGGGAGACCTGTTGGCGTTCTTGTCGGAGCGTTGGAGTCGGTCTATCCACCAGTTTGGTGAGAGTAAGGTCGTGGCTCTAGATATCTCCAAGGCCTTTGATAGAGTCTGGCATGGTGCACTCATATCAAAGCTGATCGCTTTTGGTGTCGGTAATACATTTGCTCGGTTTATATCGAGCTTTCTTAGAGATCGCACTATTAGAGTTGTTGTAGATGGGTTCTCATCCAACACACATAGGCTGACCGCAGGTGTACCACAGGGCTCTGTCCTTTCTCCCTCTTTATTTCTTATTTTCATTGACGATCTATTGGGTCAGACCGTGAATCCAATCTACTCTTTCGCAGATGATAGTAACCTCTGTCATTCGTATTCATTCGACCGTAGGCCGAGCCTTCAAGATATTGAAGACAAAAGGCGAATTATGGATGAGACACTTGGCCGGGATCTACTGGCCATTTCCGAATGGGGTCGAGTGAATAGAGTAGATTTTAATGCACGTAAGACACAGTGCTGCTTGTTGTCTCACAAGCGATTCGCTGACCCAACAATATCGTCAATTTCTCTCGATGGTACGGATATTGAACAATCAGAAGCTCTCGATGTTCTGGGCATGAAAATACAATGTGACGCTCGTTGGGCGAGACATGTATTCGAAGTGTCGAAAGAAGCACTCAAGTGCATAGGCTTTTTAAAGCGGTGCAAGAAATACTTCACTCCTACTGATCTTTTCAATATCTATACATCTTTCATCAGGCCGAAGATGGAATACAACTCCCATATATGGGCAGGTGCTCCAAAATCATCCTTGGAGCTACTTGACCGTGTTCAAAGGAGAGCGATGGTGCTGATAGGTGACAGTAGGGTATCCAACTCTATTGTTTCCCTTGAGCATCGTCGGAATGTGGGTTGCGTGACGCTGTTCTATCGTTACTTTCATGGTGTGTGTTCATCAGACATCCGTCGCCTTATTCCTGACGTGAGGATGTTCGGCAGGGATACGCGACTTTCTAGGAATTCACACCCGTTTGTTATCGATTGGCCAGTTGACCGCACTATACACTACAGATCAAATTCGTTTTTCGCTCGTACAGTCCGTATGTGGAATCGACTTCCGGCAAATGTATTTCCCACTAATTGCGACATCCAGAAGTTCAAGGCAAGCGTCAACAAACATTACTCCCTCTTTCCCCCCTCCGATCCATTAATTTCCACTCGCCAACGCAATGCACCGCATGTATAGGGGGCATCCCCTGAGTGTTGGTTTTAAAAAAAAAAAAAAAAAAAAAAAAAAAAAAAAAGAATACCAGTCGACATGCTTGTTAGAGTTTATGTGTGTGGATAGCGAAGATCGACATTTGCCAGATACACTATTTAAGACCATGTAATTTTAAAATCCCATACAGTTTAATATTATTAAAATATAAAATAAATATTTCTAAGGTTCATAATTTTTTTATTTCATTCCCATATAAGCAAATTTCCGCGCTCCCTGTAGATAAATAATAAATATTCGACCTTTTGTATCTATAAGATGAAATAATTAAATATTCGAAATAGAGCTTGAATATTTAATTAGTTCGACTTAATAACATTTTTCTAAAAACTGTAGGGTGATTCATCTAGAGATTTCAAAATATAAAAAAATACTAAAATTCAAATCAAGTGTAGAATCTTTATTGTTCATACGAAAGGACATTGTATGGCATTTAATTTATGAATATAATTTCCTTCAAATGTTGGCAACTGTAATATGGAAATTAGCGTTCGGCGAAAAACAAGAAGATCCGCTGTTTTCGACTAAAATTGTGTTCAGTGATGAGGCCCATTTCTGGCGCAACGTCAATAAGCAAAATTGCCGCGTTTGGGCTGAAGAGGAACCAGAAGAGCTTCAAGAGGTGCCATTATATCCAGAGAAAACCACGGTTTGGTGCGGTTTAAGGGCTGGTGGAATTATCGGTCCATATTTTTTTTTTAAAATGATGATGGTCGAAACGTAACTTTCAATGGTGCTCGCTATTGCTCTATCATATCGGGCTATTTACTTTCTGAAATTGAAGCCCGTATTCTTGACGACATTTTGTTTCAACAGGACGGTGCCACTTGCCATGCAGCTAGTGGATCTAGTGAAAGGTAATTTCGAAGAGCACCTAATTTCACATTTTGGACCGGTGAATTGGCCGCCTAGATCTAGTGATATCACACCTTAAGACTTTTTTCTTTGGAGCTACGGAAAGTCTATGCTGACAAACCAGCTATGATTCAGGTCTTGGAAGCCAAAATTACGCGTGTCATTCACGCCATACCGGTCGAAATGCTCGAATGAGTCATCCAAAATTGCACCCTCAGAATGAACACCCTGAGGCATAGTTGCGGCCAACATTTGAAGGATATTGTATTCAACAATAAATGGCATACAATTTCCTTCGAATGAATAAAAAAAAATCCACACTTGATTTGAAACATGGGATTTTTTTTTATTTTGAAAAAAAAATACCTCTAGATGGATGACCCTATATATTCTAATGAAGATAAATTACGATTTTGCCGGTATCATATTACCGTAATCATATTATTGTTAACATAAATCCAAAAAAGACTTTCGTCGCACCAACCATATTATTGCGACAACCATATTTTTTAATTGATAAATTTGCCGATAACACTATTGTGACATTTCAACAATATTAATATTGCCACAACCATAATATTGTCAACATAAAATTCAAAAAGCAATACTGTGGTCGACACGAACATAATTACTTTGCAGAGAACATATTATTGTTGCAGTCATCATAAAGTAGACATATCTTTTCTCAGCGTGCAGACAATGCGTTTATTAATAAGAAGTTTTGACCGAAATGCGGCAGCCATCGCCCTGCTCTACGCCATTTGTGCAAAGCAGTTGGTGGGACAAGCATGCTATTGGACAAAACTCAAGGTCGCCGTTCTCATATTATGTGCCTTGGCGAAAATAGGGCTGACATAGCCGTGATTGCCCGACTTAATCCTGGACCATCGATCGAAAAAACTCAACGTTTCACGCACCAGCCTGAAGCGAACTTTGCACAAAGACCTTGCAATATTCTCGTATATAGTCAAACAGATTTTTAGACTGGGCCTTAGTTTTTAGCTCGGAATGGGCAACGATTTTGCTTTAAAACCCCATCTTTTTTTGGCAAATCCCTCAACTTTTTAAGAAGGAACTTAACGGCGAACTTTTTCTCAAATCAGTGAGCTATACAAGAATAATTTTTATACCCACTGACCGGGGACCTTCTGTTTAGCGCCGCCTCTGAACTGCTACTACATTTTGCACAGAAATCGACCGTTTATGTTCAATGTGACCAGACTATTTTATACGTTCTTTATCGAAAAATTATTGCTGTAAAATAGTTTTTTAACTTTTATATAATCGGAAAAATGGCTGCTATTATATTTTTGGGCTTAACATAAAATCAAGCTGTTTGAATTGTATTTAATCAGTCAGCTTACTTTTTAAAAAAAACGCAAAGATTGAAAATGAGCGCAGTCTTGTGAAAAATGCTTCGAAAATTTAGCTTTTAGCACCAAAATGGCGCTGTCCATGAATAATGAATTGTTGTTTGACCTTACAAAAAATAATTTTTTTTTTTTTAAATTTTAAAACAAATTGGGAATTGGATCGCCCTATATAAAATTCTTACAGCACACAACCTTTGGGGGATTCCAAACAAAACTAATACATAATCTGTTAAACAAGATGAAAATAAAAGCCGAAAAAATCTAAAAATTTCTTTGAATTAACTTTTTTGTTCTCGCTCTCTTCGCGTTAATTTCATAAAAATCGTTCCACGGAATCGTTTTTTTTTCTTCTTAAAACACTATGTGTTGGCTGGCACGTACAAATATCATATTTTTATTGTCATTTCTTAATATTCTGTTTACTTTGTATTTTTTGTTGTTTTTTTTTTTTTGTATTAAGTCAATATTTATTTTCTAATTATTTAATTGTACACAGTGACACACGCGGTAGAAATCTTGATTATTTTTTGTTGTTGTGTTTTTTTCAAACTAAATATTATCTCATATGTGGTGTTTCTCGTGAAAACAATCAAAAGATTTTAATTTTCAATTTTGAATAAAATAAACATTAAAATTGCAACGATTTTAATAGAAGTTTGGAGAAAAAAGTGAAGCAAGTATTACATATATTAACGTAATTTAATTTATAAAATGCGTAGGCAGCTTCAAGAATCGTTACTAATTTATTTCATTCACTTAAATTTACAACAAGCATTGTAGCAGATTAACATTTCACAATGAGCCATAGAAATATTCATAATAATTAACAGATCGGCGCCGCTAACTAGAACTCTGGGCTAACACAACTCGAGGCATAAGTGGCTAAATGAAGAAATGATTAAATAATGTGTGGACAATCTAAAAATAGAGAAAGCGTGTATGCTAATAATACCGTGATTAATAAATGAATGGATTTTTTTTGGCTACAAAAAAACAAGTATTTAAAAACTTTTTATAAGTCATGACAAAATACCAGGGTGTCCCTGTGTAGAATTATTTAAATTTTCATGGTTTAAAGTCTTTATGAAAAGGTAGACCGATATGGTTCAACTTCGGCCTAAAAGAATATAATTAATAACGAATTTGATGAAGATTAAATCGCGAGAGTTGATGATGCGTCCAGTTTTTAAACAAATCGAATTTTGTCGTGGTGGCGTAGTGATGGGAACTGATATGTGGCTTCATAAAGAAAAACTTCAATATTGCGAAGAGCTTCATTCTACTGGGTATATTATTTGAGATCAACTACAATATCATCAGAATATGATGGCACACAACCATGTTTTAATTCACGAAACCAAATTACGGGGGTTGCTATATATATTTCTGGCCTAGTCGACACTAAGTGTTGCCTGGCCCCATCTTACATTTCCATTGGAAAGTTTGACATTTTTTAGCATTAACGTACTCAGAACGTTTTGACGTACGACCATCATTTGTGTTGTTTAAAGTGAATTAAAAAAATTAATTTGGAAAAAAAGGGAATTACCTCGTGAACATTTTCGTGCGATCATTTTTCACAACTTTCGACATGGATTATCACGACAAGAGAGCATCGATGAACTTAAATCTTTCCTATAGCACTGGTTTAATAAATTCAATCGTGGCCCACGCTCGCTCAACGACGTGAAGGTCGTCCAAAAACGGCAGTTGTGCAAAGAACATTGAAGCCGTGCGAGAACTGATAATGCAAGTTCGTCATGTGACATACCGTGAGATAGAGACCGTGGGCAATTCTACCACCAGCATACATTCGATATTGCATGAACACCTGGCCGTAAAAAAGGTTTGTTCCCGTTGGATCCCGCACAATTTGACAATCGCTCAAAAAAAGGCTCATGTCGATTGGTGCAAAGAAATTTTGAAAAACTACGATCGCGGTTCTTCAAAAGACGTGTATAAGATCGTCACAGGTGACGAATCATGGATCTATGCGTATGAGCCCGAAACAAAATAGCAATCGACCATCGAAGACGAGCCAAATCCAACGAAAGTTGTTCGTGGAAAAAGCACTTCGAAGCAAATGGTCGCCTGTTTCTTCGGCAAAACTGGTCATGTGGCGACTGTTCCGCTTGAGCAACGTAGGACGGTCAATTCTGACACCACAATTTGTTTGCCTTAAGTCTTCAGACAAATTCGAAAAATGAACAAGAGAAGACGAATCATTATTCACCATGACAATGCAAGCCCTCACACATCGGCTCAAATCAGCGCCCCTGACTTGGCGCCCACTGACTTCTTTTATTCCCGCACATCAAGAAAAAATGCATGGTCAACGATTTTCGTCGCCAGAAGATGCTGTTGAAGCGTACAAAAACCATGTTTTGAAGGTGTCTCAATCGGAGGGGGAAAATTGCTTCGACAATTGGTTTGAGCGCATGCAAAAGTGTATAAATCATGCGGAGAATACTTTGAAAAACAACAAAACCATTTTTGATGATAAATATTCGCATTAGGCCGGAAATATATGTAGCAGCCCTCGTATGCATTACAACAGTATGTTGTTTTCACAACCATATTATAATTACAAACAAGTAAAGAAGGATTTACAGAACTATATTTTGGATCCCTCACATCCATATTTCGATTTTTACAACCTTATTATGATCAAACATAAATAGAGTATGACTCACACAACCATATTAAGAAGCACAGAACAACAATATGATTAACATTCGACATTGGAAGAAAAAAGCCTCTAAGGGTCATAAACTTCGATATTTTTTGGAGATGCAGTTTAAATAATTTAACATTTAAAAGGTTGCAGGCTAAAAATATGTTTAATTGATTAATTAAAGCTAAATCAATTATGAGTAAATGAGAAAACAAACTGAAAGATTTACTTTATAAGCCAGTGCGGTTGGCAGTAGGTATGCAATGGTACTCCCTCCGCGTATAGAATCTTTCTATTGAATTTCGATTAATGAGTGTTGCTGATTTTTTTGTATTTACTACGGCCATAACGCTAAAGCCATTGACCGATTTCGACTAACAAAATTACGAATTGATTACACATTTTGCGGTTTGAAGTATTCAGCTAACGGGTATTTATTTAATGACCATTTCAATCCGTGACTTTTTCAAGTCAGTCAAAATGATTCATTGTAATAGACTCAGCATTTATAACCCCACTCCTTTCCCACTCACCCCAAAATAAACTGTATTTACTTCTAAAGTACATAAGATTTTACTTTTGCTATGGCGCTACACAAAGCGGGAGAATATGATTTGTTTGTTAATCGGTTAATAAATATAAAATACTATAACTTTTTCTATATTATGTAGAAAAACTAAATCTTTAAAATCTAGTAAACCAAAGAATCACCATGAAAACTTAGAAGAATCTATTGAAAGTTTATGTCAATAATCCTTTTACTTTCTGGACAGTCGACCCAGCTGCCTCTTTTCTGTTATTCCTCAGCGTTTTCGTGTCATTATTTAAGTGTCATTGGACTTACCGAAATCCAACCCAATCTCAACAGATTTTCATTTTTTTTCTTTACATATATTGTTGAGCAAGAGTGTCTTGATCCCTAAACGGCATTGTTTGAAATAAATTGCATAGCATACATTAATCACTTCCAGGTTTTAGTTTTGTCGGTCTTTCGTTCATACTGTGGTAGATGTCCCCACCATATCAAAATGTGGACTAAGAACTAGCTACGTAGTGTTGTTTCCTTTTAATTTTTATGTGTCACATTTCTGAGGAGGCACGACAGAAACAAACTAGAAATAATATATACCGCCCAATATGAAATTCAATGAATTATTTCTAAAAAAGTTCAGCCTACACAACCAAGCTTGCAGTTATAATAAATTATTTGTTTTCTTGATCAGTTGTTGGCTAGTACAATAAATTTCCTGGAAAAATAATGGTTGGCACAACTTCCATTTGGCATTACACTTTTTGTATGGAACGAGCAGCTTTCTGCAAAATGGTTGGTTGGAATAACAACTAGTCGTGACAACTAAGTATTTTTTCCGCATTTCATGACGAAATGTCTACGGAATTGTTACAAGTACGAGGGCATATCAATAATTCCGTGACTTTTCCAACTTTCCTTGTAGTTGTATGAAATGCAACACTGTTCCCATCAAGTGCCATCTGTTAATAGACTACTGTCAAATTTTGAGAGGTATAATAATAATAACCCTGCCGGCAACTCAACTAACTTTTAAAGCACTTTAATCTGACTATTTCTCAACTAGTTGTGGTTGATGCTTGGATTACTTTTAGTTAAGCCAACTGACTATTTGAACATTGCGATGTCCTAGGCAGTAGTCAATTGTCCGACACTGCATGACATTTCAACTAACTTGAAGTTAGTTGCTAAAAGTTAGCAAACTTATAGTTAGCTAAAAGTTAGCTAACTTATAGTTAGCTATAAATTAATTACAATTTTGTTGGCTTTAAGTTGACGTTATCTAACTCAATTATTAGTTAATAGGTTATGGTATGCTTTCTTAAAATATGCTACAAATTCGTTACCAGTTTAATTATCCTGTTTGCATAATTTACCAAAAATGTTCTCTTTTTGTTAAAGAATTTTATTTCCTTCTTCTATGGAAAATATTTGTAACCAAAGTCACAAGTAAAAAATAAAAACAGAAGTTTAGTAAAAGTACAAGAAACATATATTAAATCCTTTAAATTACAAAATTAAATATTTTCAAATTATAAAATTAAAAAACTTTAATAAAAAAGAAAAAACTATCTACGAGTATATAAGAATACAAATATTAAGATTAGTGGATTTTATTTTTAATACATTCAGCACGTATTTTCATCTGAAAACTGCACATCAGCGGAGAAGCAGGCTTCTGATTCAGCTAAATTATGTGTAACAAGTCTATTTGAATACCCTTCTTTATCCTTTTTAAAACGCCTTCTTAAATGTCTCTTGCTTACACTTCTCATCGTAATGTATTTGGATCAAATATTTTCAATTTAAACGCAGTCACAATATATATGGGTAGCTTTTTTAATATTTATGTTTTTATTTTTATTATTTTAATTATATTGCACACTTTAAACACAATTAACTGCACGCACGAGACTAATCAAAACTTTTTACTTTAAATCCACACAAAAATGACAAATATGTAAAACAAAATTGCGAATAGAAAAACAACAGAAACAATTAATAACTGTTAACAGTTAAATTCCCTTTAAAACAGAAAAAAAATTCCCAAAAAAAACTCATTGCACAAAATATGCTTGGTTTGGTTTTGGGCATTTCTGCATTACATTGTAGTTAGCTTATAGTTAGGTAATAAAAGTTAACTTGAAGTGCGTTATTTTCGTAGTCGACTACTGAATTGCTTGCAGGGAAGAGATAAACAGAATTTAGAAAAAACCTCAAAAAAAACTGCCTTTTTCTAAAAAAAAATAAGCATACTTTACCTCTTAAAAGGGGATAAAAATCAAATTATCTGGATAAGTGGAAAATTGTATCAGTGGAAATAAGTAGCAATAAACAGGAGGTCAATGGCGATCCCACTTATCCAGGTTCGACTGTAGATAATATTGACGATTAAGCTTAATATGGGAAAGGGGTCAACAAATCGAGGTAACTTTTTTGGTATCGCAAATCCCACCGAAATACGACTTAGCATACTATCTTTAGAAACGAAAAATTAACTACCAAATTTGGTAGGAAAAACTCAAACAACAACGGGACATGATTTTTCGTAGAAAATAATTTATTTCAAAGTAAGATGGTTGCTGTATATATTTCTGGCTTACGTAACACTAAGTGTTGCCTTGCGCCATCTGACATTTCCATTGGAAAGTTTGACATTTTTTAGCACAAACGTACTCAGAACGTACGACCATGATTTGTTTTGTTTACAGTGACATGAAAAAATCAATTTGGCAAAAAAAAATGGAATTAACTCGTGAACATTTTCGTGCGATAATTTCTCACAACTTTCGACGTGGATTATCATGACAAGAGTGCATCGATGAACATAAATCTCTGTATGGCGATGAAGCACCATCCTATAGCACTGTGAAAAACTGGTTTAATGAATTCAATCGCGGCCGACGCTCGCTTAAAGACGAAGGTCGTGAAGGCCGTCCAAAAACGGCCGTTGTTCCAGAAATCATTGATGCCGTGCGTGAACTGATAATGCAAGATTGTCATGTGACATACCGTGAGATAGACGCATCCTTGGGCATTTCTTCCACCAGCATACATTCGATATTGCATGAACACCTGGCCGTAAAACAGGTTTGTTCTCTTTAGATCCCGCACAATTTGACAATCGTTCAAAAAAAGGCTCGTTTCGAAGAAATTTTGAAAAAATACGATCGCGGTGCTTCAAAAGACGTTTATAAGATCTTCACAGGTGACGAATCATGGATCTATGCGTATGAGCCCGAAATAAAATAGCAATCGACCGTGTGGGTCTTCGAAGACGAGCCAAATCCAACGAAAGTTGTTCGTGGAAGAATCACTTCGAAGCAAATGGTAGCCTGTTTCTTCGGCAAAACTGGCCATATGGCGACTGGTCCGCTTGAGCAACGTAGGACGGTCAATTCTGAGTGGGGCATCGTTCATCTTGTTTACTTTATTGTCTTTGGTTTGCACGAGTCTTGACAATTCATATTTGGCAGTCGTGAAGTAGAGACGTGGCAAATTATTATGGAAAAACATTCGATAAACCAACGTGTTTTAATCGTCACAGTGACGATGAGAAAGTTATGTGAAATTTTTGGGGGAAACAACGTGCCAACAAAACGCACTGTTTATAGTGTAGTGAATTATTTCGAAGAAAGAGGGTCTGCAGCTGATAGGTCCAAGCATGGACCACAACGTACTGCAAGATCGGCTAAAAACATTACGGCTGTTCAAGGAAGTGTTTAAAACAATCCATCAACCTCAATTCGACGCCGTGCTGAATGTAATGAAAAATGTGCCTAAAATTGCTCGCATTTGTGAGGCGGACATTTATCTGATATTGTACTCCATACATAATTGCCGACTTTAAATAAAACATTAATCAATATAAGATCCATTCTTTTTCATTTAATCAACAATTATAAACAAACAAAGTAGTATACCTTTCCGACGGACACCCTGTAGTATAATCCATATTATCGCTCAACTGTCTTTGTAGCTGTAAAACTCCAAATTGATAATTTCTTTTATACATTTCTAAAGTTAAATTGGTATATCCGAGGATGATACTCGTACTGCTGTATTGTTTTTTTTTTTGGCCTCTGATGCCAAATTGTTGGTCGAAATTACCCAAAAAAATCGGCAAGCTATTAACGCAGTGATACTGTTGCCAATATCTATGCCCATTGTTTTCTAAAATGGTAGATACAAAAATACATAGAACGGAGTCATTCGAACGGGAATGAGCCAAAATATCAAATATGCCGACTAACAATTAATACTTTTACGTTTTAGAGTAAACTTATTTTATATTAAGACCTTCAAATGTGAAATTAGGACGTTTTCATAAGGTCCGCCAGGATATTCGCCCAATCACCAAAAGTCTTCGATTCGCCATACCTGAAAACCCTGTGTCGCACTCTGCAAAACTTCCTTAGTAAATGCAAAAACAAAAGACAAAAGAGAAAATAAAGACAGAAATCTTACTTTTGAAGGTACAGCATGAAAAGGGAAATCCAAAGAGGTAAACGAGTAAAATTTTCACTCTTAGAGGTAAATTCTAAAATATCAAGTTAAAGAGGTTCAACTCATGCTTAAGATTTTTTTTTTATTTTTTTCGAAATATGCAGGGTCCGTTAAAAGTGTTTTACTTATAGAGGATTCTCACTTATCCAGGTTCGACCGGATAAAATCCTTAAATATCAAAAATATTTATTTCGGCCAGATAACCGAATACATAAAATTTAACCATCAATTGGACCAGTTAACAAACTATCGTGGTAACCGAATTTAATCTGGCACAACAACCAATACATGGAATTGTTTAGTTTCAATAATCATCTTAATCTGTTAGGATTACCGATACTTATTCTCCTCAAACGAAAGTTTCAGTTCCCTCTACTTAAAATTGCTGTATGCCCAATCAACATTCGGTTGTAGGTATGGAATATATGGATAGTAAGTTTAACCATTAGCATTCGGTTGACAAAAAATCGGTTGTGCCAACAAATCTGATCTTTGTGTGCACTCAAGAAATGAGTCATTTTTTCCGATTTCTCTCCACGGTTCCAGCTCACAGTCTTTGGCATATAAAAAATTGTCAGCTGTTACCATCACGTTTTTTTTGTAGTTTAAAGTCCAACAACGTTAGCATTTACAAAGAAATGAAACTGCAGAAAACCAAAGCAAACGTTTTTTTTCTGCTGCATCAGCAGTTACGGCAGCATTGACAACAAGCCGAGGGAAAAAGTAAACCGCAAACTTGTGTAAAAGTGTAAAGAAAAAAACCAGCTACGTTCCGCACAAATACAGAGACAGGCTTTTAAAGCGAAACAAGAACAAGAACCAGAACCAAAAACCCACAAACGCCAAATGACAAAACCAAAAAAGCAGCAACAGTGTCTCCAAGTCCGTCTGTCGGTACGTCCGTCCGTCAGTACGTCCATTCCACCCGTCTGTTCTGTGTTAGCGTTCGCTGTGAAATGCAAACAAACAAAATGTCATGACGTTTATAATATTAAATACTCGTACATTGATATTAAATTAAATTTTATCATAATAAAAGCAGCAACAATAACATGCCGACAGACAGACGGACGGACGGACGAACAGAGAGACAGACAGCAGAACTCATACTGCAGTTGTGGTGCTTTGTTGTGTATATAGCCGGGATTGTCTGTCTGTAT
The DNA here is from genome assembly GCA_963513945.1 of Hydrotaea diabolus. Classification (NCBI taxonomy): domain Eukaryota; kingdom Metazoa; phylum Arthropoda; class Insecta; order Diptera; family Muscidae; genus Hydrotaea; species Hydrotaea diabolus. The sequence continues at coordinate 94,546,205 of OY740718.1, forward strand.
GCAACGACGAGCGTATCTGAATCTCGGGCTGTATGTTCATGTTCGCCCGTATGTTTGTCCGTCCGTCCCACTGTTTGTAAATGTAATTTTCTTTGAAGTTTAGTGCAAAATTTAACAGTCAATCAACGGCGTTTGTGGCAAAAGGTTTAAACTCGTTTTTAGAGTTTCAAACTGAAGCGTTTTCTAAACACACACAGGCATACTTAGAGATGCACGCACGCACACAAGCGGTTTGAACTTGAAAACGTTTTGAAAACGGGTATACGCGCAGAGTAACCGGTAGAAAGCGGTCGAACAACGGTTCGTTCAATCGGCGGCTTTTAAATAACATTAATAGTATTTTAATGAAAAATTAAAGTGTTTTTGTGAATAAATTAATAATAAACAAACCAAAAAAATACGCATTATACGAGTATCCGTAAACAAACCGAAAAAAACGTAAATAAATGATTTTGCACTCAAATGTTAATGTGCTGAAAAAGCAGAATATCTTAAAAGAAAAATATTTAAATAAATAATTGCTACGTTTTAAGTGGGGAAAAGTGTGCTTCTTAACAACAACAAATAATAAAATCTTCTAATAGTAAAGCAAGTCAATATAATTAATGGTTTTTATCTCAGCGACAATTTAAAAAATTAAGAAAAGGGGAAATATTGAAATAAAACTGAAATAAAGTCCACACAGAAAAGTTTCGAATTCCAATGAAATCGACCGTTTTTTAGAATACAAAAATTTCGGACAAAAAAATACAACCTACTCGCGGAAATGTAAACAATTCATAGTTGAGGGGTTCACATTTGCGATTTCGTTCATGATTTCGAATTCTAAATTTTGAAACTAGATTTTTTGAATAAAAAAATTTTGTCCAAAAAAAAAATACATCCCACTCGCGGAAACGGGAACTATTAATTGTTAAGATGTTCACGTTCACGATTTCGAATCCTAAAATTTTGAAGCAAGATTTTTAGAACAAAAAATTTCGTCCAAATAAAAAAAATAAATCCCACCCGCGGAAAAGTGAACTATTCATTATTAAGGGGTTCACGTTTGCGATTTTGTTCACGATTTCGAATCCTGAAATTTTCAACGAAGAAAGTGCGGTTTTTTACTGAAATGAACTTCTATTAATAAATTCAATTTCCAATATCTTAAAAACAAATATTTTATTGATTTAAAAAATTCATTTCGTGCAAAGAAAAACTAAATTTTGTTGTCTAAATAACAATACGGTGTTCATGCTGGATCGTTCCTATTTTAAAATTTTCACGTTTCCGCGAGTTGACTGTAATTTAAAAATTATAGAAAATTCTCAAAAATTAATTGACAACACTATTACACTAAGTAAATTCTGAAACACTAAACTAAAAATACCATTGACTAAAATTAAAATATCCCAAAATTTTCCAATATTTCCGATAAAAAATAATAAAATTACTCTGAAAACAATTTTAAAACAAGTCTCGAAATAACAATGCTGTACTTCTTTAAATGACAATTTAAAATCCTGGCCCCCTAAAATCGAAAATCGCATTTGATAAAATAAAAATGTGCCGATTATTTTTGTAATCAAACTAGGGTTCTACGAGTATACTTAAGACTAAAATTCGACTTTGAGACTATTACTACAAAATCAAAAGTGGACTTTTAGACTTTTCGTCTTTTTAGTATAAACAATCAGTGATCGTAATCAAAATAATGTTGTACTTATTTCAATGACCTTTTTAATTTCTGGCCCCCTTAACTCAAAAATCGCATTGAATAAAATAAAAACTTCTCGAATATTTTTGTAATCAAACTTTTTGGCTCGTTTTGTTTTAGTAGTTTTCGTAATTGTCACGACCAAATTTGTGTGTTGCAACAGTCGATTATCGATTAGTCGACTCATCGACTTTTTGTTGCAAAAATTGAAAAAGTCGTGATGGACTTTTGCGTCCGATTTTAATTGACTTTTGCTTTCGACTTTTTGCTATCGGCTCAACAAATATTTTTACCCTGCACCATAATGTGGAGCAGGGTATTATAAGTTAGTTTCAGGACAAATATTTGAGCTAGACCCACCTTTAAGTCTACTCATCGACTCAGAATCACAAGCCGACACGCCTATCTGCCCATCCGTCTGCTGTCCATCAAAAGCTTGTTATGGAACTGTTAGTTGGGGACGCACAAAAACCCCTAAAATTACGTAATTAATGGACTTTTTGGCTTATGCGGCCTAGAAACAAACCGTATTTTTAAAGCGGGCGATTAATACATTTTGCTACGAATCCAAATATGAAGTCATTTTTACAATTGGCTGAGATTAGTGACGGACGCAAGGTTTGATCTGGCCGAACTTAACGTAGTTTTTACTTGTTCTCTTTATTTTGAGTATACGAATTAATGAATTGTTAATGTATATATTTAAGAAATTAAAACAAGACAAGTAAAATCGTTGTTAAGTTCGGCATAACAGAACCTTGTCTACACCAGCCGTAACTAGGACACTAAAGCGCAAAATTTTTTACCATCCGCCCCTCGAAAATTTCATGAAGGAAAAGTTTTACAAAAATTTGAATACTCAAATATTTTTCTTCAAAAAGTCGGAATTCGACTTTTAACTTAATTTTTTTAAAAACTATGTCGAAAGTCGACTTTTGGCCTCGGCTGTGTAACCCTAGTAGAAAATAATGCACGGAAAATAGTTTGAAAAGTTAAATAATTAAAAAGGTGAAGGAAAGATAAGAAAATCTTTAGAACAATTACGGCGATAGCATAGAGCCTATACTAACAAGTCAACCGCTTCGGACAAACCGTAGACTAAGAACTTGACGTAGCCCCCAGCGTTGTCAAGTCGCAGTGGCTAACTGATAAAAGCTTGTCGTAAAATCACGTAGACGCCTAATTTCTTCTCTTTCAATTTGGAGCGTTGCGACGACTGTGTGGCATTTTATGCCGACTTGTTATCGAGCACTGGCCACAGTGAGACGGTTGGCATCGATCTATATCTAGGAGCATTGACGGTAACGAGAATGTGTTTTGCCTGTCGGCATAGCTGCTATTCCACGAATATTTTCTTTGTTTAAAAATCGAATTTCCGGCTAACATTTCCAGTTTATTGACTGAGAACTTGATGTAGCACCCAACGGTGTCAAGTCGCAGTGGCTAATTGATAAAAGTTTTTGTTAAATCACCTAGACGCCTAATTTGTCGTAAACTCTTTGGAGTGTCACTTAGTCTCGACGACTAAGTGACATATTATGTCGACATGTTATCGAGCACTGACCACAGAGAGTCGGTTAACATCGATCTAAAGCGAGGTTTATTGACGGTAATGTGTTTTGTCTGTCGGCAAAGCTGCAATTTCAAGAATATTTTCTTTGTCTAAAATTCGAATCCTTAGCTAACATTTCCAGTGGCAAAACTGGCGTTGTCTACAATCGTTACAAGCATTATTAAATGACTTAGTTCAAGCTTTCCAATAAAATCAGAAATTTGAAAAAATAATCAGTACTTTTTATAGAGCCGATTTAAATTTACAATTTTAACTGGTCCACCCAATATACTGAATTTGAGCAAGATCGGTGTTATTATATGAAGGAAGAAATATATAAAAACATAAATCAATGTGGCTTGTGGTGTAAAGCAGGACCTCAATCGACAGGGATCTTTGAACGGGGGCTATACGAGAACATGAACAGATATGGGTCATTTTCACCAGAGTTAATTTCTGGTCGCACAAAACGTAGCCTGCGGAATTTGAGCAATAACTGATTAAACTCGTTTTAAAGCAGCAGCACCTTAAGGGATTTTTGGTAGGTGCTATTCGAAAACAGAGGCCAATGAGATCCAATTTCACCAAAGTTGGTTATAGGATCCTCCTAACGTTCTATACGAAAGTTGATCAGAATCGAATGTAATGCTAAGGCTAATTTTTTTTAAATAAAAAAGGACTTTTGCGTTATATAAAAACATGGTTCAATTACAATTGGGTCCTTCGCCCAAAACTTTAATAATATGCAAAGTTTCGTCAAAGTCGGTTTACGTTTGATTACAACGATAGATAGACAGACGGGCATTGCTCAATGGAATCAGATAGTGATAAGTAATCGATTGTTATAATAAACGTGCTGGCTATCTTTTCTCATCTGCTTGTTTTAAAATTCGCACGTTTCCTGTTTTCAATGAGCTTTGTTTATTGTCTGTAGCAGCATCTGCATTTTTTCAATTCCAACATCGGCTGCTCAAAGTAAAACATTTCCGTTAGTCTGTAGACGATCACTACGAACGAGTACGAATAAAATGGTTTCCCGCCCACAATAATTAAAAGTAGTAGCTGGTAATTTTTATAAAATATACGAACAATAAAATAAATAAGCTTTAAAGAAAAACAATCATTTGAAAATATAAAACGAATAAAAATTCGTTGATAAGGCTACAGTAATAGACGAAGCACACAGAAAAAAAAAGTATATTGAAAATATCTTTAATAAGAAAAACGTTTCTTAAGAAAATGCTGATTTAAGCCACTGTGCCTTATAAGGTTATGCTTAAACTGTCATTCTTAAACCGGCCCTTAAAGTACTACAAGAGATCACATCTCATACGAATGAGGCACATGATGCAGTCCCCACAATCTGTAGCTGAGCTTCCGGGTTTTTGAGTAAATACTCAATCCTCGTACGACACAAATAAAGGAAAATTAAATTAAGAATTTGCTTCTTTTTTCTTAAATATGAGAATCTACTCCTCAACATGAACAATCTTTGAATTGTTAATTGAATCAATGACGTTTTATATACTCGTGCTGTGGTATCGTATATAAATTGAGTTTCATTTCTTTTTTTTTCAAAATAACTCAGAATCCTCGTGTTTGAGTGCGGACTTTTGATTTTAATTGCGAGCGAAAATATTTCAAATTGTATGATTATTTTAATTTAAAAAAATAATTAAAAAAAAACACTGAAAATATATAAAACCGAGAGATGTGAACAAACGATGACATTTTTTTTTTGTTGTTTGTAGATTTTTAAAATCGTGATAAAATATTAATTAAATTGTTGTCATTTCCATGTACAATTTTCTTTTGTTTGCTTTTATTTTTCACTGTCACGGTCAGAGATAAATATTTATTTCATTTTTTGCTTTTTTTTCGATGTAATGAAATTATTTGCAAAGACTTTTGTTAATTTGTTTTACAAATAGGGAATCTTTTTTTGTTAAGAACTAATATTCAGTTTGTTATGAACACATGTATTTGTAACGTGTTGCGTGAAGGAGGTCCACTAAGTATAATTAGGAAATACGAGGGCAAATCAATAATTCCGTGACTTTTCCAACTTTTCGCATAGCTTTAACCTATCTGTTAATAGACTACTGTCAAATTTTGAGAGAGTTCCGTCATTTAGTTTGTGTTTAACAGCTGTTCAAAACATACAACCTAGTGGATTTGGTTAAAAATAAAAAAAAGGATTTTCGAGAGCTCATTAAACATTATTTTTTGCGGAAAAATACCGCCAATCAAACCAAGGAAAAGCTCGATAAATACTACGGGGACTCTGCACCATCGATTTCAATGGTAAAAAAGTGATTTGTTGACTTTCGTTGTGGTCGCACAAGTACAAATGACGCAGAACGTTCTAGACGGCCAATTAAGGTCAATACAATCGAAATGGTCGATCGAAAAGTAAAAGTGCGTGAGATTGTTGATGCCATACGCATGTTATATGGCAGTGTGGTTTCGATTTTACATGATAATACACGGGTGCACACGCAAAATTGCATGAATTGGGTTACGAATTGTTACTTCATCCGCCATATTCTCCGGATTTAGCCCCCAGTGAATAATTTTTATTTCCAAACCTAAAGAAATGGCTGGGTGGAAAGAGATTCAGCTCCAAAGATGAAATTATTGATTAAACAAATGCCCGTTTTCTCGAAAAATCCTATTGTTTGGAAGAAATGCAAAAAATGGAGAAATGTTGGACTATGTGTATTGAGCTAAAATGAGATTATGTTGAAAAATATTTTTTTTTAAATAGCCGTGTTTTATTCGGAAAGTCACGGAATTATTGATCTGCCCTCGTACTATGATATTTTCCTAAAAACATTTGGCGTGGCTGACTTTATGAAACCCTACACCACTTCACTACACAGAAGACTTCCTATCGGAAGAACATTTAAACACGATTAAACTAAATATGTGTCTTCTAGAAGTTGGGGCTTCAAATCAACAAGGATCCTTGTATGAGGGCTAGGCTGATAGCTATCTAGCAATATAAACCGTGCCAAATTTAATAAAGTTTGGACCTTATATGTTGCTTCTTAATCGGCTGGGCCTAAAATCGAAATATGCTTGTGGATGGGAGCCATACTAAAACGTTAACGAAGCAGTCCGAAATCGATGTGTCACTGAGAAATTTGTTTTGGAAATCGGTCTAAACAACGAAGATTCCGTTCAAAGAGAAGATTCTTTTGTTGCAATCACCAAATGTTAATAAGGTTGAAGAAACTTCGAAACTTAGCTTTGATAATATTATAATGACGACAATTAAAAATTCAATTATGCATATGGAACATTTGCTCGTTGGTACCAATTATTAGTTGTACCACCAAATAAAATCATACAATTATCGATAAAGTTAGTTATGTAAGCCATTTTATGCCATTTATGCAGAAAACAAATCGGTTGAAAATTGGTTCGGACTACAAAAATTCCGTTGTGCACAAAGACATTGCCTCTTAATCGCAAAATTTTTTAATCAGATAATTCTATAATCGAATTATTGTTTACACAACCAATAATTCTGTTATACCAATGAAATAAAATGTAATTATTAGTTGCAACATCTATTTGTTGTGTATTAGTTGTGGCATTCAATAATTTTGTAGACTTCTGTTAATTTAACCTCAAAATTAAGGAAGGAACCAGCAAAGATGCCTCTATAATTAAATTATGGTTTACATAACCAATAAATCTGTAATACTAATCGACTTAAGTTATATTATTAGTTGCTACATCTAGTGGTTGTGTATCAGTTGTGGCATCCAAGCATGAATTTGTTCCACAGTGTGATCGCATTCACACAAAATGGACTAGGGAAATTTAGATCGACAAAATCCTTGACATTTAGCTCGTTTTCTGTATGTTTGTTGCCGCGATCACGAGACTCTACTTAATAGGCAAAGATTCGCCCTGAGTACGGTCTTAATCATTCGGTATATTTAATATCCAGCTCTAGGTTTGATATATCCATCTTAGTAGCTGATGATGGACAGTCACACAGCCAAACTAGGAGTACCAGATGATGAGTACCGTAAAAAGTATGATGACGAAAAGACACATTAGAACACCTCATATGCTTTGGGAAGGTTGGAAGTTTAGGTTCATACTTCTTCTTGGTAGTCTTTACCCGATAATCCAAAAAGGTTTTCCGAGCTGTACCGATAGGATTTGACAAGGAGTTACCAAATAGATTATATAAATTTCGAACTACGTTGCAAACCATATAGACACATCACCAACTAACCTAAAATGAGATGTATAGGGTTTGTAAGATAGCAACCCATTGTATCACAGGGGTCCTAAATAAACTAGGTGTTTCAAGCAATTAAATGGCTAAGCTCTTAGCCATGTAACAGGTATCTATGAAATATAGGGACATAAGCCGTGCGGAGCCGGATTTAAAAAATTGGTTCGAGCTAGTGAGTACATGAATAACATTCTGCATAGCTTAGAATTTAGGAAGAAGTACACCGTTTGTTTCGGCATTAACAATAATATTTGACCGTTATTTAACGTATTCCCATTTGTTATTATCTTTCCTTTTTCCTTCCTTTCTTATCTTCGGTTCTATCGAATGTTACCTTATCCATCATATAACTTTATGAAGTCTAAAATCTAGAGCCTAAATACCTTTACTATTTAGTTTTGCAATTGCGATATTTAATTTCAGCATTGCATCATATGTCTATTTTCTAGATCACCGCCCTTTTCTCTCTTGCTATCCGTTCAAAGTCACATGACTTTCTTTCAAGACACGAGCACAATATACCACTTTATTCCAGAATCCATGATTGTGACGGTGTCTTATCTCACATGTGAGCTGATTTGCAAACCAGTTTAAATGTATAAAATGGCAAACTATTTATAGTTTGAAATTAATAGAAGAAGAATCATGGAATGCACACAAATACCCGCAGTAGTCGTATTGTGGAACAGCTGACGACAGGCAGACACACAACACAGATTGAAATAAATCGCTGACTTTTCGTTCGAGATCATCGTCATCTCCAACACTACCGTCACAACGATATCATTTATTTTTATTTGTCTATTACAATTTGTGAAATGAAACCAGAAGATTGTACTCGTCTGCGGCTCCACAAAGATTGAGCAATGCCCGGCAATAATTTGTGTGCAATAGACACTGCCTGAAATGTCTCAGGGTGTACATGACAAGTAGCGCAACATTTACCGAGTCGAGTCGCCGGCAACAATCTATATCGGAGCAATCTGCAGCCATATGACCTTTTGTTATCATATACACTACGCCCGAAGCCCGAAGCCCGAAGAAGGGACAGACAATAACGATAATGAGGATCGCAATTCAAATTCCAATGTAAATACTCTCAGTACGGTAGAGTGCGACACTGTGCACAGGCCATTAGCATGGAGTACTGGGAGTAAATGTATGTTTTGCTTATCTTTCATTAAGTGAGAATATAAATACAGCAAACACGATTAATACAGACAGCAAGACCTGGATCTAGTTTTTTTGCACACCACTCTCTCTGTATGAACATCACTCACATGTCTGTTTATTGATAAAGATCAACATGAACATGATTGTCATGATTCTGGCCAGCTAATGTTCATCCCCATTTGTCATAATCAGTTTAATAACCCGTAAACCAGATGGGACAACGAATTGATATAAAAATGTAAACATGCAACCCAAATACTGCCAACTATACGGGGAATTTTAGAAGCTGTGAGCTTTGACGGTTTTAACGCTAACGATTTCGATTAAATCATTGTTCAAATTTCTCTGTAGGCCATTAAAAAATGAGTCGAAATTGTTTAAGTTACACATGAAACCCAGGTTCGAAACACCGATAACATCTCACAGTCTTCCGATATAATTGACCTGGCGACCTTGACGACTTTTCTTAGGATAGAGAAATTTCACTACTTCAAAGAAATTATTGGTTAGGTTCCACAAATAGGTTTTAAGGAAAAAACGTATTATAAAGTCCAGTTTTGTTTGTTAATCTTTTACGAGCGACCAAACATTTATTTACAGTCGAAATAAACCTCTATCCGAGCAAACAAACATTTGGCTGCTGTTTGAACAATCCCTGGCGGATGATGAAGATGAAGCGCTAGGGGAGGCAAGAATATTTTGCAGCTAAATGTGATGGTCATATTTTAAAAGTGGCAATTACAGATTTTTTAAAGGGAACTAGTTTTCTGGAATTAAATTTTAAATTAAACATGTCTAGACAGTTTGGTACAACAATCTCTAGTTCTATATCTTACATTTCTCTTCAGCTGTATGATGAAAAATAGACTAGAGTTTAACAATAAGGGCCACTCAAACGTATATGAACACAATATTCTAGGTTTAAATAAGCGCCAATAACTTTAAATGAAAATATATCTGTCGTGACCCAACATAGGTCGTGTGTGCTTCTCTTTCACAAGAAACTAAGGTTTTAATTTGGATAAGACAAATTTTCACAAAATCGGACAAAACCGAAACATCGGCATCTTGGATATTTTGTCTTCCAATCCGTCTGTTTGTTATTTTTTTGGAATAGGCTAGAGAAGAAGAGAAATTCAAAGGCCATTGCATTTTATGGTGAAAGTTCTATGGATATTTAATCAAATGTGTTATTAACGGAAGGCAATTAACCGTTTCATGTTAACAGAGTGCGAAAAAAACGGAAATTCATATATTAGGGCTAATAAGCGTGTAGGTAATTAGGCGGAAAATACTGTAAGTTTATGCAAAGGGGCAATTTAATCGGGCAATAAAAATAGTAGGCAAGATTTGGCTTGATATAATAATTAGTTCCCCGATGTATCTTCAACCCTAGAATGGTAAACTTATTTAAAAAAAACACACATTTTACTTTTACAAACACAAAATTGTATGTAAACATAAACCAGAACTTATGTATTATATACGAGTGTTGCTATATATATTTCTAGCCTAGGCAGCACTGGCAGCCTGGCGCCATCTGACATTTCCATTGGAAAGTTTGACATTTTTTAGCATAAACGTATTCAGAACGTTTTGACGTACGACCATCATTAGTGCTGTTTACAGTGACTTGAAAAAATCAATTTGGCAAAAAATGGAATTAACTCGTGAACATTTTCGTGCAATCATTTTTCATAGCTTTCGACGTGGATTATCACGACAAGAGTGCATCGATAAACTTAAATCGTTGTATGGCGATGAAGCACCATCCTATAGCACTGTGCAAAACTGGTATAATGAATTCAATCGTGGCCGACGCTCGCTTAAAGACGAAGGTCGTGAAGGTCGTCAAAAAACGGCCGTTGTGCCATAGAACATTGATGCCGTCATGTGTTTCCACCAGCATACATTTGATATGGCATTAACACCTGGTTGTAAAAAAGTTTTGTTCTCATAGCATCTCGCACAATTTGACAATCGCTCAAAAAAGACTCGTGTCGAATGGTGCAAAGAAATTTTGAAAAAATACGATCTCGTTTATTCAAAAGACGTTTATAAGATCGTCACAGGTGACGAATCATGGATCTATGCGTATGAGCCCGAAACAAAACAGCAATCGACCGTGTGGGTCTTCAAAGACGAGTCAAGTCCAACGAAAGTTGTTCGTGGAAGAAGCACTTCGAAGCCTCTTTCTTCGGCAAAACTTGTCACCACAGTGGTACACCACAATTTGTTTACCTGTAGTCTTCGGAGAAATTCGAAAAACGAACAAGAGAAGACGAATCATTGTGCACCATGACAATGCGAGCTCTCACACATCGGTTCAAAGCAGTGCCTTTATGACCGGCCAAAACGTCGAATAGATGGGTCATCCGCCGTACAGCCCTGACTTTGCACCCAATGACTTCATTTTATTTCCGCACATCAAGAAAAAAATGCGTGGTCAACGATTTTCGTCGCCAGAAGATGCTGTTGAAGCGTTCAAAAACAAGGTTTTTCGGAGTGGAAAAAGTGCTTCGACAATTGGTTTGAGCGCATGCAAAAGTGTATAAATCATGCTGGAGAATACTTTCAAAGACAATTAAATCATTTTTGATAAATATTCGTATTTTCATTATTACGTCAGAAATATATATAGCAGCCCTCGAGGGAATGATATTGTGTTCCATTATTAAATGAGTTCAAGTTCAACCTTTTCAAAAAAAAACAGAAATTTGAAAAAAAAAATTCAGTACATATTTTTTTTACAGCCGATTCCAATTTAAAATTTTAAATCGCCCACCCTGTACTAGTGGCTTCTGGAACTAAAGTTATAAAATTGGTGTGGAAGCTATATCATAATTTTAACAGACTTTCATTAAAGTGAACAGTTTAAAAAAAATACTTCTGCTAAATTTCATGAAGATCGGACAACAATTAGGACCTGTAATTTGAAAATAAGCCTTATATATCGTTAAATCGTCGATCTGTAGTTTTTGATAGTTACACATTTCGTGCTTTAATATTGTGAATTTTGCTTTACATACAAAAAACCGAAAAGTGGAAAATACGACAGTAAACATTGGGTAAAACCACACGTCAGGTTTAAGCTTTTTGTGAGAAACCGGCTGGCGAGTTTGGACATACAAACCGGAATTTCATTATTGCATACACTTAGAGCGATTAGAAAATATCGGAAACAAATTGTTCGTCTCACAGGGTTAATGGAATGTTAAGGAAATTAGGTAAACATACAATAAATATACCTCTGAGAAGTTGTTTGATTATGTAATAATCGAAAAAAAAACTATTCACAGAAAATTTTCCTAAAGGGTGTTTTTGAATGTGAACCACACCTAAACGTCGTTTTTTTTCTGCATTTCATTGGATATTTCTCAATTTAGACTAATTCAATTTGAACCATGAAAAGATACACAAGCAAGCAACGCGTTAAAATTATTCAGACGTATTAAAAAAATGGGCGTTCAAATCAAAATCAAATATCGTGATCTTCGTGATTTTATCGAAGAAAATCACCTTCAGTGATGAGACACATTTTCACCTCAGTGGAGTCGTCAATAAGCAGAATTGGGCGAATGATATTCCAAGAGCGATTGTCGAAAAAACAATGCATTCACGAGAATGACTGTTTGGTGCGGTTTACGGGCTGGCGGCATCATCGGGCCGTATTTTTTTCGAAATGAGGTCGGTCAGGCAGTTACTGTGAATGGTGTTCGCTATCGTGAGATGATAACGAACTTTTTATGGCCCGAATTGGAAGATATGGATATGGACGATATGTGGTTTCAACAGGACGGTGCCACTTGCCACACAGCTAACGAAACAATGGCTCTTTTGCGCGACAAGTTTAATGGCCGTGTTATGATAATCGTGGCGATGATAATTGGCCGCCAAGATCATGTGATTTGACACCGTTGGACTTCTTTCTTTGAAAGAAAAGATGTACGTCGATAAGCCAGCAACAATTTAAGAGCTAAAGGATGAGATAATTCGGCACATTAACGGCATAGAACCTTAATTATGCATCAGCGTCATCAAAAATTTGGACCATCGGATGGAGGTGTGTCAATAATTTTCTAAATAATCAACATCGGCCCTTACACAAATTTGCCCTTTGACAAATTTTCACATGATAATGTGACCTAAGTACCAGGCTTCAGAATAAAGAAAAACGAGAAAGTAATAAACTGTCGATACAGCAGAAAATTAAATAGCTTACTTAAATGTTTTCATAAAATTGAATTAAATTACTAAAAATAACTTGGGAGCCCTCTTTGTGCCGACCACTAGTCTCACTCAGTCGAATAACCTACAATATAATTTTCGATAATGCGATTTTTAAGTTTACCTAGCTTAAATACAATATGATAACTAATCTAATTAACTAATTAAATAGCTTACTCAAATGTTTTCATAAAATTGAATTAAATTACTAAAATAATTTGGTAGCCGTCTTTGTGCCTACCACTAGTCTCAGACAGTCGAATAAACTACAATATAATTTTCCATAATGCGATTTTGAAGTTTAGCTAGCTAAATTACAATAGAATAACTAAACGCGGCATTGGTTTTGTTAGCTAGTGTCACTTAAGCTAGATCAGCCTTGATTCCCAACGATCTGCGCTTTCCAAAGCCCGTAAATAAACTCTCACGACTGTAATAACAGTCAGCAATCACTTGATATCGCCAAGCATTGTGTGTTTTTGACTTGTCACATGAACAAAACCATTCTAAACTCAGTAACAATAAAACATTAATAATAATAAAATATTTATTTTTAGAACACTTATTTATAGCTTATCTAAACAATCACAACAAAAAAACGCGCAGTCGTGTATGTATGTACGCAACGATCACATCACTCCAATTAATTGTCTGAGAAATTTTAAAGCAAAAGTCTGAAGGATTGCAATTTTCTAAAACTCTGGTAAACGAGAAAGAGTGTAATTAAAATATAAGCCGCGTAAAATGAATATTACAACAATTATTAATTAATAATTTTTAAAAAAGACAAAATAAACAATATTGTCGCCACCTTGACCGACCGGAGTGTCATTCAAAAACCAGTTAACCGGCAAAATGAGGGTCAGCCTACCGGGAGATCTGCTGATCCAAACTGCTTTCGATGCAAGGTTTGATAAATATTTTCATTTTATAATTTGTTAATTTTTTTATTTACAAACACACACATACTTAAATTAATGTAAACATGCTTATTTATATACTTTGCTACATATGGTAGAGTGACATATTTACGATATTTTATCAGTATTTACACATTTTGATAAATAATTGGTTGAATTAATTTACACCAGTTGTTTAAATATTAGAGAATGGGAGAGACGACATTGTTACGAGGCCGAAGTGTTAATTTAGACACTTCACGCCTTCTTAGGTAAATGCAATTGTAAGAAATATCTGATTGAAAAGTGAGCCCTTAGCAACAGTGACATATCTTCACGTGAGGAAATTCTTGATATTCCAGCATTTATGAAGGGTGTGCAGAGAGAAATGATAGTTTTTCGACTTGGTTTATTTTAAAATCTGTCTGTAATATTTAATTTCCAAGCCAACCAGCTGTCAAAATATTATGTTAGGTTAACCATTTCATCCTGCATTGCTTCACTCCTACCAAACGTGTTTATACGAGGGCTGACCGTCCTACGTTGCTCAAGCGGAACAGTCGCCACATGACCAGTTTTGTCGAAGAAGCAGGCGACCATTTGCTTCGAAGTGCTTCTTCCTCAAACAACTTTCGTCGGATTTGGCTCGTCTTCGAAGACCCACACGGTCGATTGCGGTTTTGTTTCGGGCTCATACGCATAGATCCATGATTCGTCACCTGTGACGATCTTATAAACGTCTTTTGAAGTACCGCGATCGTATTTGTTCAAAATTGCTTTGCACCAATCTACACGAGCCTTTTTTTGAGCGATTGTCAAATTGTGCAGGATTCAACGAGAACAAACCTTTTTTACGGCCAGGTGTTCAAGCAGTATCGAATGTATGCTGGTGGAAGAAATGCCCAAGGATGCTCTATCTGACGGTATGTCACATGACGATCTTGCATTATCAGTTCACGCACGGCATCAATGTTCTCTAGCACAACTGCCGTTTTTGGACGACCAACGTCTTTGAGTGAGCGTCGGCCACGATTGAATTCATTAAACCAGTTTTTCACAGTGCTATAGGATGGTGCTTCATCGCCATACAAAGATTAAAGTTCATCGATGCACTCTTGTCGCGATAATCCACGTCAAAAGTTGTGAAAAATGATTGCACGAAAATGTTCACGAGTTAATTCCATTTCTTGCCAAATTAATTTTTTTAAGTCACCGTAAACAACACAAATGGTCGTCGTACGTCAAAACGTTCTGAGTACGTTTATGCTAAAAAATGTCAAACTTTCCAATGGAAATGTCAGATGGATCCAGGCAACACTTAGTTTTGCCTAGGATAGAAATATATATAGCACACCTCGTATTAATAATTACAAAATATTTTTGAAATTCCTGTTTAGTTTTAATTAAACAGAACCGGATTATGCCCAAAAAATAAAAAAGTGTCGAAGCAATTACCGAAACGTCAAAGATTACCTTGTTCAAAGTGTTAAGAGAGAACCATCAACCGATAATGGAAACCGCATAGAGTGATGTCAAACGACTTTCGCTGGTCAGCGCTCGACATCGACGATCGATCGGAGCTATGGTCGCTGCATGCCTTACAATTGTTAAAGTTATGTGGGACATAGTTGGCGACTGGCGAGCTTTCATCAATTGGCCGCCGCGAGCATGAACGACACCTCTCGTTTTATTTTAAAATCCTTAGTCCTCAGCTATTTACGAGATCGAGGCAAGCTTTTGATATGCTTTCATCGGAATTACGCCGCACACAATTTGGTACATAGTCATTAAAAATTTAAACGAGCTCTTGTAGCACAGCCATCGAAGTCAAGGTGGTCATTTAAATAATGGCATAAATAAAGCGTCGAAATAAAATCAGAATCAATTTGATATCGCTTTTCAGATTGAACCTAAGAACAGCTCGAAATGCACAACGATGTTGCTCGAAAAAACATCTTTCCTGAAGAAGTGCGCCTATATCGAGGATAGAAAAAAAACAAACCCCTCATGTGATTATCAAGAAGCCTTCTGAGACGCATTCTGAGACCGTGACAATTTTGAAGCTCAACCAATGGCCTAATTTTGTGTGAAACTTTTGCTATTTTTAACCAGGAGTTCTACAGTGGCACCCATTTTATGGTCAAACTGAAAACATGGATTTGAATGATGTTTGGTTTCTGCAGAATTCCGGGCCATGCCACTGAGCCACGATCGAGCGTTAAGCCTGTGAGCCAGAACCAAAATTCTCTCAAATCTTAGAAATAAACGTGGTATTGGATTTATATTATAAAGGGTGTCCCAAGAAGAACGCAATTTTTAAATCTGGCAACATTCGAAGTGTCATTGTTTGACATTTGAACAATTGTTATTGTTTGTTAGTAGAAGGTACGAGGTTAGTAAGCAGCTGACCATGGACAGCGAAGGGAGTTCGTTAATTGGGTATTGGAGAGACAACATGGAAATGCTGATTTTGCCGATAAAATCATCTTCAGTGACGAGGTCCATTTTCATCTTGATGGCTTCGTCAATAGGCAGAATTGTCGCATTTGGGGTGCGGAAAATCCTCGAGTGATTCACGAGAAGCAAATGCATCCTCAACGTGTCACTGTGTGGTGTGGTTTTTGGGCTGGAGGAATCATTGGACCTTTTTTTTATGAAAATGAGGCAGGTCAAGCGCAAACAGTCAATGGTGTTTGGTATCGTGAAATGATAACCAGTTTTTTCTTGCCTAGAATTGAAGAAATGAATGTGGAGGGCATGTGGTTCCAACAAGACGGCGCCACATGTCATACAGCCAGAGAAACAATTCAATTGCTGCATCAGTCATTTCCCGGTCGTGTTATTTCGCGTTTTGGAGATCAGAATTGGCCGTCTAGATCGTGCGATTTAACACCATTAGATTTTTTTCTTTGGGGTTTTTTGAAGTCGATGGTTTACGCGAATAAGCCGACGACGACTCAAGCCTTAAAAGACGAAATTGGACACTGCATTAATGAAATACCGCAGCATTCATGCAAAACGGTCATTGAAAATTTCATTAAAAGATCGCGTGCATGCCAGCAAAGCCGCGGCGGCCATCTGCACGATATATTGTTCCATACATAACCTCATTCTGTCTACTTTACGATATTATAAAGTTTCACGATTTTTTCTTAAATATCTGTGTTTTATTAAAAATTTAAAAATTGCGCTCTTTAGGTAATTACAGTGGCACGCTTAAAACCCTCGTAAAGGTAATTATTATTTACAAGTGCGGTTATTTACCTCACGGTTAATTAAGTCATTTGGTTAATTACTGAAATAGAATTAAAAAAACCTAGTGAAAAGCTAAAGTCGGGCGTGGCCGACTACAAGTATCTTATACCCTGCACTTCTGAATATTTAGAAACTCCCATTAAAAATACAGGGGTTTGGACCCCCTTATAGGGGCTCTAAATTAACTCAGATTTTAAATCTAATGGCATATTTGAATTTATGAGATTTTGAGAGAAATTTTCAAGCAACTAAGCGCTTTTTAGTAACAACTAACCGACCCCATTTAAGCCACAAAAAATTTGGGCTTTTTTTAAAATTAAATTTGAATCGGCTGTAAAAAAAAGGACTGATAATTTTTTCTTGTTTTATTGGAAAGGTTGAAGTCATTCATATGACTACAGTCAGTACCTCACCGAACAACCTAATTTGTCAGTACATCTTAGTTTGTTGCGGTTCGAATCTCTTTAATGGCAACTTGGATTTTATGCTTCAACGCTTCATTTGTCTCTGGTAACATTTATCCATAATGGCTCCCCACAGAAAATAATCCAAAGGGCTCAAACCACAGCTCCGAGGCGGTCAATTGACATCACAATTTCGGCTGATTATACGATTTTCAAAAACAGTACATACATAAAAAATCGATGGTTGTGTTGGCCCTAGACATGTGGCCCCACTAGTTGAAACCAAGTGTCGTCCATGTCATTCTCTTGAATTTTTAGAAACAAACATGCGTTAAACATGGCTCGGCAATGCTCACCGTTGACGATAACGGCGGCTCCTTGCTCATTTTCAAAGAAAAATGGCCCAATGAATTTTTTTTTTGACAACCGAATGATTGAGGATACAAGCTCCTCGAGTATCCCGCCGGACAAACAATTGTTAGTTGACGCACTGTAACCTTTAGTAATTGTAACTGAAGTATCGGTGAAAAACACGAAGAATTCGAACCTCCAGAACCGAATTTTTGGACGTTAAAGACTACATGCCGCACTAGTTTAATGAACACATTTAAAATTTCCAGTAGAGGCAAAAAAAACTGTTTCCTTAAATACTTAAAGTACGCTTAAGCTTTAGTAAAAGATGATAGATTTTTACTGAATAAAATAGATTAAACAATTTGCTTCAAGTAGTAATAATAGGATTTTTCGAGTTTGGCCATGATGAAAGTTTAGATATTGTCATCAATATTCTGTTACAACAACAAAATGTTAGTAAAACTAAAAGTTGTCACAACCACCAGTTGTGGCAACTGAATACCTGTTTTGCGTTTCATTGGTATGGCCTACATTTCGATGATCATATTTATAACCTTGTGGTGTGTCGAACCGAATATCCATTACGATTATAAACATTTGGTGATTACAACCAAAATTATTTTTTTGCAACGGAATTTCAGCAGTTCTAACTGAAGTTCAACTAATTTGTTTCTCTGTGTACCGATCCAAGCTACTTTCAATACTAATTTATTCAAAGCATCAACGTACAACACTGCAAATTTCAGCTTTAAAATCGTGACCTAATGTTTGCTTACATTATAGTAGGTTGAATACATATAGTAGGTTGTAAACCAATATTTCGAGTTCTTGCCAGTGGCAAATATAATATAA
Organism: Hydrotaea diabolus; assembly: GCA_963513945.1. Lineage (NCBI taxonomy): Eukaryota > Metazoa > Arthropoda > Insecta > Diptera > Muscidae > Hydrotaea > Hydrotaea diabolus. Next base: position 94,564,878 of record OY740718.1, read on the forward strand.
ACTTTATCCTATGATGTAGAGGAATAGGCGAAAGCTTAAACTTTACTATAAGATCTCTACTCGTAACCAATGTAAAAATAAAAGCATAAACGATATCTATAGGAAATCCGATTTTAAAACCAACTTTCAATTTTAGGGCGATCAAGAATACATATAGTTGGTTGTAAACCAATATTTCGAGTTTTTGCCAATGGCAAATATAATATAAACTTTATCCCATGATGTAGAGGAATAGGCGAAAGCTTAAATTTCACTAAAAGATCTCTACTCGTAACCAATGTAAAAATAATCGCATAAACGAGATCTATAGGAAATTCGATTTTAAAACCAACTTTTATCAACGAATACGATATTCAAACCTTTTGTGATTTTGTAATTTTTAAAACATATGATTTTTATACATGAAATGGAATTGGCAACTATTGCGGAGAATTCCTTTTAAACAGCTTAATATTTAGAGAAAATAAACAAAAAAAACTGGGGATTCACTTCACACCCAACTCCAAGCTGTAGTAGTTCCCATTTAAAAACAATGACGCGTATTGCAAATAAAAGCGAACTAACAGCTGAATATGCCAAGTGATACGAATTGAGCTGTTAAATAAATACAGGTAGGAAATAAACAATGAAAATATAAATTATAGCGAAAATTTAAATGTTCTGCGCACTTTATAGCGAACATGAATGTATTTATACGACAACAACCTCATCATATTGCCGATGGCAGGCAGACAAGACAGACTGAAATTAAAACCTATGAATAGGTCCGTCCGTTCGTACGAACGCTCATACATCCTACGTATGCACAATGAGTGGCCGAAGTCAGTCACTCATGTGATAGCTAAACGTGATCTTACTGACGAAACGAAACAAATCGAACAACGTAATTCAAGTACTCAAACTCGTAAACGTAATTAACCATTTATCGACTTCTTTCTTTTGTTTTGTCTTTTTTCGAAAGAAATAAAACCGAAACGGAACTAAAACTATAAGCACTAGCACTTGACTAGGATGATCTCTCATATTAATAGCAGTTTTTGTTTTCCTTTCTTTCCAGCATGGTACTGCAAAATCCCAGTACGATACAGGCACGTTCTATAACCTTAACAGCTGGCAATCGAACCTCAAACGCCGCCGCCACCAGCGCCAGCCTTTCATTGTCGAACGATACCACAACAACGGATGAGCTGTCGTCGTCTGCGGCGACCCCAAACACCTACAGAATGAATCAGCAGCGACCGATTATCGATCTGCTGGTGGCCATGATTGCGGTGCCTATTCTGATACTGTGTGCTTTGCAGCTGGAGAAGAATCTTCACGATATGGCCAATAGTCCGGAAAGTCGATGGCTGGTCTTTGCCTTGGGCATTGGCATGCTAATTGTTAGTGTGATTATTTGTGGCTATGTCACGCATCGCATGGGCGTCTGCATATGGGCCGGACCGATTGATGAGACGGGCCATCGTGTTGGCAGCACTAGTCGAGGTGTTACTCATGTAAGTTTTAGTTGGATGAACCAATTTACTAAATTTGACCCATAAAAAGGGTATTTGTGAGTTGGGATTTATGTCCCCACTTCGGTGGTCTTATTTGCGGAATAATTTTACTACCTACACATAGAGAAAAAAATAGTTAGAAATCGGTTGAAACTACAATGATTTATTTACAAAAAAAAAATTCGGTTGCCATTACCATATGTTTATAATTGTAATGGATATTCGGTTCGAAATACCACAAGATGATGACTATGATCAGCGTACTGTACTCAGAACTTATTGATCGGTCATACCCATAAAACCCGAAAAAGGTATTTGCTCGCCACAACCACCAGTTGCAAACATTTCGTTGTTCTAACTTATTATTAGTGATGATAACTAAAACTTAATCGTAACCAAACACGGGTTGTTCAAAGAATTTTTTTTAAAAACAACATAAATTGATTATGACTGACTTGAACCAATCGATTAATCAAACTTTTTCCAGTAAAAATTAGCCATCATCTCTTCCAATTATTCCTCTTCATGAGTACTTCAAGTACTTTAATTGTGTTTGCTAAAAGTTTTTCCTCTAACTAAAATGTTATTTTTTTTCGGTGAACAAGTGTGGTATGTGGGTTGCTATATATATTTCTGTCCTAGGCAACACTAAATGTTGCCTGGCGCCATCTGGCATTTCTATTACATACATTTTTTAGCATAAACGTACTCAGAACTTTTGACGTACGCCCATTGTTTGTGTTGTTTACAGTGACTTGACTCGTGAACATTTTCGTGCAATAAATTTTCACAACTTTCGACGTGGATCATCACGACAAGAGTGCATCGATGAACTTAAATCTTTGTATGACGATGAAAAATTGGTTCAATGAATTTAATCGAGACGCTCGCTCAAAGACAAAGGTCGTGAAGGTCGTCCAAAAACGGCCGTTGTGCCAGAGAACATTGATGCCGTGCGTGAACTGATAATGCAAGATCGTCATGTGACATACCGTGAGATAGAGGCATTATTGGGCCTTTTATCCACCAGCATACATTCGATATTGCATGAACACCTGGCCGTCAAAAAGTCTTGTTCATGTTGGATCCCGCACAATTTGACAATCGCTCAAAAAAAGGCTCGTGTCGATTGGTGCAAAGAAATTTTTGAAAAAATACGATCGTGGTGCTTCAAAAAACGTTTATAAGATCGTCACAGGTGACGAATCATGGATATATGCACATGAGCCCGAAACAAAACAGCAATCGACCGTGTGGCTCTTCAAAGACGAGCCAAATCCAACGAAAGTTGTTCGTGGAAGAAGCACTTCGAAGCAAATGCTCGCCTGTTTCTTCGGCAAAACTGGTCATGTGGCGACTGTTCCGCTTGAGAAACGTAGGAGGTCAATTCTGAGTGGTTTGCCTGAAGTCTTCGAAGAAATTCGAAAAACGAACAAGAGAAGACGAATCACTGTGCACCATGACAATGTGAGCTCTCACACACCGACTCAAACCAGCGCCATTTTGACCGGCCAAAACGTCGAATTGATGGGTCATCCGCCGTACAGCCCTGACTTGGCACCCAATGACTTCTTTTTATTCCCGCACATCAAGAAAAAAACGCGTGGTTAACGATTTTCGTCGCCAGAAGATGCTGTTGAAGCGTTCAAAACCCATGTTTTGGATGTGTCTCAATCGGAGTGGAGAAAGTGCTTCGACAATTGGTTTGAGCGCACGCAAAAGTGTATAAACCATGCTGGAGAATACTTTGAAAAATAATTAAACCATTTTTGATAATGAATATTCGCATTATTAGGCCAGAAATGTATATAGCAGCCCTCGTATGTGGATTTTAGATTTAAATATTCCCTTATGAAGGTTTAGATACTTGATATGTTGCACCGATACTGCAGTTCCAATACCGTTAAATTACAAAGCACCAACTAACATTTGGTTGTACTTATGAAATACTCGAAGTGCATCATTCGATTGGCAAAAAATTCGGTTGTGTTAGCGAATCTGTTCTCTGTGTGAACATATTTACAAATTGTAACGTGCGGGACAGGAGACTCGATGACAATGTTTTTTTCGATCCCACGACAGCCGGTTCTATGATATGGTTTGATCCGAAGGAGCTGTCACCCCGGCACTATATGCCGCTACAACAACAACAATAATATTTTTTTAACTTATCATACAAACCCTTTCCATAAAAACTAATTTCTTTTTTTTATTTTTCTCATTTCCCCAGATCAATTCCCAAAATGATATTCTACGAATCGTGGATTCACTGCCTCCCAGCTACGATAGTGTGGTCAAGTTCGATATCCCACCACCACCCTATGACTGCCTAGTAATCGATATGGAACAATGCAAAGATGAACAGGAGTCACCGGATGATAAGCCCAATGCCACAGCCACCGAAGCTTTAGCGGTTCATATGTGAGAGAGAGACAGCGAAAAAGTGAAACTCGGAGAAAAATCACATGAAAACAATCCCATGGGAGAGAGAATTAAAAAGAGATTGAAATAATTTTGAGTTTTTTTTTATCAACCAGAAAAAAGAAACAAAATATTTCACCTGAAGCAAAATAGGGCTTTCTTAAACCGTTTTTTTTACATAGAAGATGCATTTAACTTGGCAAGACTCAAACACGGCACGATCATGGCGATCGGAAGCCTATTATAGGCCTATCAAGAGAAAGTGCTCGAGAGTTTAGGATTTTGAATTTTTTCGTTAAAAGAAAAGTTGTTATGATCAGTGACTCTTTAAAAAAAAAAAAAAGAATGTAGTATTTTTTAAAAGAAAAATGTTTAATTTTAATTTTAAAATAACTTAAGTCCAGCTTTTTCCATTTGCAAATAGAATTTGTATATTTTTGTTTCTAAACGATCTGTCCCCCCGTATATAAATAATTTTGTAACTAGCAGTAGCTGATAAAGTAATGTAAGGCAGCAACATACACCAATTCATCTAGTCCAAAATTTTCGTAATGTACTACTTAAATACATCTTAAAATATATGATCCTGTATATATAACACATACACACCTACATATATATGATAAATAAGGCAGAATAGACATATATTTATATAAAAAAAGGTGATTTCCGGTGTAACATTCGTCTACAATTTTTTTTTTTAATTGTTTAAAAAATACTTTAGTAGGATATCTGAATATGTAAACGTTTAGAAGGACTTCAAGGACATTGAAGGAAGCTAGAAAAAAAACAATCAAGTGCTTAGGGCCTTATTGTCTATCTGACCAATAAAGATGATTTTATTTGAAAGAGCTTAACTTGCAGAAACTTGAGTAAAAGTAAATTTGATTGATTGAGCAAAAATCGTAAAATTACAGCCACTCTACTCTTAATGCAGCCTTTGTCAAGCTGTAGCAAATGAAACGCTTTCAAATAAACACGTCATACAAAATGGATGTAGAACAAGACCCTTACATGTAATTCTTCAAAATATTTCAAAAATACTTATCTTCTCTAGGCGTAGAAATTTTGTACAGAACTATTTTTTTCGAAACTGAAGTATTTCCATTAATATTTGACATGTAGAGATTTTTTTTTAAACTGAAGTATTTCCTTTAATATTTGACGAACTCTAAATAATTTTTTTTTAAACTGATTTTGTTCCTTTAATAGTTGACAAACTGTAGTTTATATTAAGACAGTGACACCGGATTTTACCCATATCTCATACGAGAATATATAAGTATAGATTTAACTTTAACAATTATTTTAATTTCTTTACTGAGTATTCCTAGTTTTACGTTTGGATATTTACGAGTAATTTATCTTTGTTTAATTTAAGCTATAGATAGATTTTAAAATTGTACATAAAGAATATGATTTTTTTTTATAAAAATATGAAATAAAACTGATATTTTAATTCAAAATAATGTAACCATTTGACTTTTGTATGGAAAAGTGCAAGCGAAAAAATCAGCTTTGAAACCCTAAGGCAAGGAGATCATTTCAATTCTGAGTCGAAAAACTCCAAAGGCAGTTTACATGGTACTATTAAGAAGGCAGAGTTATGCTAACAGCTGATTTTAAATTTTTTCTCATAGTAATTTAAATTGTTAGTTTTGAAATTTGACAATGGCGTTTGTTGAAGTTCGTAAAGTAAAAATTCTTTATCCAACATTCACAAAAAAATAATTTTTGTCATTCCCTTTTAAATGTCTTTGACAATCTAGCGAACTCTTTTCTTGTTGGGCTAATGACTATACCTTGTTTATTGTACCATGGCAGTTTATTTGATTAAAAACATTTGAGATATGCCTGTCGAAACCCCTTTTATTTTTGATAAAGTATACACAATTTAGCATAATGGTCGATAAAACAAAGTCTATACATATTTTATTGGTCGTGTTTCATTGGTACTCGCTTATTAAGCGAGTAATTGGTCTCTAGGGCGATAACTCTAAAAAGTTACGGAGAAATTTTGGAATCTTCTTTGTATACAAGAACTGATTGTCTTTCTGCATCATAAACAGTTTGATTTTTAAATTTGTAATTTGTTGAAAAAAAGTTATTCAAAAATTGCTATAAGCGAGTAATTATCGAGCTCGCTAAAGGTTATTCTTGAATAACTTTTTTACCAACAATTTTATTTATTCAAAACAAACGAAGCCTAACGGAAGTTGTCAATAGTTTTCTGGTAACAAAATCATTATTATATTCTTGTACAATGGCGAAAGATATTTCACAGAAAAAGTGTACGTCAATAAGCCAAAAACAATTCAAGACCTAAAGGATGAGATTACTCGGCACATTCACGACATTGAACCTGCATAATGTCCCAGAGTCACTGACTATATGGACCATCGGATCTAGGTATACCACCGAAAGTGTGACGAGCATTTGGCCGATATTTTGTTTAACACATAATTGTCATTGATCCTTCTATCATAAAAAAATATTAAGATAATTCTCTGAAATCTTCATGTTTTATTTACAATTAACATAACAAGATTTATCTAAGGACTTTGGATCTTACACTCTTTCTGTGTTACCCATAGGCTGTTAACTTTTGAAATCTATCAAGCTAAAAGGGGCGTAGCTAGATTTAATTTTAATTCTCGTCATTATGCTATTCTAAAATTTTCATTTCTTTATTGATATGTAATTCGAAGCCCATTGGGGCCTATTAAAGCTAAATTACAATATGCATCAAAATGTTAATTAGAACATCATAAACTGCTAGAAAAAATTCAGTATAAAATCAAAAAAATAATATAAATTAAAATAACCCTAATATTTCCTAATAAAAGAGAAAAAACCTGATGAAAGCATATAAGTGATAATCAAGAAACCGAAGAAAAAAAAACATATAAATAAAAGCATTACTCTGTACTTGAACGAAAATGTTCCATTAAATGTTTACGAAATGTCATGGAAGACAAGTTAAACGTTTTTAAACTGCTTGGCAAAATGTTAAATAGTCGGGCTACTCTTACGAGGAATGATCGATCCATAAGCGGTGTTACCTTTGGAATAATTAACTGTCTGTTGCGAATTGAGTGACTGAAGACAAATGAATTTGCTAGGAACAAAGGAGATTGAAGTTTGTATATCTTGTAAAAAAAATATAGCAAACGAAGGTGCACAAATTCCACAAAGGAACAGCCTAAGAAGTCATTCACAAACGGCGATATGTGAGCATACGGTTTAACAGAATATACATAGCGCATAACTCTATGAAGCTCTGTCTTTATAATATCCATATTACTTTGAGTAGTTCCTGTATATACCTCTAGGCAGTACAAAATATTTGGCATAATTAAGCAATGAACCAGTTTTGTTTTCACCCAACGAGGTAAAACTAAATTGGTGTTGTATAGTTGACGAAGTGTGAAACTAATACGTGAAGCAATACTGCGAATATGCTGCTCAAAGCAACATTTGTTATCCAGTACTATTCCCAAACACGTAATACTCTGAACGAATTCTATAGACGTACCATTGTATTGCAAATCTAGGTTGATAGAAGATGATGATGAAAACAGTATTGCCTTTGTTTTAGAAGGATTAATACTAAGCTTGTTAGAGGGCATCCATACGCTCAATAAATTTAAAACATAATTAGTTTTGGCTTGTAAAACATCCAAATACTGGATTTCTCCGCACAATAATAGCTGAACATCATCAGCAAAAGAGTATGGTGTACACGAATCGCCTAGACTTTTGAAAAGGTCATTAATAAACAGCACAAACAAAATTGGACCAAGAACTGAGCCCTGAGGGACCCCACTCCTAACAGACAAAACAGACGATGCGACTCCATTGACACGAACAAACTGCTTTCTACCACATAAATAAGAAAGCATTAAACTACAGGCATTTCCACTACCATTGCCGGCAGCGTACCGATTTGAATGAAATCTAGTTAATGGACGTTTGCGTAGAAGGCTCTTAATTGTTAAGAGGCAACCGCTTTGGCCTCATAAGTGTAATTCAGAATGCATATGCAATTTTAGTGAATTTCGTGCTTTAGGGAATAAATTTTTAGAATTTAAATTTACGCTTTGAAAGTGTCTTTTGTGTGGGAGGTATATAAAGGTGCTTGGTTAAAGTTCTGATTTTTCGTCAGCTGGTGTGCTTTATTATAATTTTTCTCTTAACGAATTTTCAGCAGAATCGCAGAGTATGAACACATATTATGCAAATGCATGGAAATCAATTAAGAAAGCAATGAGGGCGAACAAAATTTTGGGCAGGTCCCCCTAAAATGCCTACCGCTCGCTTTCATCAAAAAGAGAAGCTACAATTGCTCGATCCCACTAAAGCCGGTGTCATGCACCAAATCGACGCGTAGGGGGAATTCTTCGGCCAAGGTCTGTCACCCGGGTTCTATGTGCCGCTTCAACAACAACTAAAATTGGTAAGAATATATTTTGTTTTAATGAACACTCCTTGCTGTGTGTCTGGCCTTAGGGCGCTACGAATGGCCACGAGTCTTTATTCCCTGCTGATATCAATCGCTGGGCTAAAGTGGAAACGTAGAGATATTTTTTTTATGTTAAGGTTCCACTTCTCGGTATTTCTATTTTGATTTTCGTTTATTAATAATTCTTAAGGGGATGACACTTTTTTGTAACCTCTTCCATGAAGTGTTTTTGAGCCAAATAGTTTCATCGATATTGTTTTGTTCATTTTTTATTATCATTGAGTATTTGTTGTAATTTGAATTAAAGTGAAGATTGTTTGAATTTTCTAAAGGGTTCCCTTTAAACTGCACTTCAGCCAAACCAAATACTTTTAGACGTGGAACAAAACTGTACATAAAAGTTTGAAGAACAATACTTTAGCCAACGGTTCAACAATTCAATTACAACTCCCGCGTATTGATATAGCTAATGGTACCGAATTGGTCACACTTCTCATCATCAACTTCTGGGACAGATTGGGACGAAATGATGGAAAAATTTTGTGTGTTGCTGTTGGTTATTGGGGTGACAGCGACTGAAGTTTTCTTATGGAAATTGTCAACTTTACCACAAACACATTAATGGCAGTTACTTAGTTTAGGGATCGGATCGTCGGGCATTGTTAATGAGGGTGGGAAAAGTGCAGTATATTGGGCGTGCCACACCAACTAGTATGAGGCGGGCATTTCGGGAAAAATAATCGATAAGAGCGCCCCGGTTGGGGGGCCTCGGAGCCTTGAAAACGATTTTCTAATTTAAACTTGGTCTGGTGTGTCCGGACTTAGACTTTCAGCTATGGACTGTCGTAATTTAGGGATTCGGGACATTAAAGCCTTCTGCTTTTGTTGTTGTAGTAGCGGCACCTGTATACCGGGGTGACAGCCCTTGGCCGAAAAATCGCTCTTCGAGTCAATCCGGTCCATAGAACCGGCTGTCGGCTTCTGCTATTGATCACTGTTAGCGAAACTTAGGCAAAATTCGTCAAAACTAGAAAAAACAAAAATGTTGAACATTTTTTTAATTTTCTTCAGCTTTAAAAAATGGAGGGCTCTACCCAATTTTGCAGTAGAATTGACTCACATCCATTTGGCATGCTTGCAATTCATGCATAATTCTGTTTATTTACACAATGTGTAATGTCATGTTGTTTTTGTTGTTGTTGTAACGGCAACTGCGTCCCGGGGGTGACAGCCCTTGGCCGAAGAATTACACTTCGGGTCAATCCGGTCCATACAACCGGCCGTGGTTGTTTATAGGGCCCTTAGGGACTCACGATACACTATTTTGAGTCTGGAGGGTATCCATGGACACTCCCAAATATTTTTTATTTTGCATTTTCGGTATTCTTGAGCTATGTATGTATGTATTCCCCTCGTTTGAGTGCCAACAGTTATATCCAGAAGGGCAGTATCATTTGTATATGAAAGAGAGCTATATAATTTTTACATGAAAGATGACGGCATCAATTTTAAGGCCCTGAGGGCTCCCTGGATCCGAGCGACCTTATTCAATTTTTTCCGAAATACTCCGGCCATTTAGAAGACGACGGCATATTTTGTTTAACAAATTCCATCATGCCCCATTAACTGCACTTCAGCCAATAGGTTTCTAGTTGACCAAAATCTTTGTTCCACGTTTGTTTTTCTTGAGTTAAAAAATAGTTGGAATAAGGAATAATAAAAAAATATTCTTACCTTGTCAGTGCAATGGCCGCCACACTTTTTCCAGTCAGATTCTCGAATATTCCATTTTACATGCGCATTAAATTCTTCTTCGGTCTGATCAATATCACAAAACAGGCTTTATTTATCGTTTCGCCGATTTATTCGTTTTTACTTTGATGTCCCGCTATACGACAATTGCTCTTCCTCATTTATGGTAATCTCAAATGGTCCGAACTGGTCCATTTTTATAGTTTTAAGTTATTTTTCACAATGGCTGCAAATATTGGCAAATTCTTGTTTTCTTCTTAATGAGGCGAATTGATGTAAGGCACGGGATGTTCACACAGGACAGTTCACTAAAAGCCCGATCTGTCATAATTTGTTTTCGTGTATCACAAAGCCGCTCGGAGGATTTATGGTACAAATTATGGTACAACCGTTTATTGTACCATGGAGGGATTTGTCACATTTTTGACAAGACAAAATACAAAGAAGGAATAAATTGTGTACACATATACGGAGTTTGTTTTGGCTTTTAAAATTGTGTTTGTTTTGATTTTTGTTACAAATCAAATTTTTATTGTACCATGGAGGGATTTGTCCTATTTTTGACAAGACAAAATACAAAGAAAGTATACATAAATTGTGTACACATATACGGAGTTTGTTTTGGCTTTTAAAATTGTGTTTGTTTTGATTTTTGTTTCAAATCAATTTTCATTTTTACAAATTATATATTGCAGATATTTGCACCATGTTTATAATGGTTTTTTTTTTGGGAATTTGGAAAGCCAGAAATTTACGTTTTGCAGGAAAGTTTAAGACCTGCAATGCCGGTTTGCTTCAAAAATCATTAGTGGACGAACATAAAATTAGCTACAGTGGTCACAAAAATGATTCATACACCAATCTTTTTAAAACGTAGCACTGTATAATATCAAATTAAACCAAGATCTTTTTGTACTTTTTTCCATTATTTCTAAACAAACAAAGAAAACTGTCAATTCAGTGCTAATAAACAAGAAAAATAATAATAAATAAAACAATGTGCATTTTTTTGCATAAAAATTATTCATGCACTTCACATTTTCAATAATGTAGTAAGAAAAACTAAATCCATTTCGTTCATTAAAACTTTGTAGGGCTTCCTTTTTCTTTGATTACAGCTTCCAAAGTCGTTTCATGCTTTTCAACAAAAGATCTGTGTCACTTTTAGTATTTTTTCATATTCCACGCTTGTTACGTTTTTAAAGACTCCTTGAAAGTTATTTGGTATTTTGTGATCTCCGTTCCAGTATCTCCTAGATGCGTTCTATTGGATTTAAATGCGGTGACTGGGGAGGTATTTTTAGTTGCTGGCAGTTATAAAGAAGCCATTCGCGACAAGATACGATGCATTTTTTGAGTCGTTGTCCTCTTGGAACAAAAAGTTCCTGACAATTAGCCCAAGTTGTTCTTTGTTCATGTGTAAATTGCCTTAAAATGTTTAAATACATGTACCTCTTCATTTTATTCGTTATAAAAGCTATTTCCATGCTTCCAGCTGCTGTCATGCACCCCCATAGGATTAAATTTCCGCCACCTTGTTTCACCTTTGTAATAATATTTCTGACATCCAACTCTTTATATTGTTATCGCCAAACTTAGATGGACCATCCGCTCCAAATATGTTAAATTTTGATTCATTACTGTTCACTTTATAGATAAGTTTGAACCTGACTTTTACTTATATGGTGGAAACATGCTTCTGATTTTTTTTTTAAATGTTCTTAGCCGGGTTTGAACTTTGATTAATTGGCGTTATAGTCGTGCACACTTCCGTACGAGTATACACTTCGTATATACCAGTAAAAAATATGAAAATTATTAAAATAGACGAGAAAAAAAATTAAATCATTTTAGGAGCTTAAATAGGCTGAATATCTAAAATTGTTTAGCCTCATAAATACAGGAGACCTAACGAGTAAAAGATTAATCTCTAAGCAATGTTAAAGCTTCACTACAAAGTTCAATAGCTGTTCTGAACTGGCACTTAACATTAGGTCCCGGTCAATCAGTATAATAATTATATCGTGCACAGCTCACCGACTTGAGAGAAGTTCTCTGTTTATTCCTAAATAAGATGTTAAGTTAAATATATATGTTAAATTGTATTAGTAAACGTTGACGGCCGGTTGGCTCGAACAACAAATATCTATTGAATTATTTTTATTTAAACCAAAAAATATATTTAATTTTTTTTATTTGTTTAATTGGATCCACTCTACTACCTTTATAAACAAATATTTACCGAAAATGACACGTTCATGAACACCAAATTTTGAACAAAATTTGAATGACTTTGCTTCATTGACTCTTAACTGCAGTTAAAGTTTTTAAATATTCAAACTCCATGTTAGGTGTTTTGATTTATTCTATTTGTCCCAATATTTCGGAAGGACAGTCCTACTTCAAATGTAATTATTGTAAAAATATAATGTTTTGTTTATTTAATGTAAAAAAATGCATTTTACAAGTGACACCCATGAAGATTATTGATCCTGCCCTATAAAAATAATAAAACTAGATAAGAAGTAAATGTTTAAGTAAATTCTACCTTTTTCAGGCGTCTGAATCTTCCATTGTCGGTCCAATACAATTTAGACTCTCAGCGAGAGTTTACTAATGTAAAAATATACTTAATATTTATTGCCAAGGCCTAAATGTAAACACCCACATTTTTTAAGAACTTGCGCAAATGTCCCTTTACAAATGTAAAATTTTAAAACCGCCCGATTCAAAAACGGTTAACAAAATCAATTTCCGTATTCTATCACACTTTTTTCTCGATATTTTCATAGAACAAAATGGAATCACAACTTTAAACGCTGTCGTGTCGATTTTCAACCGAAAACGTTTTTCATCACATAATTGTATATTTCTTTTTATTCCATTCACCAAAAAGTGGATGGAGGGGGATGTTTCCCTTTAAGGGACTAGGGGTACCTTGGTAAAAAGTACACTTTTTGAGTTTTTGCTTAACAAATCATCTTTTTAACTTTGCCCTTTTCAATACCAAAAAATGGCATAGTTGCTGGACATTTTGGCTCATGTTGCCTATTCAATCTTAAAAGATCCCAAAAAAACGGAACATGTTTTTTGTTGGCGTTTCAGTATCGTAGGGGCGATGGAGGGTAAATAGAGTTCTTTTTATTGTAACCACCTAATGTAAATATGGCTGGGGTAGGAGTCAATCGCGTTACAAGCGCATTTCGATTTATTACACTGTGCGACAGCCACAATCGGTTTGGGATGAAACCACCGGGGAAAGTTATATCGGTCAAAAAAAGGTCATACGTGTCCCAGCGTTTCGTTGGGTCTCATCTAGGAATCGAGATATATCGATTTGAAGTTAGTAAGTATCGTATAGGGGAATTTGTCACGTTTTTGGCTCTTTTGTTTGACATAACTTGAGAACCACTCGTCCGATTTAGCTGAAATAAATTTTAAAAAACCAAGAATTACAATTCCCTTAATCTGTTTATATATTATTTTCCTTTACTTTTTACCGTTTTGGATTTTTTATGAATTAAAAAAAAAAAATTTTAATTTTTAGGCAAAAATAATTTTTTTTTTCATACAAAAAAAACGGTTTAAGAACAGATTAGAGGAATTGTAATTCTTAATTTTTCTAAATTTGTTTCAGCTAAATCGGACGAGTGGTTCTCGAGTTATGTCCTACATTGTATACGATTTACACATCAGATTTGCCAACATCAAACAATGTCCTTGTCGCAACTTATGCAGATGACACAGCAATTTTTGCTGCAAATCACTCGGCGATGGTTGCATCTTTACTTATTCAAAATCAACTTAACGTACTTCAAACTTGGTTAATTAAATGGAACATAAAGGTGAACTCCAGCAAATCTAGCCACATAACATTCACGAATAGAAAAGACAATTGTCCGCCAGTGACGATAAATGGTGAACCAATACCACACACGGACTGTGTGAAGTGTCACGGTATGCACATGGATCGCAGGCTTAACTGGCAGCCGCATATAAAAAACAAACGAAAGCAACTTGACATAAAGTTTAAAAAACTATTCTGGATACTTGGACCAAAATCTCAGCTAAGTGTTGAAAATAAATTAATAATTTATAAATCGTTATTAAAACCGGTTTGGGTATATGGAATACACCTATGGGGTACAACAAGCAACTCCAATGTCAAAATATTGGAAAGATTTCAGTCAAAATCGCTAAGGTTGATTTTAGACTCGCCATGGTACGTAAGAAACGACATAATCCTTAACGATCTGAACATGACATATGTTAAAGATGAAATCAAACGATACTCCGAGAAATACCTGAAAAGATTAAGCAACCATTCAAATTTACTGGCGATCTGTCTATTGGATGACAGCAACGAAACGAGGCGTTTAAAAAGACTTCACGTATTGGACCTTCCTTTTAGAATTTGAAAGTTAGATTAAATAACATAGAATAAAATAGAATTGTAAATATAAGTGATTTTACTTATTGAAGTAAAATCCACCTGTTATTCTTAAAAATATATTGCTTACATAATTTGCTTATTATCTCTCGATAGATTGCAAATAAATAAATAAATAATTAAAAAAAAAAAAAAAAAAAAAATATGGATACCCGTGTAAGTAAGCAATTTATAACGCAAGTCTTCAAATTATTTTATATAATTTTTATTAAACAAACATTTTATTTAAGTTTCTTTGTTTATGATCATAATGGTTTCTGTTTTTGTTTTGTTTTTCGTAAATTACATTTAATATTTATTAAATAAAACAAAAATAAAATAATGTAGTACATAATTAATATTACAGTATAGTAATTCAAATAAATTAAAGTTCTAAGTTTTGTTTATCATTAAAAAACAACCCCTTTTTATAGAAAATAAGAGGGAAGGGGGATTAAAAAGTGGGAACATATGATTAAAATCTTCGAAAAATAAAAATCAATCTTAAACAAGGGATCTCCAAAGGAAATAAAAATCAATGGTAAACAACGGAGAACAAATATTTAGAAAATAAAAAGATTATGTAAAAAAATATAACAAACTAAGCTGCTGATCTCTGAGAGTGCAATATGATGAATGTGATGACAAAAATGGATGACAAGTGAAACGTTTAACGAAAAACTCAAGCTAAAAATAAAGATTTTGAATCTAAGAACTGTTTGCTATGAGAACTATGTACTCTTTAGTAATGGGCCGGTCTAAAGCTTTCAATTCGTAACCAATCTATGCGAAAATATACTGAAACTTTGTTTTAGGTTTAGAAAATAGCAGAGATGAAAGTAAAAGAAAAACAATCTTATTATGCTCTGCAGTTGCTAAGTGCTAAGTATAGTCATTGTATCTTACAGATTTAATCCTTTCACTACTACGGTTGGCAGCCGGCTGACTGCCTACACAGACACAGATTGTAAAATTCATATTCTATTTGTTAGCCTTTATTCTATAAATTTTAGATTTAGCTTCGTGTGTGTAAGTAAGATTAGAGCTTTATATAGAGAGAGGAGGGATTTTTTTTGTTTTTGCCGTTCTTCATCATTTCTTTTCGTTTGAAGTAACATCATTTTTTGTGTAGGTTTTTTAGCATTTCGTTTTTTTTGTTTGCTTTTAATTTAAATCACATTAACTGCTGTTGTTTTTTGTATCTTTAATATTTTGTTTAATTTCATTTGCATAAGTGCGATTAATTAATAATATTGATGATGATTTCGCTTCCGACTGCAACTACATGTGGTGCCACTGGGTGGTAATGGCCGACGAATGATCGTTGAGCCGGGCGATTTCCTCGTGCAGACCGTGGGCCAACCACGTCAAATGGATTTTGCTGTAGCGCGCGGAACACAGACGCAACGGGTTGCCACGCCTTAGGCCTTGATCTGTTTCGCCGTACTCATCTAGATAGGGCGGTTGAACGAAACAGCCTTTGTTCTTGCCCAGATAGACGATCTGGCAATCGCGTATACGCAGGAACGGAGCAATTTCGGCACCACAAAAGTAGGCATGATAGGTGCAGGCGCCAACATTACGTGAATCCAGCTCCGGCTGACAGCAGTAGGACTGGGCGCACAGTATATCGCCGCACATCAGACACATCGTGGGCGTTTTCATTTCCTCGCGTTCATTGTTGGGACAGCTAAAGTCGGAGACGCTGTTTATTAGATCACTGTAGTCTTCGGGAAGATTAACGAGTGGTGGCACGGCTCGATTGCAGGGCATTATGACCAGCGGATCACCGGTCTTCTTGATTTTGGTCGTTACCACCTCCAAATTGGTGATGTCATGATGCGAGGCAAACATTTCCATTATGGTGGCATAGGGCGTTTCATTGGCGAAATACGCTTCCAATTGGCTATTCAAGCCCAGATATTTACACATATTCTCGAAGGTATCACTGTCGCTGGTCGCCAGGAAATCGGGAAATTCCACATCGGTCACAAAGTGAAAGAATAGGCAGGAACATCGCAGAAATTCACGCATTTCCATTTTGATGTGATCCAGCAGAGCTGTCACCAATTGTGGACTTAATAGCGTTGGCTTCTCTTCGGGCACTTCCTCCTGTTGTGGCTGCTGCTGTGGTTGTTGTTGTTCTTCCGTCACATCTGTCATACCCGCATCAGCAATATCACCTGTCGCTGGTTCTGCATCTGCTGACTTCTGTTCCTGTGCTTCCTGCTGTTGCTGCTGTTGAGTTTGATGACTTTCTTTGTTTTCTGTATTGCTGTTTTTCTTTTGTTGTGCTGCCTTTTGTCTGGCCTGCGTATTGTATTTGTTAAAGAATATTGAAATATTCTCCAACTGTTTATCGCTTATCGCCGCATAGTCTTCTTCTTCGATATCCATGAGACCCTCGGCGGGCTGCTCGTATAATACCACCGCTTTGACCACATTGGCAAGTAGGAAAACTTTAAGGGTATAGAAATCCATTAAGCTGCCATTAGCAATCACTGAAGTTTCTCCTGCAAAAAGAGTATACGAATAATTGATTAGTTATTATTTAAGAGTTTAGGAAATATTATAATAATAAATGAGGGTATGCATGAAGATACATTTTTTTACTTCGTTTTTAAAACTATATTGGAGTAGTATCTTACACAATAGGAAACAATTACACTATACTTCACACCACACTGTGTGGGTAACTAAAGTGCCAAAAGAAAAGAAGATAGACGCAATATTTATAATAGGGATTGATTCAGAATTACTTTCCGATTCCATGGGGCGATATTCGTTTGTTTGCCCATCTTTAGTCCATGTTTAAAAGCTATAATTGCTTCATAAAGGGTGGTCCAACCATAACGCATGATATTAATTGTAAGTCACACATTAACGTCAAGTTTTTTGCCCAACTAAATTTGACACAGAAATTGAGGATATTGACCTGGACGATGAGTGGTTCCAGCAGGATAATGCCACTTGCCACACAGCCAACGAAACAATGGCACTTTTGCACGAGAAATTCAATGGCCGTGCTATCTCCCGTCGTGGCGAAGTTAATTGGCCGCTACGATCATGTGATTTGACACTGCTGTACTTCTTTCTTTGCTAATATTCAAAAGAAAAAGTGTACATCAATACGAGGGCGACCGCAAAACTAACTGGCCTGGCACATTTTCTGTTTTACTATAAACTTTTTTTTGTTTTGTTTTCTAAAAGCAATCTTTTATAAGCCATCTGTCAAAATTTTCGAAATATTTAATGATTATTTTCTTTGTTAAAGGTGATTGAAGTAAACAAGTTTTATAATTTTTAAAAAATGGGATATAAAGAGTTTCGTGCGGTAATTAAACACTTTTATATGAAAGGTTATACTCCACAATTAATCAAAGATGAATTGGATTCTGTTCATGGTGATAATGCACCATCATACTCCACCGTGAAATCCTGGGATCAACAATTTAAAATGGGTCGTTCAAGTACGGAAGATGAACAACGCTCTGGAAGACCGAAAACTGCTACTACTATTGAAAACATTAGAAATATATTTAATGAAGTGACTAATAGTAGACGAATAAAGCTCAGAGAACTTGCTGATATTGTTAAAATACACGAAAAACAAGTTTGAACTCCACATGAAAAAGCTATCCGCAAGATGGGTGCCGCGTTTGTTGACTTTGCCCCAAAAAATCGTCCGTTGGACCAATTCCGAGGAGCTTTTAGCGATTTATCAGCGTAATCCAATAGAGTTCTTGCGCCGATTCATAACTATTGATGAAACATGGATCCATCACTTCATCCCAGAATGCAAAGAACAGTCAAAACAATTGATAGAAGCTGGTAAAAGTGGTCCCAAGAAGGCGAAAACTGTTAAGTCAGCAGGAAAAGTAATGGCCACAGTATTTTGGGATGCAAGGGGTATAATATTTATTGATTATCTTGAGAAAGGAAAAACTATAAATAGTGAATATTATTGTGCATTATTGGATCGGTTGAGTGAAGAAATCAAGATAAAACGTCCGCATTTAGAAAAAAAAGATAATGCTCCTTCACACCCTGCATTTTTAACACAACAAAAACTGGCCGAATTGCGATTTGAAATTGCTCCGTATCCACCATATAGTCCAGATTTAGCTCCTTCTGATTATTTCTTGTTTCCAAATTTAAAAAAAAATCTCGGTGGCAAAAAATGTTCGTCCAATAGCGAGGTTAATGCTGAAACTGAGGCATATTTTGAAGGTCTTGAAAACTCTTATTTTTCAGATGGATTTAAAAAACTTGAAAAACGTTTGATGAAGTGTATTGAGTTGGAAGGAGATTATATTGAAAAATAAATAATAATTCCAAAAAAACGGTTCTTTTTATGTTAGGCCAGTTACTTTTGCAGTCGCCTCGTAAAACGCGCATATCTCTGGGAGGGAACACTTTTGGGGCATGGGATCGGTCTCATTCGATGCTCAGATGTTGTCCACATCAAAAAAAGAAAAAAAAAAAAAGAAAAATTGATTTTTTTACCCTTAGGTCCCTTTTCTCTATGCGCTGTCAAATATTTGTTTTTTTTATTAGATTTTGGCCTCCAAAACACGAAAATGAATTTTAAAAAATTTCGCTCTGTAAAGTTTTCAAGATAGAACTTTTGGAATTTTTTGTACAATTTTTTATGAGATATCTCATCTTTTTGGACCATAACTCACAAACGCCATTACCGATTTGATTAAAGAGTGGTATCAACTGACAAATTTGACATTTAAAAATTAAAAAATTTAATTTTGTTGTACAAAAATCACGATTTTAAATTAAAAAAATAAATAATATAAAAATATATAAATAAATTGAGCAACAAGTTTGGACTTTCTTGAGCAAAACACGACATGGTTTGTTGAAATTGGGTGTGAGAAATGGTAGAGCTAAACGTTGTTTAGTGGGACAGTACAAATGGTGGGACGTGACTATACTTGACACTATGCTGGGTGCTTTACAAAAATCAATCGGCGGTAGGTACCCCTGCTCAGCGGTAAACCTTAGGTTAGTAAAGAAGTAACTATGAGGGTTGCTATATATATTTCTGGCCTAGGCAACACTAAGTGGCGCCTTCTAACATTTCCATTGGAAAGTTTGACTTTATAAGCATAAACGTACTCAGAACGTTTTGACGTGACTTGAAAAAATCAATTTGGCAAAAAAAATGGAATTAACTCGTGAACATTTTCGTGCGATCATGTTCACAATTTTCGACGTGGATTATCACGACAAGAGTGCATCGATGAACTTAAATCATTGTAGGGCGATGAAGCACCATCCTATAGCACTGTAAAAAACTGCTTAATAAATGCAATCGTGGCCGACGCTCGCTTAAAGACGAAGGTCGTCAAAAAACGGCCGTTGTGCCAGAGAACATTGATGCCGTGCGTGAACAGATAATGCAATTTCGTCATGTAACATACCGTGAGATAGAGACATCCTTGGGCATTTCTTCCAACAGCATACATTCGATTTTTCTCGTTGGATCCCGAACAATTTGACAACCGCTCAAAAAAAAGCCTTGCGTGGATTAGTGCAAAGAAATTTTGAAAAAATACGAGCGCGGTGCTTCAGAAGACGTTTATACGATTGTCACAGGTGAACGAAAGTTGTTCGTGGAAGAGGCACTTCGAAGCAAATGGTAGCCTGTTTCTTCGGCAAAACTGGTCATGTGGAGACAAACGAAAAACGAACAAGAGAAGACGAATCATTGTGCACCATGACAATGCGAGCTCTCACACATCAGCTCAAACCAGCGGCTTTTTTACCGGCCAAAACGTCGAATTGATGGGCCATCCGCCGTACTGCCCTGACTTGGCTCCCAATGAATTCTTTTTATTCCCGCACATCAAGAAAAAATGCGTGTTGAACGATTTTCGTGCTTCGACAATTGGTTTGAGAGCATGCAAAAGTTTACATTGAAAAACAATAAAACCATTTTTGATGATAAATATTTGCATTTTCATTATTAGGTCAGAAATATATATAGCAGCCCTCGTATATATCTATAGTGAGATCCTAATCATGTACAAAATTTCCCAGGTTTTAAACGAAATAGAACAAATAGAATTGAAATGTCTACTTACGATCTCGGGCAAATAGTATATTTGGTACCATCATAATCGTCGATACCATTTTACTAAAGCAATTCCATTCCAATACCGAATCGCCGTTATGCTTAAAGACCACATTTAGTAGCTCCGCCACAGGTTTGATTAAGTTCGTAATATCGGTTTGTGTCAAATTACCACTATACAGACAGCAAGCCCGTATTAGACCGCTTAAGCAACTCTGATGGCGTATGGACATCTCGTCCTTTAATGGTTTACCGACAGCACGCAGGTACACCTCCAACGCTTGCACGGTGTACACACACGAATGCCACATATTGAGCAGGCCCTCGTCTTCATTGCGTTTCAGTGATTTAATGTAATGTTGTACGAAGTTAATCCAACTAGCTGGCAGTTCGCAACGTGGTGTAGGTTGAGCCATTTTCTCGAACTGCTTGGGATCGATGGGTATGTGCGCCTCCTTAAGTGTGGACAACCATTCGGGCAAATGGAAATTCCATAGATCGGGATCTTCGGCCAAAATGAGATTATTTAGCTTCTCACCAAATACACGTATGCCCTCTATCCATAAATCAATGGGAAACATTTCATCACCAGCATGGAATACATTCGGAACAGAGTACTTGGAAAGTGGAGCAGTTAGGGGAAGTACGGTGTTGCTCAAACAGCGGCAATAGGGACACTGGAATTCTGTGCTCGGCGAAGAGGGAAACACTTGCAATGGATGACGTCGGGGACGCCTTATTTCCTTTGTCTCCTCATTGCTGTAGTATTCTTGCCAACAGTTGACATGCATAACATGACCACAACTGCTTGTGTGTATAGAGTAAGGATAGTGAGATTCTGGTTTGATAACCTAGAAACAAAAATCCAGAGAAATTGATTAAGAAAAGTATTAGAATTAAAAGTTATTCAAAAAACATTACGAAAAATTTTTTATATTCAATACTTTTTACCGAAGATTTAAAACTCAAATTTCTTTTTTTAAAATTTTCTTTAAACCTATTGTAATATTTTATGATTAAGAGGGTAAATTTATAATATATAAAATTCGAATACGTACATTGTACACAATTATTTGAACCTACCTTTGACTTTTGCACAAAGGCCGAATAGACCAATGTTGGACCATCTTTGCTAACGGTGGCCTCTTCAAAGCACAATATACAATTGTACTTCTCCTCTTCGGGCTGTTGCAGTCGTCTTTCGACACCCAGACAAGCGATAGAATTATAAGCCGCTGCTCCCTCCAGGCAATTATCATCTTGCCATTCCATGACCGACCCCGCATTAGCATCACTAGCCACATCATTGGCACTGGCAAACATTTCCGCATTGGAAGTCATAAACTTATTTTGTGCTGTCTGCATTTGCGCCAAAATCTTGGCACGCCTCTCGGCAGCCAAACGGGCCCGTTCTTCTTTCTCGCGTTTCTCCTGTTCGGCCGATGTCAGGGTGGCTGCAGCATCTCCACTGGCATTATCCTCATTTGCCGAGGCGTTCTGTTCAAGATCATCGCTCTGCATGCGTTCGGGACCATCGGCTGAGGGTTGTTTGGCTTGTAGATCTTTGAATTTTTTAATGGTCCATAAAATAAAATCACGATGAGCTTCAACCTGTTGCGAAAAGAAGACATAATTAGGCAATTGTTGAATTTTCAGTACAGCAACTAAATAACAAATACATACCCTGGCGCTGCGTGACAGTTCCTCGAGCTTTTGCAAAAGTTTGTATTTCTGCGAGCATTGATAGAATGACAAGAAGGGGTAGTTTTCGGATTCTTCTTCTTGCAAGCCATAGCCGATTAGATGCAAAATCTGAAATAAATTTATTATATCATTGTAGGTTGCTGTTTATTTAAATTTAATTTCCAAATGGAAATTGATTTTTAGTTTTTTTTATCTGAATTGTGACTTTTAAATGCAGCTACTCAACAGGAAAGGTGTTACTGAAACTATTCTAATCGTTAGAAAGAAATGTTACTGAAATAATTTTGCTACTTAGGTCTAAAATAACGTATTTGATGGAAATTTGATGAAAAGCATCACCGCCATTCAAGATGTTTGATGGACAGAACATGGCGTTTTTAACTGCATGACACCAAGTACGATCTTGGGTATGGATTTGTGCTAATCAAGAGACTTCGACATCCTGTCTTTAAAGTCGCTACAGCAAATCGTCGTAGATCCCAGCAGAAGGCCTATGTGTAATTTTTTTTACTGTCGCTTTTAGTAGTCCTATTGGTCATAAATGTACCACCAAATCGTTTTTCGATATATTTATTGGTTCAAGATTTAGAAAAAGGCCTATGTGCATTGCTTTATATTTATATATAAATTATTGTAGAAGGAATATGTGTTTATTTTTTCACATAGGCCTTTTCATTTTCTAAATAGATAATTCTATATGGTCCAGATCCCTAACAGTTAATTGCAATTGCAAAGAACTACTTTGAACTACTTTTCATTTTCTAAATCAGTTAATTGCAATTGCATAGAACTACTTTAAACTAAGTGAGGCTTTCTGAGCGCCAGAATCTAAAATTTGGAGGGACCTTTG
Organism: Hydrotaea diabolus; assembly: GCA_963513945.1. Taxonomy (NCBI): domain Eukaryota; kingdom Metazoa; phylum Arthropoda; class Insecta; order Diptera; family Muscidae; genus Hydrotaea; species Hydrotaea diabolus. The sequence continues at coordinate 94,588,080 of OY740718.1, forward strand.
TATGAGGAACGTATAAAAGCATGGACCGATATGGTGTAAATTATAAGTAGTTAATTTTCATAAATCCAGTTTCTAGAGAGCCGGTACCTGAGCTCGGGAAGGTACTTTGTATGGGGATATATAAAACATTTACCGATTTTCCCATATTTAATCTTACATAGGCCTTGTCCAAAATACAGTTTCAACCCTAATTTCAGCAGCCTAGGTTAATACCATGGTACGGACTTCAATACAAAATACTCCCAAAAAGTGTGATTTTTACTCATGTTAAGTTCTTCTGTGGAGAACGCTTTTTCCTCTAAATAGATTTAGTCCATTACAAACAACTTGCAACAGCAATACATTTCTCAGCAAAGTTTGGACTTTCTAGGTTTATTATTGTAACCGATCTCGTGCTTTAAACAGAAACACTGATGGACGGACGGTCGTACTTCACTGGAGCGTCTTAACTCATACTCTTTTTAGGATATCGGATTAATATTTTGAGGAGTTCCAAACGAAATGCCAAATTTGGTACACCTCCATCCTATGGGTGAGGATATAAAAAAGCCTATGTGGAAAATTATAAATTTGTTTTTATTTTTTTTTGTATATGTGATAGCGCATAGAGAAAGGGACCTAAGGGCAAAAAATCAATTTTCTTTTTTTTTCCTTTTTTTGATGTGGACAACATCTGAGCATCGAATGAGACCGATCCCATGCCCCAAAAGTGTTCCCTCCCAGAGATATGCGCGTTTTATGAAAGTGAAGTCGACGATTCTAAGCGCAAATAGAAAGGGGCCTAATCTTTAAAATGGCTCTCCTGAACAAAACTGGTTTTTAACCTTAGGTCCCTTTCTATTTTGCGAGTCACATATGTAGTATTGTTGTTTCACACAAAATCGCGCCTTGAACACACATTTTTTTCCTAGTAAAAACATGGTAAATCTACAGTATTGGCCAAAACTAAAGCACATATTTTAAAAATATATATTTTTTCATGAAAACGATGATATTACATTTAATTCTGTATTAATTTAATGTATTTATGTATTTTTGATGATAAACAAAGCCTTTTGCAATTCAACATTCAATAAATAATAAGTTAAAATTAGAAAAACATTTTACACCAGAAAAAAAATGGACAAAACTAAAGCACCCCTTATGTTGGTAACAAAAAAGAGTATTAAAATTAATATTTTGTTGCATATCCTTTGTTCTGGATGACGCACACCTCTTAGGCATTGAGGATATTAAATTATTTATCGTATACTGTGATATTCCCTACCATGCCATTTTTACGGCCTGAAACCGATCATTCTTATTTCTGCAATTTTCTCTATTTATTTTTGTGTTAACGATCTCCCACAATTTCTCAATACGATTGAAATCGGGGGATTGAGCAGGCCAACCTAGATCTTCAATCCTGTTGCTCTGCATCCAGGCCTTACACACTCTAGATGTGTGTTTATGATCTTTATCCTGTTGGTATATTCATTGAAGTGGCATTTCTTCTTGGGCATATGGCAACATCATATCTTTAAATAAGTCACAGTACATGAATAGATCCATAATTCCATCAATCTTATGAATTGGACCAATTACCTGGCCATCGAAGACCTTCCTGTTGCCTCCTCCTTGCTTCACAGTGTCTTTGCAATACCGTAGATTTAGATTTAACCTTTCTCCTATTGGCCTGCGTACACGCCTTATTCCATCTGAATCTTTTATGTTGTACTTGGATTTTATCGGAGCAAACACACTATTCCATTTTTCGACGATGTGGGCTTTGGCGTGGCTTTCCTATTCTTTGGTGATAAGAAAAAGAATTTTTTGCTGGGCATCGGCTGAATAATCCTGCTTCTACAGCTCTTCTACGGTTTGTTCTTTCACTTGGGTCAAGCTTAAACGGTTTTTTACTTGACTGGAAGTCGTAGAAGGATCCTTTTGAATTGTCGTTTTGATCAAGGAATCTTCATATCTGGAAGATTTAGGCGGACGTCTTCCAGAATGTACTGGAGATATGCGACCTGTCTGCAAAAACTTTGTAATCTTCCTTGAAAGTACTGATCGGTTGATCGAATATTTGCCTCTACGTTGATGTAGTGTTAATCCAGCCCTCCAGTCATCGATAATTTTAGTTTTAAATTCACTTGAAGATTTGGTTATTGCCATTGTGCTTAACTTATCATAAACTAGACAAGACAGAAGTTGTATACACGAGTTTTATCTTATTCTTCTTTCTTCTGTTATTTATCATATGTGACGAGCAAAATAGAAAGTGACCTAAGGGTAAAAACCAGTTTTGTTCAGGAGAGTCATTTTAAAGATTTAAATACGTGTATCTTTGGTGTACCATCACTTTCATAAAACGCGTATATCTCTGGGAGGGAACACTTTTGGGGCATGGGATCGGTCTCATTCGATGCTCAGTTGTTATCCACATCAAAAAAGAAGTGAAAATTGATTTTTTTACCCTTAGGTCCCTTTCTCTATGCGCTGTCACATATGTTCTTTTAAAGTACCGTTAACTACCACCAAAAAATTCAGCAGCGTAGTCAAATTTTTAAAAATTTCAAAGGGGTGCTTTTGTTTTACCCGTTTAGTTTTGCGGAGTTAAATTATTTATCCATTTTAACTTTCTGTTTATAAAATGATTAATTTCTATAAAGAAGATATAACAACAATAACCTTATAAGTTAATAAAATTAATAAACAAAATAACAAAATAAAAATTAGAAAAAAATTAGAAATGAAAAAATCTCCCGGGGGGTGCTTAATTTATGGTCAACACTGTATAGACGAATCGACTGCAATTACTTACTTTCGGAAATTCTGCGAAATGAATAAATGCAACAGGTTTTTTTGGCACTCCAGTAAAGTATCGAAAAAACACATAGGTCTTATTCTGGCAACACCGACGATATACACGACTGGAATGGGTAATACGTACAAATGCTTTGACGTATGTGATAGGAACTTTATGATCTGAAATGCCAACATAGATTCCTATCATTAGCGAAACTATGCTCCAGATTTAGTGTACCGAGAGCCGTACATTAAAATGAACAGGGAAAACATGCTACCAATCACAGATGATGGGTTTAAATGTCCAACCTCCATCCGGGAAGATTGTTAATATCCCAAACCCAGGATTAAAAACAACAAATCCACAATTGAATTTTGGCGGAGCTTTATATGACCGTATGAGTCGATCTGATAAGGTAAATGCATCATCTAGTTTGCACTATCTAGAAGACCGAACGCTAGCCCGGAGATTGGAATTTCAGCATACTAAAAGAAAGACAAGCGCGTTTGCGCCAACTGCACCGGAATAAGACTCCTGTCCTACAAGTACAAAATACTATTGACATTCCCGTGTGAATGATCAAAGTTCGAACTTGCAGACCCGATAATAAAAAATTGTGGTGCTGGCCAGCCGACATGAGACCCGTTTAGAGCTATTTTTTCAGAACAAAAAAAAAAATTAAAAATTCAAATCAAGTGTGGAATCTGTATTGGTAATTTGAAAGTACATTTTATGGCATTTATTTTTTGAAAATAATTACCTTCAAATGTTGGCAACTGTATTATGGAAATGAGCGTTCGGTGAGAAACGGGAAGATCCGCTGTTTTCGACCAAAATTTTGTTCAGTGATGAGGCCCATTTCTGGCTCAACGGCAAAGTCAATAAACAAAATTGCCGCATTTGGGCTGAAGAGCAACAAGAAGAGGTTCAAGAGGTGCCATCAGTATACTCAGAGAAAACCACGGTTTGCAGCGGTTTTTAAGCTGGTGGAATCATCGGTGCATATTTTTTCAAAAATGATGATGGTCGGAACGGAACCTTGAATGGTGCTCGCAATCCCAAGATATCGATCTTTATCTGATCTTTATTCTGAAAAAATACCTCTAGATGGATCACCCTATATTAACAGGCGCCTTATACACTTTTGTATCCATATAAGAATATTTTTCGTCTATGAGATGTATGGCCAATTGGAAAATGTCAATCTAGTCTATTTTTATTCTTTCAAATTATAGTCAAAACTGGGATATTTAATATTAAACAATTAAATTGTATATAACACATGTTTAATTTCCCTAGAAGCTATCTAATGCTTGGAATTTTCAACATTGTTACACTAAAGATTTCAAAGCAAATTTATCGGGTAGCTACAGATATCTATTGGTTAGTAGCTAACGTTGTTGCCTGACTGTTGAAATTACGGCCATGGGCGGCATAACATTCTACAATTGCTTATTCTTCTAACAGAAACTATAGTTCAGCCTGGTATTTTTAGTATCTTTTTACCTTCTGTAGATGGTTTTCTTGGAAACTCTTTCTCTTCAAATCCAACGCCCTTTCCAGAATCGTATTCATGAGGTGCATCATAACATCACATTGTAATAAATTGGCAATTGTCCTAAAACGAAAAAGAACAAACAATGTAATTAAAGTCCCACGTTGCTTTAGAATTACATTTCCCTACACTTACACAAAAGCATCGGTGAGTTTGGGTAATTTTGGTGGTGGACAGCACACCATTTCGCCCTTGGTTTTGCGTCTCAAACGTTGTGTCTCCTCTGACTTGGATTTCTCCTCCTTGGTGTAATGATAGAAGTACATGTTGTAATCATTGTAGAGCTCCTCTCTCAGTTCGTAAACACCCTTGGCATCGGACTTTTGGGGCTTTTTAAAGACAGCCACCGAATCAATGACATCTTCCAATGCAGTATCATTATTCGAATCGGGCAGAGCTCGATTCAATTCCGAATGTGAGTATGATTTGATGCAAAGCAATTGCATAATTTCCTTTTTGGTGCGATCCTCTTCGCTGACATGGGATACACCGGGCATATAACGCTCACCAATGATGACGATCAACAGCTCCAGGAACTCATCAATCATGGAAAGTTGGCGTACGAAATCGTCATCGGTTGTGGGTTCAACGGCCGAATCTTCATATTCCGGCTGTACCCACTCGATGAGATTGAATTTATTGAGCAGATGTATTAAATATTGATTACTTTCAATCAACGAAGCACCTATCTGCATGCCCACAATATCACGATCCAACATTTCGATGCGGCAGCGCACATTGCGATAGAAGTAAAGCTGATGGAGCAGGGAGTATCCATTACGACGCCACATGCCCGAGTGAACCTAACAAGAACAAAACTAAAGTAAAATTCTCGAGTGAATTTGAGACGTATCTCACTCACCTGAGCCATCATAACTTGTGTACACAAGATGGGTTCCATGAGTTCTTCGGGCGTTCGCTTTAAACTGGTGATTACATCAAAATTCAAACCATACTGGCCCAAATGCAGGTATATGCCAGCAAAGAAACGTGACAAGGGTAGATGTATGGACACCGGTTTAGAAGCAACATCGTAGATGGTACAGTTCGCAATGTGGCCCGCCACCGTTCGTTGCTCCTGTTTAGCTTGGCCTATGATGAATGCATTCTGCAGCAAATAGCGCATGACCATAATGCACAGTTTCACCAGGACATCTTTGTCGGTGGCACACCATTCCAATACCAATGATATCGTACTGGCCAATTTAATATGCAAATTAAAGGCGCACTCCCACTCGGGCTCATAGTCCATGTGCTGTCCCGTTTGTCGTGTCACCGACTCCATGCCCTGCATGGCATTTAGCACGCGCAGCAGAGCCTTGCAGCCTTCAATGAAGCCCTCACGCAGCTCATCGGTCCAGTAGTCCGGCTTAAAACTGAGTATGTACCGCAAATCGTAGAGTATATATGCGGCACGTTTAAAGTGATTTAGCGTTGACACGTTCTTGGAAAAATGTAGCGTTTTATTTTGCATATAGTCTTCTATGGACTTGTGGTAGAACGTATGCAACAGCTTGTAGAAGATGCCCTCACGGGCTATCAAATAGTGGGCTATACTGGGTACAGTGAACAGTTGAACACTCAATGACACTATGGAAAACGAATGATCGTGATCATCGCTTATGAAATCCTGAACAATGGTAGCGTAATTCTTTGAGAACTCTTGAGCCAGAGCCATCTTGTTGTCGTACTCCATGAGCATGCCGGATATCAGCAAACGATGCCAGCAGGTGCGCGCTGTCTTCCACAAAGCCACATCGTATTCCAGGATGTGACGTATACAATATGGAGCCTTCTTGTCCATAATGATACGGGCGAAAATCTGACGAAAAGTGCTGTGGCGTACCAGAAACTCCTGGAACCAGGTCAGCAGCTGCAGGGCGAATTGCTGACAGGCCACAGCGCGTATATGCAGTACGGACACCTGCAGCGATTGATTCGCCCTACTGTTGCTCACGGGCATATTCAGTGGTATGAACTGCTTTTCTATGGCCTCCTTTAAAGCAATGCATTCGAGAAATGAATCGCACTTGACAACGGCACGACCCTCTCGATCAATACTGGCCACAATTTCGGTAGCTTCCTTATGTTGGACTTTAGCGATTTTCGTTAGAGTCTGTATGACTTGGTCAAACGTATGAGATTCATCGTTATAGAGGACGGTGCAAAAATAATCTTTGCCCGTACCGTCTCCGTCGAGACACTCAAGACTAGCTTTGGATTCAATCTCCAAATAGTTGACACAAAATGTTAGAATGGCTATAAAAGCGATTTCACAGCGTTCTTTAATGGCATCTGTTATAATGGTACTGCTCGAACTGTTCTCCTTGCCCCGCTGGAATGATCAAATCGAGAAAGTTTTGATTATGAGTGACTCAATGAACATTAGTCTCTTACTCACCAAGTGTTCTTCGCAATAGTGATCCTTCTTCCAGGCTTCCTCGTCGCCACAATCACAACAGCCGCCGCCGCCCGAGGTGGACATTTTATATTTGTGATAACGATGTGCCGACTGTTTAAAACAATTCACGCACAGCACACATGTGGGGTCCATACCGCACTCACGGCAGCTGTAGGTGGGCTCACCAATCTTGAAAACTTTACCGCACACCGCCGAGGTGGCACCCTCTAAGCGTAGCTTCTCCAATACCGTATTGGGATTGTCGCCCAATATGAATTCCAAAAGGACATCGATAATGCCCTCTTTGGCACCGGCCTCTTTGAACATGCATTTTACTGCAAAAACAGATAGAAAGAGAGAAACAGAGAAGATTCACACCAAGATGAAATCAAAGCGAGATTTTAAAAATCTCGATATATATTCGAGAAATACGGAAGTATGGAATATTCAGGAAGAAATAACGAAAATGAAAAAAAACGTATTTACGAATAGTTCTGAATGTGGGTTATTATATTAACAAACTTTAATTTTATATTCTGCTTGTGTTTTTTTTTGGGTTAATCGTATAAATCACACAGAGTATGTCGTTGCTGCCAAGTTTTGGTATTACTTACAGGTTAATAAATTTATTTGAAATTTTAGAAAAAGAATTTTTGTAAAAAAAAAGCCAATTTAACGGAAAAAAGAATGTATACATAACTAGGAAACTTCGAAACAACTTACAGGAACCTTCACAGCCACGTTTATTATTTTTAAGATTTTTATACTCGGATAGAACATCACGCCCTTAAAGATGAAGAAAAGTTTGATTGATTTTCGTTTAATTTTCAAGTAGTTTAAGGTAAAATTACTATCAATTATAGATGCATACATAATATGTAATAAAAGTAAAATTAAATAAAATAATAGTTGTATGTTGTATTCAGATTTGAAAACGAGGACCGTAGCGAGAGTAGGGTTGTATAAGTCAATTTCCGACTAATCGACTTTTGGATATAAAAAAAGTCAGTCGGCAAGACGACTTTTGGTGTTTGAAAAAGTCTAAAAGTTGACTTTTTTATTTTAACTTCAAATAATTGTAATTGCCATCGAAACAATGCGTATTGCTTATTATGCGCTTTAATTTATTTTCGCCGATTGAGATATACATGAGATTTATTTTATTGTACGCCGAGGTTAAAAACGTATGCATTCAAAAATTCAGATTCATCCAGAGCAATTAACCAAGTCGGTAAGTATACTAACACTAAAAATATATTCAGCAGTATAACAAATTTTTTTTAATATTATGTTTTAAGGCGTACTGATAAACAGCGAAATCAGAAATTCGGAAATACCTATTTATACCCATTTATCTGATGTAGATGTAGCCGAAGAGTTTGTGGGTTCCAAGGCCAACAAAAAGGATAACAAATGGGGGTTCCTTGACAAGAGTCTAAGCACTAGGCGCGAAAAAGGCCATAATGATGGCAATGGTGTTCCTTTACAATTTAAGGACTACGAGGCTTGCTATTTATATTTCGGGTACGGCAATAAAAACACAATAATTTATCATTGGAAATGGTTTTATTGTTTTTCAAAATATTCCCTGTTAAGGTCAATACACTTTTGCATGCACACAAACCAATTTTCGAAGCACTTTTTCACTCCGATTGAGACACCTCCAGAACATGATTTTTGAACGCTTCAACAGCTGCTTCGGAAGATGAAAAACGTTAATTACGCATTTTTTCTTGATGCTAGGGAAAAAGAAGAAGTCATTGGGTGCCAAATCAGGGCTGTACGGTGGATGACCCATCAATTCGACATCTTGAGTGGCAAATGTAGCTCATCGTTTTAGCTGATGTGTGAGTGCTCGCATTGTCGTGACGAACAACTTTTGTTGGATTTGGCTCGCCTTAAAAGACCTATACGGTCGACTGCTGTATTGTTTCGGGTTCATATGCATAGATCCGTGATTCCTCGCCAGTAACAATTATATACACTGCCTTTGAGCTACCGCAGTTATACTTATACTTTTTCAACATCTCTTTGCACCAACCCAAACGAGCCTTTTTTGAGCATTCGTCAAATTATGTGGGATCCAAGGAGAACAAATTTTTCAAATGAACATGCAATATCTTATTGATGCTTGTCGTACGAGTACTAATGCCCAAGGATGCCTTAATTTCACGGTATGACACATGTCGGTCTTGTCTGAACTCTTAGTGCCAGCAATTAACAGTGGTTTTTGATGGTGCTTCATCGCCAAAAGTCGAAACAAGTTGATTTAAACACTCTTGTCTCGACAACCACGCCGAAAATCGTACAAAAATCATCGCACGAATATGTTCACGGGATAATTCCATTTTTTGACTGAGATGAATTGTTCAACGCACTGTACTCAAAAAAATCACCCTCAAATGACAAAACGTTGAGTGAAGTTATGCTAAAATATGTCAAAGTTTTCAATGAAAGGTCCGGTTTGCATCTGGGAACACTAGTATTGTCAGGAGCCCGAAATATAAATAGCAACATCGTATCTAAAGGCACCGCTTGTTGGTCGTAAAACAAAAATCTTCCAATACTTATATGAAGAACAGTTTTTTAAGTTTTTAAAACTTGAAGTTTTTAGTTTTTACTAATGTAAAAACTACTTGAAATTCTTGATGTTTATTAGTTTATAATCACTCTTACATTCTTTAATGATAGTTTTTTATACAAAGAAAACTGTTTTTTTATTCCAAAATATTGCATTTTGATTTCCCTAAAGAAAAAAATCGACTTTATTCTACTTTTTTTCTATTAAAAAGTCTAAGAGTATATAGCCCTAAGCGAGAGTTGTATTCAATATTCGAATATTGCAGACGTTTGCATTGAAATATTACAACAACAAAATCAGTGTTAGCGTATTAAATTTAACCGAAGAAAATATTCTAAACTTTGGTTAGAGTAATGTTCTCAAATTTGCGAATTGTACTGACGAAATTGGACTAAAAAGATCGATTATACATACCATATATTGTTCGAAGTACATAAAAATAATTTTTAACAGAAGGCTGGTTTTCGTAATATAGCTGAACGTTTTGGGGGTCGTCGTGGCGTGATGGTCTATCACACAAGTAACCATAGGTCAAATTTGGGGAGGGACGTGTATCATTTATCGTCAGCAGTTTCTCGAATAAGAGATTAATCTCAGAATTCCAACATTAGATTTGATGTATTATATTTAGACTTTCGGAACCGGCTATAAACAGTAGGTCCCGATAAGTGAGTAAACGAAATTCATGACTCGTAGCTTTCGGATTTAAGAGAAATATGCCCATTATGTTTCACAAATTTTAAAGTAAATTTAGCAAACGCAATATTTTTGATTTTTTTCGTCAGCCCAACTTGTGATTTGATAGATGTTAACTCTGATCCACCGTTGATGCTTAATAGTGCTTTATTTAAATAGTCAGTTGGTGCATTGGTACAATAACTTGTACCACGAGTACATCAACGTATGCGTATGATTGGCAAACAATCAAACGCATACGTTGCTTCTGGAGCCAGTTTCACACCGAAATGTATCTTTGAATAGGGGCTATATTGAAAAATGTATTTATATGGACCAATCTCAAAGGGGTTTCTACTTCGTAGATGAGTAAATCACAAGAAAACCTTTGTGTACCGATATTAATAAAGTTCGTCCTTGATCGAAACTTATACCTGCTCTGAATATAACAAGAGATGGTCGAGCGTCGGACTGGAATCGACTCAAGTAGTGCTTTACCCCTCATTTATATTTTCTTTTATAAGGCTTGACGAACATATACTTAGTAGTGTATTACAACATTGAACACACCCATTTCAATAGTAGAACCTCAATAGCGTTAGTCTGTAACAGAATTTTAAAATTGTTTCAACTTTCATCTTGAAGTGGTCAGATAATGAGAACCGTATCGCTGTAATAGCGCTTTTTAAGTGTGAAATGAAAAAAAGCGATATTTTCAAAACGCTCCGGCCACTAGGGTTTAGCCGCATGTTCGTCTACCGATGCATAAAACTGTTTAAGGAGATTGGAGATGTAAAAGACCGCCACCGGTCGGGCCGCCCACGCTCTGTTCGAACACCGCATTTTATCAAAGCCGTTAAATCAAGAATTCACAGGAATCCGCTCCGAAAACAGAAAATCATGGCCCGTTAGATGAATATCACGCAAAAGTCCATGAGTCGAATCATTAAAAAAGACTTGGGATTTTCAAACGACGTACCCGACATTTATTGACTGCAGCTTTAAAAAAAAAAATAGGATTGGAAAAAGCAAACGTCTTTTGGTGAAGCACGCCGATAACTTGCACAGAAAAATTTTGTTCACCGATGAAAAAAAATTACCGTTCAGGAAAAATTTAAAAAACAAAATGATAGAGTGTATGCGCGGTCATCTAAGGAAGCATCTGAACTGATCCCAAGGGTGGAAAAGGGTCATCACCCAGCTTCAGTCATGGTTTGGTGGGGTGTCTCTTACGATAGGGTCACTGACCTGCATTTTGCGAACAAGGAGCCAATACATCCGCCAAAGTTTACCAAGAAACCGTTTTGGAAGCTGTTGTGAAGCCTCTTAACAATTCCCTGTTCCAAAACCAGCCATGGACTTTCCAGCAGGATTCTGTGGCGGCCCATTAGGCTAAAACGTCCCAGACCTGGCTTCGAAACAATTTGCCAGCGTTCATTCCCTCTGAACAATGGCCCTCAGGCAGCCCAGACTTGAACCCATTGGATTACAAATGGTGGACGGTTTTAGAGGACAAGGCTTGTCACAATAGATACCCCAACAATGGATCTCTTAAGACTGCTTTGGTTCGAGCTGTTGCCAATTTTCCAATGGACGAGATTAGTGCAGCTATTAACGATTGGCCAGTGCGACTTAAGGCGTGTGTAAAGACAAAAGGCGGACATTTCGAATAAGTAGATTCTTTTTGGATACAATATACATCAATAAATATATTAAATAATATTTGGTCCAAAAACATTCAGTACTTTTTATTTTACAGCATAAAACGTGTGTAACAGTATTAATGTCCCTACTAAGTATAATAAAAGTTATGCGTTAGAAACGCTAAGCGGATATACTTATAGTCCGATTTATCACGCTCTACCATAGGATTGAGTGTATACTGAATTTGTCAATCCATCGGATAGAGCTATGCCACTGAAGCCGAGACCATCATTTGGCCGATATTTTAGTTCACACATAATTAACATAGACCTTTCTATCATAACAAAACATTAATATAATTCTCTAGTTGAGTTGTAAATGGAGAAATCAATCCAGAGAAAATAAGTTTTCTAATAAGAACTCAAAGTACCTCTGAAAAAAGGACGTTTTTTTTTGCGAATTTGCTCAAGATATATCCATTATTTATTAACGAACCAATGGAGGGCTTTTTGGACCTATACTTTTTTTTAGTGACTCAATGATCCTAACCTACATTTACTAAGCAAGTCAAAAATCTTCAAATTTCTTTATTTTGTGGAATATACATTTATTTTCAAAATCTACTTAAATTCAGGATCGAATGCATAAATCTTAGGGGCCAAAAAATATTTGCCAATCAAAAATATAAATGTATGTATATAAATTAAATCAAATTTCAGTACGAAAGTAAATACTCGCATGTATTCGATTTTAGGAATGGACAAAAATTAAATATCATTCTTAATACGAGGGCAGATCAATAACCCCTTGACTTTTACAACTTCCCCCGTAGTTATATGAAATGCCATCTGTTAAATGACTACTGTCAAATTTTAAAAGAGAGTTCCGTCACTTAGTTTGTGTTAAACAGCTGTGCAAAACATACAACCTCGTGAATTTTGTTAAAAATAGAAAAAAGTGAATTTCATTTCAACATTATTTTTTGTGGAAAAAACCCGTCAATCAAACCAAGGAAAAGCGTGATAATTACTATGGGGACTCTGCACCTTCGATTTCAATGGTAAACAAGTGGTTTACTGACTTTCGTTGTGGTCGCACAAGTACAAATGACGCTGAACGTCATACACCCAAAACTTCGGGAAAAAATTCACGATATGTTGTTGGCCGATCGAAGAGTAAAAGTGCGCGAGATATTTGATGCCATACGCATTTCATGGGGCAGTGCGGTTTCGATTTTACATGATCAGCTGTATTTAAGAAAGCTGTCTGCAAGATGCGTGCCATGAATTGGGTTAAGAATTGGTACCTCATCCGCCATATTCTCCGGATTTAGCCCCCAGTCCCAAACCTAAAGATATGGCTCAGTGAAAAGAGTTTCAGCTCCATCGATGAAATTATTAATCAAACACATGCCTATTTTATGGACCTCGAAGACTCCCATTTTTTGAAAGGTATACAAAAATTGGAGAAACGTTGGACGAAGTGTATTGAGCTAAAAGGAGATTATGAAAAAAAAATATTTTTTTTGCTAAAAAAAACTGCCAAGTCACAGAATTATTAATGTGCCCTCGTCGACAAAAGACTGTCCTTTAGGTCATCAGAAGCGGGCAATTCTAATTATGGACTCAAATTGAAAAAAATACTGTCCGAATAAAAATATTTATTTATTTTAAAGATTAAACACGATTTGGAGATCCGACTGATGGACTCATTACACTAAAATAAGGACCATTACACGTAGAAAAAAAGCATGGTTTGGATAACAATTTTCGAAGAGCGTCATAGTATTGTTGGGTATATGGTTCTGGTAAAACAATATTATGATCCTCACAACAAAGTACAATTTAAATACAACCATACTATGATCCTCACAACAATAGTACTCAACCATACTATGATCTCCACAACGATATTATTATCATCTCAACCATAGTATGTTTCACACACAATCATAGTATGATCCCCGACCATAGTATGATTCTCACGCAACAATGTTATGATCACACACAATTATACTATGATCCCCAAATTACATATAAGAATTGGGTTAAGTTATCAACAATTGATTTGAATTATGAAAATTATTTAAAAATACATTGAATTCAAAATACTTAGTAGGAACATAAATACTGTTACACACGTTTTATGCTGTAAAATAAAAAGTACTGAATGTTTTTGGACCAAATATTTGTTAATATATTTATTGATGTATATTGTTTCCAAAAAGAATTTACTTATTCGAAATGTCTGCCTTTTGCCTTTACACACGCCTTAAGTCGCACTGGCCAATCGTCAATAGCTGCACGAACATCGTCTATTGAAAAATTGGCCACAGCTCGAACCAAAGCAGTCTTAAGAGATCTAATGTTGGGGTATCTTTTGTGACAAACCTTGTCCTCTAAAACCGTCCACAATTTGTAATCCAATGGGTTCAAATCTGGACTGCCTGAGGGTCATTCTTCAGAGGAAATAGCCGCTGGCAAATTGTTTCGAAACCAGGCCTGGGACGTTTAAGCCTTATGGACCGGCGCAGAATCCTGCTGGAAAGTCCATAGCTGGTTTTGGAACAGGGAACTGTTAAGAGGCTTCACAACAGCTTCCAAAACGGTTTCTTGGTAAAGTTTTGTCGATGTTTTGACTCCTTGTTCGCAGAAATGACCCCATCGTAAGAGACACCCCACCAAACCATGACTGAAGCTGGGTGATGACCCTTTTCCACCCTTGGGATTAGTTCAGATGCTTCCTTAGATGACCGCGCATACACTCTATCATTTTGCTTTTTGAATTTTTTTTGAACGATAAACATTTTTTCATCGGTGAACAAAATTTTTCTGTGCAAGTTATCAGCGTGCTTCACCAAAAGACGTTTGCATTTTTCAATCGTATTTTTTTTAAAGCTGCAGTCAATAAATTTCCGGTACGTCGTTTGAAAATCCCAAGACTTTTTTAATGATTCGACTCATGGACTTTTGCGTGATATTCATCTAACGGGCCATGATTTTCTGTTTTCGGAGCGGATTCCTGTGAATTCTTGATTTAACGGCTTTGATAAAATGCGGTGTTCGAACAGAGCGTGGGCAGCCCGACCGGTGGCGGTCTTTTACATTTCCAGTCTCCTCAAACAGTTTTATGCATCGGTAGAGGAACATGCGGCTAATCCCTAGTAGCCGGAGCGTTTTGAAAATATCGCGTTTTTCCATTTCACACTTGAAAAGCGCTATTACAGCGATACGGTTCTCATTATCTGACCACTCCATGATAAAAGTTGAAACATTTTTAAAATCCCGTTACAGACTAGCTTTCAAAAACAATATGACATTAACGGGGTATGTTCAGTTCTACTATTGAAATGGGTGTGTTCAATGTTGTAACAGTATTTATGTCCCTACTAAGTAATAGGAAAGATTTATTTAACAGAAAAAACCAGTTAATCAACGTAAGCGTTTTTATTAAAAAAAATCTCCTTTAAACAAAGCTAAAATTTCAATTACCATATAAAAAGTACTATTATCGTTTATTTATTCTTTTAAAAAGCATATTTAAATGAAGAAAAATTACAATCGTACAGTTTGATTGCCTTAATCATATTATTATTACCAAAAATATTTCTATTGTTGCTACAACCATATTTTTATTTTTAAATTTGGCAGTTATACTCCTTTTACATTTTAACAATATTATTATTGCGGCAATCATACTATTATCACAATTAAATGCAAAAAACAATACTATGGTTGCGAAGAATATATTATTATTGCCGTGACCATATCTTTTCTCTGCGTGTATATTCAAACCAAACCACCATTTGTAAGTATGGACATACAGGAGCTCAAATAAACGAATTTCAATACGAATGTAAATCTAGTTTAGAATTTGGCTAAGATTGGGAGTCGAACACACATACGAGGGCGACCGCAAAACTAACTGGCCTGGCACATTTTCTGTTTTACTAGCAACTTTTTGTTTTTTAAAAGCAATTTTTTATAAGCCATCTGTCAAAATTTCCGAAATATTTAATGATTATTTTCTTTGTTACAGGTGGTTGAAGTAAACAAGTTTTATAATTTTTGAAAAATGGAAAATAAAGAGATTCGTTCGGTAATTAAACACTTTTATATGAAAGGTTTTACGCCACAATTAATCAAAGATGAATTGGATTCTGTTCATGGTGATAATGCACCATCATACTCCACCGTGAAATCCTGGGTTCAACAATTTAAAATGGGTCGTTCAAGTACGGAAGATGAACAACGCTCTGGAAGACCGAAAACTGCTACTACTATTGAAAACATTAAAAAATATTTAATGAAGTGACTAAAGATAGACGAATAAATCTCAGAGAACTTGCTGATATTGTTAAAATACACGAAAAACAAGTTTGGAGTATTTTACATGATGAACTCCACATGAAAAAGCTATCCGCGAAAAAGGTGCCGCGTTTGTTGACTTTGTCCCAAAAAAATCGCCCGTTGGACCAATTCCAAAGAGCTTTTAGCGATTTATCAGCGTAATCCAATTCATAACTGTTGATGAAACATGGATCCATAACTACATCCCAGAATGCAAAGAACAGTCGAAACAATGAATAGAAGCTGGTAAAAGTGGTCCCAAGAAGGCGAAAACTGTTAAGCCAGCAGGAAAAGAAATGGCCACAGTATTTTGGGATGCAAGGGGTATAATATTTATTGATTATCTTGAGAAAGGAAAAACTATAAATAGTGAATATTATTGTGCATTATTGGATCGGTTGAGTGAAGAAATCATCATTTTTAACTCAACAAAAACTGGCCGAATTACGATTTGAAATTGCTCCGCATCCACCATATAGTCCATATTTAGCTCCTTCTAATTATTTCTTGTTTCCAAATTTAAAAAAAATTGCAAAAAATGTTCGTCCAATAGCGAGGTTATTGCTGAAACTGAGGCATATTTTGAAGGTCTTGAAAAATCTTATTTTTCGGATGGAATTAAAAAACTTGAAAAACGTTTGATGAAGTGTATTGAGTTGGAAGGAGATTATGTTGAAAAATAAATAATAATAATTCCAAAAAACGGTTCTTTTTATGTTAGGCCAGTTACTTTTGCGGTCGCCCTCGTATGTTTTAAAGACAACTGTTTTTTCTAACATTAAATTTAATTTTCAAAACAACCATGCTGTAAGTCGTATATCCATATTTTTAATAAATAGAACACGGAATTTTAGACGGATTTTTCTACTTTATGAAAAAAACGTTAACTAAAATCCTTAATTTTGTCGATCTACAACTTATATAAAAGTACAAAACAAACATTCTAGTCTACTGTTGTCGCCAGAAATGACCCACAATTTGTAGAATCCAGTACGTCATACTTGAATTAGACTCACTAATTATTATCCGTTAACTCAAATTAAATAATTTTTTTAATTGTCAGATTGAAAATAGAATTCATAACGGCACAAACGTACGATAGTGGGTGGAAAGGGAGAGGAAACGTGAGGCAAGATAGGGGTTTGTTAGAATCTAAAACAATAAAAATATTCTACTTACAGCTTCTAGCGGAATCTGAAACAAGAACGAGAAAATCATAATTAATATGTGAGAAAAATATTGAAAATAATAACAATTATTAAGTCGTGTATAAAGGAACATATTAATTTATAAAAATACGTTTGATTATAAATAAATAATTCATTAATGTTCACAGGCTATTCGACGTTCGTGTACCATATCGTGTTGCTTGCAACGGGAGCAATATTCTGATATGACATTTTGTTGTGTTTAAAAATAGAAAATATTCATTTAATAATAATAGACGGGCGTATTAAACAAGTTCAATATATTGTTTGGACGTTAATCTACAGACAGAGGTTCACGTTGGTTAACGTTTTATCCCTTGGGAGGCATAAAACAGGACAGCAATTAAAAAAATGGGATATTTCAAGAGACCACCACAAAACATGAACAGTAAGTTATGAAAGCTAAAGCATATGTCAAGCACGCTTTCCAAAAAAATGGACAGGACTGCCTTTTAACGGAAGTTGTTTTTACAAACTTACATATGAATTTGTTCGGAAAAACTGTGTGATGCCCATTTTCGATTTCGTTTTTTTTTCATAAAATGAAGGACAAAAAAATTATGAAGTGGTTTAAAATTTGTCTCCGTCTAATCAGTGAATCAGTGCGTTGCTTGAAAACAAGTAAGCAAGTTTGTGCAAAACAAAAAAAAATCGTAAGATAGACCTGTTGGTGGACACGATCTAAGTGTGCGACTCAGTCCTAGACAGTGTAACCGTTGTGCCACTAAAGTAAACATTTTGCCACTTTTTACCTGCTTTGATACTTTTATGCTACTTTTTTTTTATTGTGATACCAATTGTTGATCCTTTTGTCTTTATGAAAGGTGGTTCAAATCGTCAACATTTTTAATTACACCACATGCACTGTGGCTATTTTTTAGTTCTAACAGTTTTCATATCAGTTTTTTCTTATCACCATCTAGACGAAACTTCGTACAATCGTCCTCGTTAAGGGGTTCATTTTTGAAATACGTTTAGAGTTATTTTGTATTGAATTACGGAGTGGAATTTTGACAACGGCAACTGTAATAAGGGTGTTTGTTTTTTATCGGGCCATAGACAAACCGAATTAGATTTTAATAAATGTCTTGATATGGCCAAAGTTTTTTCCGAATTCAAATCTCGTCATCCAGAAGCCACTTTTTTTTATAAAATTTTTAGGATAAGTGGCCAAAGGTGTTGAAGTTGCTTATTTTCGGTCCATGAATTGTTAAACCTCCATAACAAATTCCCGCTCAATTTGTATCTTTATTGCTTCAAAAGCTTTAAGGTGCGATGTTTATTGCGCATAGTTTATAATAATGCTTATCATTTTGCCCTAATTGCATTTAGGCCTAAGTTAATTAGGATGCGACATATTAGATCCGATCTAGCTTGAATTTTGTACAGACAAGTCAAGTGAAAATTTTTAGATAACATTTTTTTTTTTTTTGGCTAAAAATGTATAATTTGGAACGCATCACTTCACAAATTATTTTAAAGAAAACTCGTATCCATATGCAAAGGGTTTCTTTTAAAAAACGGATTTTTATAAATAATTTTTTTTAAAAGAAACCCTTTGCATATGGATACGAGTTTTCTTCAGAATAATCCGTGAAGTGATACGTTTCAAATTATACCTTTTTAGCCAAAAAAAAAAAAAAAAAAAAATTGTTATCTAATAGCCATAGTCGAACAGCTGACAAAGGTGTGTCTGCTATTTACAAACTTTAAATTCGGTATCAACATAGACCCGAAGAATTTCATAATTGCATCTTAAATGGTTAGAAAGTTTTTGTTGAAATAAAAACTAAAAAACTGTCGCACTTTTTTTAAGAAATCTCCTTTTTGTGATAATATTTGAAAATTGAAAACGGTAACACCGGCCCTAGACCATCCATAAAACATATCGATCTCAACAATTCAATATTTCGCGCAACAGCCCGATTTGATGTTTGCACAAATGCATTGCATTATTCACAAACTAGGTACAATTGACTGAGATTTTCGTTTAATTATTCTAATCAGTTTGGGCCATACCAAATGGACTGCATTTGGACGAAAAATCATCTTCTGATTTCTCAATCTTCGCATCTGGAGATCGGAAACGCATCAAGTGATCGTTGAGAAGCCATTGTATCCTCTGAGAGAGAGGGAGACAGTTTGTTGGAGCTACGAGGGCGACCGCAAAACTAACTGACCTGGCACATTTTCTGTTTTACTAGCAACTTTTTGTTTTTGTTTTTTAAAAGCAATCTTTTATAAGCCATCTGTCAAAATTTCCGAAATATTTAATGATTATTTTCTTTGTTACAGGTGATTGAAGTAAACAAGTTTTATAATTTTTGAAAAATGGAAAATAAAGAGATTCGTTCGGTAATTAAACACTTTTATATGAAAGGTTTTACGCCACAATTAATCAAAGATGAATTGGATTCTGTTCATGGTGATAATGCACCATCATACTCCACCGTGAAATACTGGGTTCAACAATTTAAAATGGGTCGTTCAAGTACGGAAGATGAACAACGCTCTGGAAGACCGAAAACTGCTACTACTATTGAAAACATTAGAAAAATATTTAATGAAGTGACTAAAGATAGACGAATAAAGCTCAGAGAACTTGCTGATATTGTTAAAATACACGAAAAACAAGTTTGGAGTATTTTACATGATGAACTCCACATGAAAAAGCTATCCGCAAGATGGGTGCCGCGTTTGTTGACTTTGCCCCAAAAAATCGTCCGTTGGACCAATTCCGAGGAGCTTTTAGCGATTTATCAGCGTAACCAATAGAGTTCTTGCGCCGATTCATAACTGTTGATGAAACATGGATCCATCACTACATCCCAGAATGCAAAGAACAGTCAAAACAATGGATAGAAGCTGGTAAAACTGGTCCCAAGAAGGCAAAAACTGTTAAGTCAGCAAGAAAAGTAATGGCCACAGCATTTTGGGATGCAAGGGATATAATATTTATTGATTATCTTGAAAAAGGAAAAACTATAAATAGTGAATATTATTGTGCATTATTGGATGGGTTGAGTAAAGAAATCAAGATAAAACGACCGCATCTAGAAAAAAAAGTTATTTTTTATCAAGATAATGCTCCTTCACACACTGCATTTTTAACTCAACAAAAACTGGCCGAATTACGATTTGAAATTGCTCCGCATCCATCATATAGTCTAGATTTAGCTCCTTTGATTATTTCTTGTTTCCAAATTTAAAAAAAATTCTCGGTGGCAAAAAATTGTCGTCCAATAGCGAGCTTATAGCTGAAACTGAGGCATATTTTGAAGGTCTTGAAAAATCTTTTTTTTTCGGATGGAATTAAAAAACTTGAAAAACGTTTGATGAAGTGTATTGAGTTGGAATGAGATTATGTTGAAAAATAAATAATAATAATTCCAAAAAAAGGTTCTTTTTATGTTAGGCCAGTTACTTTTGCGGTCGCCCTCGTATATTAGGACATTTTTCTATCGGCCAAGACATTCGTGAGATAGATCCCTTAAACGTCCCCAAAATAATTTTTTTTATTTCTTTTTAAGAGTCCTGTACCTTTTTCCATAAATGTGGACTATATCGAAATATATTGTTAACAAATCATAATCTCAGTAATCAAGGCATATAACAAAACTACATTATTAAGCAGACTTTTTTGGAGTTAAAAAAAAGAATTTCGCTAGCTCAATACCAACGGATATTGTGGAAAATGGCTACCTAGTGTACATATGTATTTTTTAAGGCCTTACTTCAGACGTGTTGTGGCCAAGACATTTATCGGTGATCTAGAGGTGTTTATTTCAAAATAAAAGAGAATAAAAAAAATTCAAATCAAATGTGGAATCTTTTTTGTTCATTCGACAGGACATTTTATGACATTTAATGTAACTTCCTTTAAATGTTGGCCGCAATTACGCCCTAGGGTGTCCATTCTGAGGGTCCAATTTTGGGTGACTCTTTCGAGCATTTCGACCGGTATGGCCTAACAGACTCGCGTAATGTTGGCTTCCAAAACCTAAATCGTTGCTGGTTTGTCAGCATAGACTTTGGACTTTACGTAGCCCCAAAGAAAAAAGTCTTAAGGTGTGATATCACACGACCTAGGCGGCCAACTCAACAGGTCCAAAACGTTATATTAACTCCGCTGCGAAATGATCACTCAATAGATTCATTGTTTGAGCAGCTGTATGGCAAGTTTCATCGTCCTAATGAAACCAAATGTCGTCAAGATTACGGTCTTCAATTTCAGGCAGCTAAAAGTTGATATCATTGCGAGCACCATGTCCGGAGACGTTCCGGCCATCATCATTTTTCAAAAAAATATTGACTGTTGCTTCACCCGCACCTAACCATGGTTTTCTCTAAGTATAATGGCACCTCTTGATCCTCTTCTGGTTGCTCTTTAGCCCATATGCGTCAATTTTGTTTATTGACGTTGCCGTTGAGCCAAAAATGGGCCTCATCACTGAACAACATTTTGGTCGAAAACAGCGGAGCTTCTTCGTGCTTTTGAAGAGCCCAAACACTAATACGGCGAAGCGCAGGAAGATCGCGCAGACCATTCGGCCAGGAATGGCAAACAATACTGAAAAGAAAAATAAATAAAGTTTTACACAACTCACGCGTAATCGGTGAAAACCCCTATTATAAAGATAGAAAATGTCTCTATATTGATCACCCTATTCTTATACTAGGGTGTATAGAGATTGATCACCCTAGACTGATAGATTGATCACCCGACTAAAACTATACGTTTTGCCAAGTTAAAATCAATTTAGACCCTTGGTATCCAACACCAACTATGACAGAGTCGTTTACACTTTAAAAATTTTTTCTAATACAATTAATTTAAACTCGTAGAAATAAATCTTTAAATGGTGTTTAATAATTTCATAATAATATGATTTAATAATTATATGATTTAGCTATAAGTATGAATTTGAAATTTTGCACAATCACTCAATATAGAATATAAATATTCCAATTATATGTATGTTCTATGCAACATAGAAACGAATGGTATTTTTATTATATGTGACGCGTAAAATAGAAAGGGACCTAAGGTTAAAATCCAGTTTTGTTCAGGAGAGCCATTTTAAAGATTAGGTCCCTTTCTATTTGCGCTTAGAATCGTCGACTTCACTTTCGTAAAACGCGCATATCTCTGGGAGGGAACACTTTTGGGGCATGGGATCGGTCTCATTCGATGCTCAGATGTTGTCCACATCAAAAAAAGAAAAAAAAAAAAGAAAATTGTTTTTTTTTTACCCTTAGGTCGCTTTCTCTATGCGCTTCTCACCCTATTAAAAAACGCTATAAATTTTGCAAATGGCGCCAAATGTCAATTCGGTTTTGACACTTGTGAAGTAAACTAACGCAAGATACAACTCTACAATACATGAATCTATTAAGTCTAAAAGCCATTAATCAGCTAGCTCCGCAAGAACGGAGAATAATTGTTTTCTTTGCGCTAACCGACGAATTGTTTCCACAACAATTCGTCGGTTGGGGCATTGTGAATTTCGGCGTTAGGCTACTCGCCTTGAAGAGACTGGGACTCTTCAAGGGCTGCTTCGGGCTTCGAAAAACGCGGTGTTTTCTTGTTGTGAGGGAATAAGAAGTCATGGGTGCCAAATTAGGACTGTATGGTCCATCAATTCGACATCAGCTGATGTGTTAGAGCTCGCATTGTCGTGATGCAAAATGATACGTCTCCTCTTCTTGTTTTTTCTTATTCCTTCCTACGTTCCATTACAGGCTCGGGATAATCGGCCTTGTGCGTGATCATTTTCTTCCTTTTTCCACGAAAAACTCTTGTTGGATTTAGCTTGTCTTGAAAGACCCATACGGTCGATTGCCTTGAAGAGACTAGGCCAACGCAAGATCTTCCCAGGGCTGGACGTTTCCGGAGCAGCCGTTCTGGTGAGAATATTGCTGCTGTTGACCAAGATGTCGAAGAGAAGCCCCGAACATCGACTAGATTACGTGCCACATTACCCGGGTGCCCTTTGCAGAGTTTTGGTGCAAGATTTGAAGATGTTCCCTTTTAAAGTTCAGACGTGCATCAGAAGATACCTGTTGACCGACAAACGCGTATAATCTAAGCTAAAGCCATCCTGAATCTCAACAGAGAGGTATACGTTTTTTTTTTTCGAAAATTATCATAAGCGATAAGGCTCATTTTCGTTACGTGATTTAACCAAATAATCGTTTATGGTGCACTCCGTGTATCACCCATTACACACGCTCAAAGTTACTGCGTGTTGTACCTGGTTAAGCCATTTTTGTTTGTTTTGAGAACGCCAGACGACGACTGAACGGGCGTGCGGTACAAAACCATAATTACCAATTTATTTTTCATCCTAAATTGGATGAATTGGGACTGAAGAACATGTGGTTCTTACAGGACAGTGCAACAGCGCAGACTTCTGCAGCCATAAACGATTTTCTGAAGGAAGCATTTTCGGTTAAATCTCTGATTTAACCATTCCAGACGTCTTTTATTGGGGTTTTTTGAAGTCGCGGGTTTACGTCAGAGTTTGGAAGACCTTAAGAAAACCATTTTCCAGGAATTAGAGAACCTGCCACACGAATTGCTGGCAAGAGTGGCGAAAAATGAAATAAAACGAACCCGTTAAGTCATCAACTCTGGCGGCGGCGATTTGAGCGATATCCTTTTCTCAACTTGATGTAGTATTCGTAAATTCTAATGTATTAAATAAACAAATTTCACAAGCAGAAATAAAGTTTTCATTACCAAAAAAAAATTACACAAAAGAACATTGGATGATTACTTTTGACCCACCTTGTACTAACTATAAGTATATAAATAGAATCTGCATTCCACGCATGTGTATGTAATAACAAACGTTCATACATTCATATAATATATAAATGGACAACGCTCAATTAAAAAAAAAATAAATATAACTTTGAGTTAAGTTTACAACAATGTTCGTTGCAGAAATAGAGATGACTATGTCATAGTTATGAACGATAGTACTACAGTATTGTGAAAGGAAATGATGATCACTTCATTTGACGTAATGTATGAATCGATAACTCAACGTTCAGAGGGTTTGGCCTGAAAATCTAGAATATGTCTGATAGTTACGAGGCTTGCTATATACATTTCTGGCATAGGCAACACTAAGTGTTGCCTGGCGTCATCTGACATTTCCATTGGAAAGTTTGACATTTTTTAGCATAAACGTACTCAGAACGTTTTGACGTACCACCATCATTTGTGTTGTTTACAGTGACTTGAAAAAATCAATTTGGCGAAAAAAATGGAATTAACTCATGGACATTTTCGTGCGATTATTTTTCACAACTTTCGACGTGGATTATCACGACAAGAGTGCATCGATAAACTTAAATATTTGTATGGCGATGAAGCACTGTCCTATAGCACTGTGAAAAACTGGTTTAATGAATTCAATCGTGGCCGACGCTCGCTCAAAGACGACGGTCGTGAAGGTCGACCAAAAACGGCCGTTGTGCCATAGAACATTTATGCTGTGCGTGAACTGATAATGCAACATCGCCGTGTGACTTACCTTGAGATAGAGGCATCCTTGGGCATTTCTTCCACCAGCATACACTCGATATTGCATGAACACCCGGCCGTAAAAAAGGTATGTTCTCGTTGGATCCCGCACAATTTGACAATCGCTCAAAAAAAAAGCTACGTGTCGATTGGTTCAAAGAAATTTTGAAAAATACGATCGCGGTGCTTCAAAAGACGTTTATAAGATCGTCACAGGTGACGAATCATGGATCTATGCGTATGAGCCCGATACAAAACAGCAATCAACCGTGTGGGTCTTCGAAGGCGAGCCAAATCCAACGGAAGTTGTTTGTGGAAGAAGCACTTCGAAGCAAATGGTCGCCTGTTTCTTCGGCAAAACAGCTCATGTGGCGACTGTTCCCCTTGAGCAACGTAGCAGGTCAATTCTGAGTTGTACACTACAATTTGTTTGCCTGAAGTCTTCGGAGAAATTCGAAAAACGAACAAGAGAAGACGAATCATTGTGCACCATAACAATCGGCTCAAACCAGCGCTTTGGGACCGGCTAAAACGTCGAATTGATGGGTCATCCGCCGCACAGCCCTGACTTGGCACCCAATGACTTCTTTTTATTCCCTCACATCAAGAAAAAAATGCGATGTCTACGATTTTCGTCGCCAGAAGATGCTGTTGAAGCGTTCAAAAACCATGTTTTGGAGTGGAAAGAGTGCTTCGCCAATTGTTTTGAGCGCATGCAAAAGTGTATAAATCAAGCTGGAGAATATTTTGAAAACAAAAAAAAAACATTTTTGATGATAAATATTCGCATTTTCATTATTAGGTCAGAAATATATATAGCAGCCCTCGTAGGTGGACAACGGAAAACGTCAATAATTTATTTAATGCTCTTTTGACAAGAAGGCAACCCACATTAGTGAAAAGCGAAAGAATATTTTCTACAACTGGGAAAAGAGTTTGTAAATTAAATTAGAAACAGACTAATCTGATGATTCGATTTATGCACTTTCTGTTCAAAAAACTTATTTTTAAAAAGGATTTAAACTCCATTTTAATATGCAACTTAAATTATTAATACGGTGATCAATTGAGAGGTTTTTTTTTCAATAGGGGGTTTTTCACAGATAACGCGTGAGTTGTGTTAAACTTTATATAAGTATAGTTTTTTCGTTTCAGTATTGTTTGCCATTTTATTATTGTAAGACTTACACTGCGAAAACCACGGTTTTAGAACATTTGACCATACCGGTCGAAATGCTCGAACGAGTCATCCTTAATTGGACCCTCAGAATGAACAACCTGAGGCAATTATTTTTTTGAATATAATTGAAGGCAATTATATTCAAAAAATAAATGGCCTAAAATGTCCTTTCGAATGAACAATAAAGATTCATTGACTTAATTTTTTCTATTTTGAAAAATACCTCTAGATTGATCACCCTATATTTATTCGAAAAATTCCGCGAATCTCGGGAAATGCAAATTATTTTCCCGCTTTTCCGGGAAATAAAAAAAGAGAAGTTCCAATTCCTTCCGACGGTAGAAGGTATATAATCAGATCTATCCGAATTTTAAAATTTCCCAACTATTTTCAAAATTTTCTAGAAAAACATATCCAAATACAACAATTATAAACAATATATGTGACTGTCATCACTTCTTGGCAGGGTACTGTTTTTGTGTGTGTATCCAGGGTTTAAAATGCTAACGCAATTTTAGTCAAAAGTACAGAATTTGTCAATTAGTTTTAGCATAAAAAAGTCAAAACTAATATGCGAACAAATGCTAAAACTAAATTAGTCGTAATATTCAGTTAGCGTTAGCAAAATAAACTAACGCTAACCAAAATATGCATATATTATTAGCAATGGAAGAAGAAGCAACTGCTGATTTTGCTAACGTCTTTGCTAAATTGTGCTAATTTGGTGACTAATTTTGACTTGTGTGTTTGGTTCGGTTTTTGTGTGTAACCGAAAATTGTGTTCGGCTCGAGTACGGTGTTGCCTACCTTTGATAGACAATAAGTTGTGTTTTTAAAAAATCGCATGAAACAATATTGCTGTGCGTTTCTGTAGCTGTTAAAGGTATATGTATAAAAACAAGTGAAATTAATAGCACAGAAATAATTCGAGGTAGGTACTCGTATATATTTACATATTGTTTATACATATAATATAATGTTATGTACAATGACTAATAAATCACTGCATAATGGAGTCCACATGGTTAGATCCGTTTAACTTCCAACGGGAATGTTATATGTTCCACATTTAACATTGGATTGAGGAGATGCATAACGAACTATGAAAATGCTGAAATAATAAATATTCGTAGAATAAATAGTATGACTGTTTAACCTAATATTCTCAATATTTTTCAAACATACATATTGAGCGTTTTAATAGAAAAATAGTCCATCATTTCGCGTTTATTTAGGGCATTCGTTCAGAAGTTATTGACACTGTTCGAAAACGGACAAAGAGAGAAAATAGAAACACTACGAAAGCGTGCTATTGCTCTTTTGACTCATTCACTCATTGACACTCAGATACTCTGGAAAATCTTTTATTAGTAAAGCTTAATCCTGAGTTTCTGCATACAGCCATATCCGAACTTGACCTTTGTGCTGATGAATAAATATTCTGTACAATAAGATTCCGTTTATTATAAAAAAGTGAATTATTTTTATTTCCCATATTCAACTAATCTCATTTCCTTTTGAATGTTCTTTCAAACTAAAATAAATTTATATTTTTTTTTTCAACTAATGTGTTTAACAATTTTTTAATTTTTGAAGGCTATTTATTTAAAAAATCTTGTATCAGAAATCCCCACTACGGTACCACTATTGGATACTTTGCGTCATGTTCCGTTGACAACACTGAAACCAGCTCAAATTTTTTGCTAACGAAAAATGGTTAGTCAAAATTAGCAAATTTTTAGCAGCAGATTAGTCAATTGTGGTTAGCAGAGGTGTGTCATTTTTTTGACTAACGCTAACGCGAGCTAACGTTAGTCGGACATTAGTTTTAGCTCTGGCTTGTGGAAAAGATTGTTAGCATTAGTTTAGCAAAATGATGCTAATGGTTAGCGGACTGGTGCTTTTAAACCCTGTGTGTATCCGCTTGTTGGGAGTAACAATTAACCCAAACGAAAACAAAAGTAATTCAGTCACTAACACAAAAAGTATTAAGAACCAGTATACTAAGTGTACAGGTATCCAAGATTATTGATTTCACGGGAATGGATGAAATGAGATGATGTTCATATGTTAATGTTTGTGGATGCAATAATGATCAAGTGCTTTGTGATATGTATGACTGCACGCGTTCCGTATCTGTCCGATTGATATGGAGTGCGATTCCCTCTGTCGTTCATCGATGTAGTTCAAGGCCAACACCAAACATTCAATTGTGATATCTGTTTGAATGTTTATAATTTACTTTATTTCAATATTTATTGATTTTTTTCTTTGCCATGTAAATAAACAAATATTTTGCGCAAAAGTTGATAATAACAGAATAAAATACTTTTTACAAAATTCCTAGCCTGACTGCCGGTCGTTGATTCAGCACATGCAGCCGCGAGTATTAAAATAAAGATGAGATAATGATGGGGAGAATGACAATAATCAAGATGAGTCATTATGGAGAATCGTTTAGAAATGTAAAAATCTCAACAATGCATTTGAAAATAAGATAAAGAATTTCAATGGAGCTCTTATTTTCAAATAACATGATACAGAAAAATTGGTGAGTTTGAGTCAGAAAATCACTTTAGTCAGCATTATTGTAATAACGAAACATTTCTAATAGATCTTATTTTAGACTTCTATTCTTACTGCGGTGGAGATAAACATAGAAATTTGCATTTGTTGTAACACCCATTTAAAATTATCCTCTCAAGTCACATACTGAATAGATTTAGATAGGACCTTCTAATGTACTCAAAATAACATTAGCAAATACGAAAGTTTTCTTTTAGTCCCATACAAATGCATCTCATCCTTATTTGGGTTATATCTCCACTGAGCTCTATCTGTTTCGGATTGGACAATCAGCCTTATCATCTGTGACTGGTAGTTCGTGGTTGTCTTCGGCGAGGAAAAATCCGTTTCTTTTTAAATTCTCAGCACTCTTATTCGCATTTCGATCCAATGTTTGATAACATTTTTATCCACATGCATCTCCTCACATTGGGGGTTTTTCATTTGTCTCTTCTAACTTTAGAATAGATACGAGGGTTGCTTTTTGCATTTCGGGTCCTGACAATACTAGTGTTCCCAGATGCAAACTGGAACTTTCATTGGAAACTTTGACATTTTTTAGCATAACTTCACTCAGAACGTTTTGTCATTTGAGGGCGATTTGTTTTGTTTACAGTGTGTTGAAAAATTCATCTCAGTCAAAAAATGAAATTATCCCGTGAACATTTTCGTGCTATGATTTTTTAAGATTTTCGGTGTGGCTTATCGAGACAACCTGCTTCGACTTTTGGCGTTGAAGCACCATTAAAAGCCACTGTTAATCGCTGGTACCAAGAGTTCGGTCTCGGACGCCGTTCGCTCCAGGATGAATTTCGTGAAGGACTTCGGTCACTTTGCCAGAAACCATCGATGCTATGAGTGAACTGATTTAACAAGACCGACAAGTGACATACCGTGAGATTGAGGCATCATTGGACATTAGTATGACAAACATCAATAAAATTGTGCATGTTCATTTGGCCGTCAAAAAAATTGTTCTCGTTGGATCCCACATAATTTGACGAATGCTCAAAAAAGGCTCGTATGGATTGGTGCAAAGAGAGTGTATAACATTGTGAGGTATAAAAACAAACATTTGTCGATTTAGTCGAAGAGAGCGAAGCCCATATCATCATCAGATTCCTCGGGTTCTTCCTCCTTCTTCTCTTCCTTCTTGGCTTCAGCGGCGGGAGCAGCTTCACCACCGGCAGCAGCTGCAGCGGGAGCACCAGCGCCAACACCGGAGCCATTGCTGGTGACGTCACAATCATGGATCTATGCATATGAACCCGAAACAAAACAGCAATTGGCCGTATTGGTCTTTCAAGACGAGCCAAATCCAACAATAGTTGTTCGTGGTTCGCGGTATAACCAGCCATATTGCCTTGAGTGGAACGTAGGACGGTCAATTCTGAATGTTATACACATCAGCTGAAACGATGAGCTATTTGACCACTCATGATGTCGAATTTATGGACCATTCACCGTACAGCCCTAATTTGGCACCTAATGACTTTTTTTCTAGCATCAAGAAAAAATTGCGTGGTCAACGTTTTTCATCGCCCGAAGCAAGTTGAAGCTTTCATTTAAGACCACATTTCTAACCCATTCAACACCAAAGATATTTGATTTTTAAGTGTGATACATCGATGTTTTTGTCTCGACGAGGCCGATTTTTGTCTTTGAAGTCATTGAGCTCAAGCACCCCCTTCTGGTACTTACCCATCATATCTCAGTTGCTACCACCCTAATGTACCACTCTAATATCAGAAAATTAAAGCTCGCGCGGGGTGCTTGAGCTCAATGACTTCAAAGACAAAAAAATCGGCCTCGTCGAGACAAAAACATCGATGTATCACACTTTAAAATCCGTTGATAAATGCAGAAGTTATATAGAAAAATGTAAAAGCGCTACCCATACGTTCGGCATAAAAAAATAAAAAAAAAATTTCTGAAACTACCTTTCAATAATACTTCATATTCGAAGGTGTACTGCGAACTTTTTTTTTTACTTGTAACCTGGTACGCTCTAATGAACAGGCCTAACGTAGGGACTCGGGACTTTAAAAGCCTTCCACTTTTTATCCCTGTCACCGGTATTTGGGTACAAATTCAGGAAAAAATTAACAAGCAAAATGATAGAGTGTATGCGCGGTCATCTAAAGAAGCATCCCAGCTTCAGCCATGGTTTGGTGGGGTGTCTCTTACGATGGGGTCACTGACTTGCATTTCTGCGAACAAGGAGTCAAAACATCGGCCAAAGTTTACCAAGAAACCGTTTTGGAAGCTGTTGTGAAGCCTCTTAACAATTCCCTGTTCCATAACCAGCCATGGACTTTCCAGCAGCATTCTGCGCCGGACCATAAGGCTAAAACATCCTAGGCCTGGCTTCGAAACAATTTGCCAGCGTTCATTTCCTCTGAAGAATAGCCCTCAGGCAGTCCCGATTTGAACCCATTGGATTACAAATTGTGGACGGCGTGTTAAGGCGTGTGTAAAGGCAAAAGGCGGACATTTCGAATAAGTAGATTCTTTTTGGAAACAATATACATGAATAAATATATTAAAAAATATTTGGTCCAAAAACATTCAGTATTTTTTTTTATTTTACAGCATAAAACGCGTGTAACAGTATTTATGTCCCTACTAAGTAGAATACAATTATAAAATTACCCAAAACATACGTATTTTATAATTTCAAAAAAAAATATTTTTCTTTGCAAACACACTTTTACAGGGTATCACTGCTATTATTTACCGTCTGATAGCGAAACGTTTAAACCACATTAAAAAAACATCACCAAATCTACAAGACATTACGTTGTAATTTTGAATCTGGATTTAATCTATTAGGGTAAAAAAAGGTTAAACCAAATTCCTGGGATCCCGTGGCAAATTACCGGGACATGGGATATAAAACTATTAATATTCCTGGTAAAAATCACGGGATTTCCCGGCAACAAAATCGCGGCATGCAAGCCCTATTTCCATCACGTTATATTCTTCATTTTTTGAGAAAATATCTTAATGTTCACACTTCCGCTGTTCTTTCTGAAACAAAGAAAAGTGAACTTAATGGCGACAAACGTTCATGATTCCCCATTTATTGCCATTTTAAATTCGCGTAAGTATAATGAAACAACAACCCCTGACTTGAGTCACCTCTTTAATATTGAAAAAAGTGAAAAACAAATTTTCGAAAATTTACAAAGGTAGAGTAACCTCCTATGCACGCACGTACAAGAAATTTAACAACAGGATTCACATGCGAATACGAGCAAAATACAAAAACGTAAAAAATTAAAACTCTAAACAAAGAAAAGCAAACGGCAGCAGCCCAGCAAGTCTGGTGAAGATACTTGGCCAAAACAATGACGGTACAAACAATTTAACATTTGTATCTTAGCCAACGATTCAGCACTAAATTCAAGTCAGTGGAGCAAAAGTTCAATGAACGTGGTATGTCTGTCTACCTGTTCTGCCATCCCTTGCACGTGCCTGCTGCCCATTAGCAACGAATTTCGTTCGGGACACAAGCAAATCGTTAAGCCACTCGTATGATTAATTAAGGAATGAACCAACCAACCAACCCAGTCAGCGTCAGCTGTGGTCGGTCTAAAATCAATAATTTGAGGGGCTACAAACAACAGTGGGGACAAAAAGTCCAGACCAACACCGGTGAGTGCTAAAAGTTAACAACTTATTGTTTATTACTCAATCTTTTTTTGTTTGGTTGTTGTTTTTTTTCCTAAATAGATTAGGAACTTGCCTCTAATCGTTTGATTGTGCAGTGTCAGCGGTGACGGGGAAGTGTTGATACTGTTGGCGGAGCTGGTGACATGGGAACAAAGTTTTATATGAGTATAAGTAGCATTTTAAATATACAACAATTAAAATTGCAAAACAAAGCGTATTGCATGCACGTTCATGTATGTACGAGAATATATTTATTTATACAAAAGCAGCGACACAAACTACAAAATTATTGCAATGAGAATACAGCTGCCGAGCTGGAGGGAGTATTCATAGAATTAACTAAAAACGTTAAAATGAATAAAAAAAATAGAAACAAAAAAAAACAAACACAAATTTCGTGATGAAAATGTTAATCGCACTGTGGAGACTGGGCAATAGATACACATAAACAATATCGAGAATTGGTATAAAAAAAAACCTGATGGATCGAGTCGACGACACGTAATGGAAAGTGTTGTCAAACAAACTGTGATATTATGACAAAAAAAATCATTAAATATACTACAGTCGAAATCTCTTAATAAGACTTCACTTGATTTCTCCTTGATTTCTTTTTAAATAGTATTGCTTACAATGACATCGAAATCCACAACCTTCAGGCTATAACGTCATATTCCCAAAGCAAAAAAAGACCTATACAAGGGCTGCTATGTATATTTCTGGCCTAATAATAAAAATGCGAATATTTATCATCAAAAATAATTTTATTGTTTTTCAAAGTATTCTCCAGCATGATTTATACACTTTTGCAGGCGCTCAAACCAATTGTCGAAGCACTTTTTCCACTCCGATTGAGACACCTCCAAAACATGGTTTTTGAACGCTTCAACAGCATCTTCTGGCGACGAAAATCGTTAACCACGCATTTTTTTCTTGATGTGCGGGAATAAAAAGAAGTCATTGGGTGCCAAGTCAGGGCTGTACGGCGAATGACCCATCAATCCGACGTTTTGGCCGGTCAAAAAGGCGCTGGTTTGAGCCGATGTGTGAGAGCTCGCATTGTCATGGTGCACAATGATTCGTCTTCTCTTGTTCGTTTTTTGAATTTCTCCGAAGACTTTAGGCAAACAAACTGTGGTGTACCATTCAGAATTGGCCGCCCTACGTTGCTCAAGCGGAACAGTCGCAGCATGACCAGTTTTGCGGAGGAAACAGGCGATCATTTGCTTCGAATGCTTCTTCCACGAACAACATTCGTTGACTTTGGCTCGTCTTCGAAGACCCACACGGTCGGTCGATTGCCGTTTTGTTTCGGGGTCATACGCATAGATCCATGAATCGCCACCTGTGACGATCTTATAAACGTCTTTTAAAGCACCCGATCGTATTTTTTCAAAATTTCTTTGCACCAATCGACACAAGCCTTTTGTGCGGGATCCAACGAGAACAACCCTTTTTTACGGCCAGGTTTTCATGCAATATCGAATGTATGCTGGTGGACGAAATGCCCAAGGATGCTCTATCTGACGGTATGTCACATGACGATCTTGCATTATCAGTTAACGCACGGCATCAATGTTCTCTGGCACAACGGCCGTTTTTGGACGACCTTCACGACCTTCGTTTTTGAGCGAGCGTCGGCCACGATTGAATTCATTAAACCAGTTTTTCACAGTGCTATAGGATGGTGCTTTATCGCCATACAAAGATTTTACTTTATCGAGTTCTTGTCGTGATAATCCACGTCGAAAGTTGTGAAAAATGGTAGCACGAAAATGTTCACGAGTTAATTCCATTTTTTTTGCCAAATTGATTTTTCCAAGTCACTGTAAACAACACAAATGATGGTCGTACGTCAATACGTTCTGAGTACGTTTATGCTAAAAAAATGTCAAACTTTGCAATGGAAATGTCAGATGGCGTCAGGCAACACCTAGTGTTTCAACGCTTCAATTGTCTCTCGATGCTTTGCGTAACACTTATCCTTAATGGCTACCCACAGAAATTAATCCAAAGGGCTCGAATCACAGCTCCGTGGCGGCCAATTGACATTACAATTTCGGCAGATTATTCGATTTTCAAAAACAGTGCGTAAAATATAGATGGTTGCGGGCTGTGTGACATTTGGTACCATCTTGTTGAAATCATGTGTAGTCCACGCCATTCTATTGAATTTTTGGAAACAAAAATTCATTGAGCTTCGCCTCATTTTCTAAGAAAACTGGCTCAATGATGCCCGTCAGCCCAAAATCCACACCAAACTGTGACTCGTTATGGATGCATTGGCTTCTCAATAGTTACGTGTGGGTTCAGAGAATGTAGAATTCAAGCTCAGGGTCAACATTTCATCAACGTTTAAACAAAAGGTCGAATAAAAACAACAAATCAAAGATAAATAGCAACCCTTATACATGGTGTCCGTCGGGAAGGTATACCACTTTGTTTATAATTTTTTATTAAATGAAAGAGAATGGATCTTGTATGGATAAACGTTCTAAACGGTGGTTAAATTTTAAAGGGCCGATGTTAACTTTGAATAAAACTCAAATTATTTAGGAAATTATTGTCATTTCTTTTTATTGATAATATTGGTATGGTTTTATTATGTATGGACCAAAATATCGGACAAATGGCCGCCACGACCTCGACGACACATTTTCGATGACGCTGAGGCATAATTGAGGTTCTATGCCGTTATTGTGCCGAATTATCTCATCCTTTAGCTCTTGAATTGTTGCTAGCTTAATGACGTACACTTTTTCTTTCAAATAACCCCGAAGAAAGAAGTCCAACGGTGTCAATTAACATCGCCACGACGTGAGATAACACGGCCATTGAATTTGTCGCGCAAAAGAGCCATTGTTTCGTTATCTGTGTGGTAAGTGGCACCGTCCTGTGAAACCACATATCGACCACATCCATATCTTCTAATTCGGGCTATACAAAGTTCGTTATCATTTTACGATTGCTAACGCCATTCACAGTAACTGCCTGACCGGCCTTATTTTGAAAAAATAGGGCCGATTATGCCACCAGCTCATAAACCACACCAAACAGTCACTCTTTTTGGGTGCATTGTTTTTTCGACAATCACTCCTGGATTATTATTCGCCCAAATGCGGCAATTCTGGGTTTTGACGAATCCACTGAGGTGAAAATGTGCCTCATCACTGAAGACGATTTTCTTCGAAATGCATTTTGATTTCAACGTCCATTTTCATAAAAAAGCCTGAATAACTTTAACGCGTTGCTCGCTTGTGTATATTTCCATGGTTTAAATTGAGTTAGTCTGAAATTGAGAAATATCAAATGAAATGCAGAAAAAAACTTGACGTTAAGGTGTGGTTTATTCAAAATCAACATCGACCCTTAAAATTTAACCACACTTTATATTTATAAAACGAGTTAAACAAAAAAAGGCATCTCGACTCTTTCTTCTATGGACTCTGTCTTGTTTTTACGAAATTGATTCTGAAATTTCACACAGGTTTCTGTCTAGGAAGTTTGTCTATGGAGCCGCTTAAACTTACATCCTGGTTCTACTGTTTAAGACTAAGTTAACTGAAATTACAACCGATATAACGAATAACATTGTCCGTCTACCATCTTCTGTTCATAAAAACCGGCAACAATGACAATATTGTCTGCATTGAAAGCAATTATCTGTATCCAGTACAGGTATCAAGTATATGTAGAATAGACGTCATAAATACAGCAGTGCTTCAATGTAACATCGTATTACACAAGACAGACATTGTATTTTGGTTTGATGTTTATTTTTTATTTCGAGTCGTTCATTGTAATTAAACAATTACCTTTGGGTGTTAATATAGAACGTCGTTGTTTCGGCCACAACAAATGTTTAGTCAGTCGACTGCACCACTATAGTCTATAAGTATCTCTATAGTGAACTTAACTATTTTGTATACATATAAACATTTATAGATGTATGTACATATATACGAATACATGTTATACATTTTATATACAAATTCACGGAAATTCATGGCTATTTATGGTGTTGGCGGAAAATCCTTCAAAAAGAAAAACTAATGCACACGACTGGCGTTGTGGCCGACGAGTACTGACTCGATACGTATGAATAACAACAGCAGCAACATGCTATATCCAGTTGTTGCCACAAAATGTGCTCACAAGATTCGAGACATCGACAACGGCCACATGCAATCTATGGCAGACAATGAATGAATGCAACTTGATACTGGTTCCCAACCACAAAACGATGTTAAACAAACAAAACAAAATTTAAAAAATAACGACTTGTCATATTTAAAACAATTAATAACTATTATTAGCAAAGCATATAACTGTATTAACTAAGTAATGCCGTTGTGGATATTGTTTTCGTTAAAAAAAAAAGATCTTTTGTATCTCGACCTTTTTTACACTGTCAAAAATAAAAATGGTATGAAATTAAGCAGTTGATGCCAATAATTGAAAATAATGTAATACAAGAGTATACTTATAGAATACAGGCCGCGAAAACTAGTAAAAAAAATCTAAAAAAAACTAGTTAAAAAATCTAAAGTCGGCCGAGGCCGACGAAATATACACTGCACTTCTGGATGTTTAAAAAAAGCCAATTAAAAATAGGTTGTTGAACCCCATTGAACGGGCTCCAAATTTACCCAGATTAAAAACTAATGTCTTACGAGGGTTGCTATTTATATTTCAGGTCCTGACAATACTAGTGTTCCCAGATGCAAACTGGAACTTTCATTGGAAACTTTGACATTTTTTAGCATAACTTCACTCAGAACGTTTTATCATTTGTCCGTGAAAAAAAATTGTTCTCGTTGGATCCCACATAATTTGACAAGTGCTCAAAAAAAGGCTCGTATGGATTGGTGCAAAGAGATATTGAAGAAGTATAAGTGCGGTAGTTCAAAGCCAGTGTATAACATTGTCACGGGTGACGAATCATGGATCTATGCATATGAACCCGAAACAAAACAGCAATCGACCGTATGGGTCTTTCAAGACGATCCAAATCCAACAAAAGTTGTTCGTGGAAGAAGTACATCGAAGCAAATGATAGCGTTATATTTCTGACCTAATAATGAAAATGCGAATATTTATCATCAAAAATAGTTTTATTGTTTTTCAAAATATTCTCCAGCATGATTTATACACTTTTGCATGCTCTCAAACCAATTGTCAAAGCACTTTTTCCACTCCGATTGAGACACCTCCATGGTTTTTGAACGCTTCAACAGCATTTTCTGGCGAAATACATTGACCACGAATTTTTTCATGATGTGCGGGAATAAAAAGAAGTCATTGGGTGCCAAGTCAAAGCTGTACGGCGGATGACCCATAAATTACACGTTTTGGCAGGTCCAAAAGGAACTGGTTTGAGCCGATGAGTGAGAGCTCGCATTGTCGTGGTGCACAATGATTCGTCTTCTCGTGTTCGTTTTTCGAATTTCTCCGAAGACTTCAGGCAAAGAAGTTTTGGTGTACCACTCAGAATTGACCGCCCTACGTTGCTCAAGCGAAACAGTTGCCACATGACCAGTTTTGCCGAAAATTCAGACGACTACTTGCTTCGAAGTGCTTCTTCCACGAACAACTTTCGTTGGATTTGGCTCGTCCCTCACGGTCGATTGCTGTTTTGTTTCGGGCCCATACGCGTAGATCCATGATTCATTACCTGTGACGATCACATAAACGTCTTTTGAAGCACCGCGATCGTTTTTTTTTCAAATTTTCTTTTCACCAATCGACACGAGCCTTTTTTTGAGCGATTGTCAAATTGTGCTGGATCCAACGAGAACAAACCTTTTTTACGGCCAGGTGTTCATACAATACCGAATGTATGCTGGTGGAAGAAATGCCCAAGGATGCCTCTATCTCACGGCATGTCACATGACAATCTTGCATTTTCAGTTCACGCACAGCATCAGTGTTCTCTTACGCAACGGCCGCTTTTGGCCTTCACGACCTTCGTCTTTGAGCGAGCTTCGGCCACGATTGAATTCATTAAACCAATTTTTCACAGTGCTATAGTATGGTGCTTTATCGCCATACAAAGATTTAAGTTCATCGATGAACTCTTGTCGTGATAATTCACTTCAAAAGTTGTGAAAAATGATCCATTTTGTTGCCAAATTGATTTTTTCAAGTCACTGTAAACAGCACAAAGGATGGTCGTATGTCAAAACGTTGAGTACGTTTATGCTTAAAAATGTCAAGCTTTCCAATGGAACTGTCAGATGGCGACAGGCAACCCTTAGTGTGATAATAATTATACCAACTTACGATTTTTGCTATGTTATGGAATTTTCCATAAAAAGTACAAAATTTTTCATTTAAATGTTCAATAGCCCATGAACAGCTGTTTACTATAGAAATATACTATAAGAAAAGTATATTTTGTCGTAGTGGAATTTTTTTTTAATATGTCGTAGTGGAATTTTTTTTCCTCATGCAAAAAGCTATTGAAAAGTCGATGGCACTATATCGACAAATTTTTGTCCTTACAAATCGGCCCACCCTAATGTATAAGTATATGTCATTTTTACCATTGTTGCATAATTTGACAACACCGATCTTGTAAAGGATATTTTTTGCAGATGTTCAATTTAACGATAACTATGTAACGTTCAAAACTACGATTGTAAACTTATTTCAAAAAAAAAATTTACAAATTTTACACTGGAATACGTTAGCGAAATACTGATGCAGGATCTGGTAAAAACGGACAAGAAATATTTAGGTGCTTTCAATTCTTTTCTATTCTAATTGGGAAATTGAGAATTTCCTAATCATTCATCATACCATTGCATGAATTAAACAAATATTCTGCAGACGCTAGAGAAGAGAATCATTGAAATAATTGACATCGATTTAATACCAAATAAGCGCCACAAAATAAGACGTTATGTTCGCGTTTCTTGTACTCGTATTAGGATTTAATGTGTGTGTGAGTATAGAAAACCTAATGGAATTGTTGAAATATTAATTAAGAGAATAAGAATGAATAATAAATATTATATGGGTTCACAAATATTATAATTTTGTTAATTGTTACTATTTAGCTATAGACGTTTTCATAATTGAATGTTGGTAGTCATTCCGATGAATATGAATGGCACAGTTGAACCGTAAATCTATACTTCAATTATTATTGAAAGATTAATCAATAAAGACTACATCTTGATAGAAACCACAATTTAGAAGTTATACGCCATATTCATCTTCACAATTTTCGCTTACACCAAAACCTAAACCAAATGTTTCTAAGGCGCGATACCTTAACGAATGTTTTAATAACTGAACAGTAGCTGAGCGTTTTAAATAAAAAATTCTCAAACAAAAAATCAAAAATATTGTGACTATAACGTTTACTTCATCCAATAAGAAAAGTACATACGCAATTTGGCTAACAATGTCTAGCTGACTTAAAAGCGGCACTCTGGGAGTCGTAGCAAATTTCCAAAGGACAGTGAAGGCTTACAAGGATTAGGAACAAAACTAAACTAAAAGTGTACGGATGGAATCTATTAGAGTTTTTGCTAAATGTTTGCTGGCAATATAGTTTCGGATGTTCTTCTTAGTATCGTCAATAACGGTCGACTTCTTAGCATAGCCTCAGAAATGATAATAAAGGGATGGCAAGTGGTATGATCGCGGTGGTCAATGAGAACAAATCAGATATTTTTTCCTACTTGACATCAAACATGGTGCCAATCACTCCGCGAGATCGAACTCGTAGAGTTAAAAGGGCTCTTGCGAATCTCGACATAAGTCCCCGGGCCCGTATGTTTTCTCGGCACTTGTCCTATGTTAGTGATTCTCGACGCAAGCCCGTAGATTAAGCAACCTTTTTACCCTTGCTTATTGTGCGGAGGTCGTCCCATCGTTTTGGAAGGTTGCTAACTTTCAGCCGATCCCTAAAAAGGGTGAAGCCAATAATCCTGCACACAGAGAACACATTCGTTGCCACAACCGAGTTTTTTCCCAACCGAATGATTGAGGTTTCATGTACCTGGAGTATTCCATCAGTACAACCGAATGTTTGTAGGTGCTCTGTAATTTTCAGATATTGGAACTGTAGTGTCGGTGCAACATACCAAGTTTCTGAACCTTCGGAAAAAAAATTTTGGCTCTGAAAATCCAAACATAACACTTGTTCAACGAAAAGACCGTTCTTGGATGTGGTCATCAAAACAAAATCTTTGCAAAACTTTTTACACTTTTCGTGTTGCATTGGTATGGCCGATCAATAAGTTGTGAGTAAATGTTATAAATCGTAATGGTTATTTCGAACCGAATATCCATTACGATTAATAACATTTGGTGATTGCAACCGAAATTCCTCTTTTGCAACCGAATCAGTGTAGTTCCAACCGATTACCATATCAGCAAGCCAGCAAGTCAATCGCGATTTGTATCAGGAGTCCAACGACCTGCTTAGCGATTGACAGTATGGCTTTCGTAGAAATCGCTCTACAAAAGACCTTATATCATTGTTATCGAAGCCTTGAAGTCGGTCTATCCACCGT
The DNA here is from genome assembly GCA_963513945.1 of Hydrotaea diabolus. Taxonomy (NCBI): domain Eukaryota; kingdom Metazoa; phylum Arthropoda; class Insecta; order Diptera; family Muscidae; genus Hydrotaea; species Hydrotaea diabolus. The sequence continues at coordinate 94,628,763 of OY740718.1, forward strand.
TTTGGTGATAGTAAGGCCGTGGATCTGGATATCTCCAAGGCCTTTGATTGAATCTGGCACAGTGCGCCTATATCAAAGCTGATGGCGTTTGTTGTAATATATTTGCTAGATTTATATCGAGCTTTCTTTAAGATCGCACTATACAAGTTGTTTTAGATGGGTTCTCATTTAACAAACATAGGCAGACCGCTGGTCTACCGCAAGGCTCTGTTGTTGTTGTAGCGACACATAGTACCGGGGTGACAGCCCTTGGCCGAAGAATTTCTCCTTCGGATGGATCCAGTGCATAGAACCTGTTGCCGGGGGGATCGCTAGACTCTGCCCTTTCTCCCACTTTAGTTATTGTTTTCATTGAAGATCTTTTGGGACAGATCGTGAATCCAATCTTGTCTTTCGCGGATCCATTTGACCGTAGGCAGAGTCTTCAAAATATTGAAGACAAAAGGCGAATTATGGATGAAACACTTGGCCGGGATATACTGGCCATTTTCGAATGGGGTCGAGGGAATAGTATAGATTTTTAGGCGCGTAAGACAAAGTGCTACTTGTTGTCTTTTATGCGATTCATTGACCTAACAGTGTCGTCATTATCTATTGATATCGGGCAATCGGATGCTCTTGATGTTCTGGGCATGAAGATACAATGCTCTTGATGTTCTGGGCATGAAGATACAATGTGACGCTCGTTCGAAGTGTCAAAAAAGCACTCAAGTTTATAGGCTCCTCAAAGCGGAGCAAGAAATATTTCACTCCTTTTTATCTTTTCGATATCAGGCTAAAGATGGAATATAACTGTAATATATGGGCAGGTACCCCAAAATCATCCTTGCAGCTATGTTATCGTGTTCAAAGGAGAGCGATAGTGCTGCTAGGTGACAATAGGATAGCCAACTCTATTCTCTCCCTGAAGTATCTCCGGATTGTGGGTTGTGTGTCGCTGTTCCATAGCTACTTCCATTATGTGTGTTATTCAGACATTCGTGGTCTTATTCCGGACGTAAGGATATTTCGCAGGGATACACGACTTTTCCGGAATGCACACCCATTTGTTATCGATTGGACCGCACTTTACACTACAGATCGAATTCGTTTTTCGCCCGTACTGTCAGTATGCGGAATCGACTTTCGGCAAATGTATTTCAAACTAATTACGACATCCAAAAATTCAAGACCAATGACAATAAACATTACTCTCTCTTTTCTCCTCCGCTCCCTTGCTTTCCACCCACCAAAGCAATGCATTCCATTTATAGCGGAAAATCCCTGAGTGTTGGTTAATTACTCCGGCCATCATTTCCAACGATTATTAATGTTCGCCCGAATTCTAAATGTTGTTTTTTTTGGACGTGCGGTTTTTAATATTGGCACACTTTTTTGTAAGTTGGTCTTTTTGACAAATGTCACTTGATTTATGCACAGTTTTGGTTTGCCATTTCATAATGAATAGACTTACTCCGGAACAACGTTTGCAAATCGTGGTGAATGGGCCTAATACGAGATGGCCACCGATCCTGATTTTTATAAGAACATTTTGTTCAGCGATAAAGCTCACTGTTGGTTGAATAGGTACGTAAATAACCAAAATTGTAGCATTTGGAGTAACGAAAATGCACAAGCCATTGTTGAGTCGCCGTTACATCATTAAAAAAGTCCATGTTTGGTGTGCTCTATGGGCAGAGGGAATCAGTGGTCCATATTTCTCAAAAAAAAAAAATTACAGTCAATGGGGAACGCAATAGACTAATGATTAATGACTTGTTCGTCTCTGAATTGGATGATGTTGATGTGAACGACCTTTGGTACAAACAAGACGGCGCTACATGCCATGCAGCCAACGAAACAATTAATTTGTTGATGGAAACTTTTGGTGAGCGCATTATCTCGCGTCGTGGGTCTGTGGTGTAGCCTCCAAGATCGTGCGATTTAACACCGCAAGACATAAGCACGACACGATTGTCGTGGTCGGCTCGTTATTGCTGGCATACGGCCCCAAATGCTGCAAGTGGTAAAATATTGGCGCTCTCGGCTGGAATTTATTCGAGCCAACCGCGGTGGCTACTTGCCTGAAATCATTTTGAGTCAGAACAACCTTATAAAGGTTAGGCCCGAATTCAAGCGCAAATAACCCAAGTTGACTCCCTTGCAATGATCGGCGCCAAATAACATTTCTTAACAATTTTCGATACTGCTATATGTTGTCTTCTCATCGCACCATTATCTGTCTAGTTGGTAGCTCGACGTCTAATGGAGTGAACGATTGAGTGCTCAAACATTTCCACATCATCGTCAGGCATAAATTGATGCTTGATAGAATGACAAACCTTACTGAATATTTTGACAATTGTATGACTTTGACAGCTTATGAAACAAATGCAAAAATTGGCATTACTATCTGGTCATCCTTTATATGTACATATAAAACATTTGATTTGATGCTGTTCAAACATAGAATTATTTATGATTTGGTCAGGTCGAATAGATTCGGAAGTCAGGAGATCTGTTGTCGCATCTTCAGGTCCTTCCTAACTGTAAGGTTTATCCTGTAAAGTTACATTAGCACCCTAATTCTTGCAATATCTAGAAATAACCAGATGGCACCTATTCTAGCCTCTCTATGCTGATATAATCGATTACACTATTTCCTTCCGACTCTTGAAGACATAAAACACAACTAATGTTTCAAACTGAGTTGCTAATTTAGTTTACACTACAACCATTGAATGGTTAAGTGGATATAAGGAAAATAATGTCAACAGTACAGCTATTACTTTTTAACTACATTAATTTCAATAAATACTTTATTTGCATAATCGCTGGTGATGTGTCGTGGTTAACTCTGGCAACTGTAGTTCAATTTGCCTGCTATCGAAAACCAAAACATTTCACTATTTTTTTTGTTGTCTCTAAAAATATACAGACATAAACAATAATGACATTGAACCATGTATTTGAGAAACCCTAGTTCAAATAATTTAATAATAAAAAGAAGACCGAATAAATTGGACCAAACAAAAAAGAAATGAACACAAATTTTGTTTATATAATTAAAAAATGTAAATTAGCCGATAAAAATTCGCATTGGTTTTGTGTATTAAACTATAAAAGATAATATCGGCTATGAAATAAGCTCATGATAAGAAATAAGAGCAAATTTTTTACGCATTGATGCAGATTTGTGCATTAGGTCAACTTCGCCGGCCAAAAAATTAGGGTAGAATCGTTAAAACATATCCATGCATACTATTAATAACTTGTATGTTTATTTTAGTGGGTCGTTTTGACAATCGATAATGTGCCTTCGATAGCATTTGGCACGAGGAAAAAAAATTCCACTAGACATATATAAAAAAAATCATTTTCAAAGCGCCCACATTTCAACTTTTTTACTTTTTCTCAACATTTGTTTTTAAGGTTTTTTTTAGAAGGTAATAAAAAATATATATATATATATTTTTTTAAAATATAACCTTTGCAACACGGAATTTTTAGTCTGAATTGTTGATGTTGTAGCGGCCAATGCAGTGGTGACAGCGCTTGGCCGAAGATTGCTGCGTCGGGTCAATTCAGTACATGGAACCCGCTATCGTGGGATTGTGTGGAAGTTGTTGGCGTTTTTTTTTCGTTTGAGTCAGAGTGAATGCTGGTCGATCTGCTGATAGGGCCTTTAATCTAGAGGGTTCCGTTTTAAACGCAGGATATCTCTTTCTCTCTCCATAGGTCACAAAGGTCGCCTTTGATATGCATGCGTTCCACCCGACTAGCAAGATCTTCATGTTGTCATGTGGGAGCTTCTCAGAGTTCTAAGGGCTTTTATAGAGTTTATGTCTCCCTTACATTCGGTGTTCACACACGGCCGCTGCAAAGTTTACAACTGCCCAAGTGCTGTCGGCGAGTGACTTAAGGAACTTGTTCCTACTTCTCAGCTCATCGTAGATTTTAGTGGCCTGTGCTAATGACTTAAAAAGACTGTCAACAGCGATACCAACAATTTTTGTATAATTGGTGGATGGGATTCGACTCGGATATTGACTTGACACAGCAATACATGTTGTGAACAGTGGGGCAGAAGATTTTGTAGCGGACACCGGACAGCGAAGAAACTGTCAGGATCAGCAAGGCAGACGTTGAGTCTATGGCACATGTCATCGATATAGGGGCCCTGCGTCAGAATCGTTCAGTCGTTAGCAAAGTACAGCATTTTAATGCCATCACGTTTTATACATGAACTTAGAAGTCCGTTTCATGAGGTTGGCACTTACTTTACACTCGTTCTTTAGCGCCACCAGTTTAACTTCCATGACAGCCACTTCTATGCATCGGATAGAAGTGGCTGTCTGTCCTTCGGCCAGAAGCTGCCACCACTGCACTATGGGCAACATCCGCAGAGTTTTACACTTTAGAGCGGGGGCATCTCTGGCCTATTTTTATTTAAAAAAAAATACGTTTCAGAGGCAACTTTACACTCGTTCTTAAGCGCGCCCAGTTCTGTAGAGGCATTAGCGGCCGTCTAGGATATTTCAAATGACCACCTTGTAAAGGGTGGGCCATTATAAATTTGAATCGGCTGTAAATACAAAAGTTCTGATAACTTTTGCTGGCTTTATACTTGGTCGGCAGTACCTTATCCGATCAACCCAATTTTTAAGTTCATTTTCGATTGTTTGAGTAGAATCTATTAAACGGCAACTTCGATTTCATGTTTCTTCGCTTCAATTAACATTATTCTTAATGGCTGTCTACAGAAACTAAGGGCTCAAATGACTGCTCCGAGGCGGTAAAGTGACTTCACAATTTCGGCTGATTATTCGATTTTAAAAAACAGTGCGTAAAGTAAGGATGGTTGCGTTAACTGTGTGAATTTTGATCCCGTTTTGTTGAAACCAAATGTCGTCCATGAAAACAAAAATTCGTTGAGCATGGGTCGGTGATGTTTACTCTTGAAGGTAACAGCGGCTCCTTGCTAATTTGCAAAGAAAATGGCCCAATGATGCCGCCAGCCCACATTCCACACCAAACAGTGACTGGTTGTGGATGCATTGGCTTCTCAATAGTCACATGTGAGTTCTCTGAACCCAAATGCGGCAATTTAGCTTATTGACATAGGCATTGAGATGAAAATGGGCTTAATCTGAAAACACAATTTTTTGGAAAAGTTCTTTAATTCCTGCCAAACAATCTTCAACCCATTGGACGAAGCGAAAATGCATCGGATGGCCATGAGGCTTCGATTTTTGGGCGAATTGAACTTTGTAAGCCTTCATACCGAGGACTTTATGCAAAATTCTTCTTAAAGAAGTGCGAGAAACGTTCACTTCCTAAGAACGATGAGGTGTTCATGTTGACGGATGTTCTTGGCCATTCATGGTAAAATTCTTCATCTCCTGCTAAACAATCTTCAGCCCATTGGACGAAGCGAAAACGCATCGAATGGTCATAAGGCTTCTATTCTTGGACCAATTGAACTTTGTAAGCCTTCATACCGGGGTCTGAATGCAAAAATTCTTCTCAAAAAAGTGCGAGAAATGTTCACTGCCTGAGAACGGTGACGAGTTGATGCTGCCTTTGGACATTCTCAGCCACAGCAGCCGATCTCTTCCTGAAAATTTTCCACTTAATTTTCTTGAAGTTTGCGTTCAAGGACACGGACGACCATAAGTTGTCTTTGTCAATCAATAACATCTCCAGCTAAATATGATTGACAAGTTGAACACACACCACACCTACCCGATATGAATATTTTACAAGAAATTAAAAACGGCATGAATCCATCTACATAGAGATAGATACGTATGTATATCAAGTTCAATTATAAAGTTGTGGTTAAACTTCACAACACTCATCATTATACGAGGAGGTATTCCACATTTTTTTTTAATTGCTGAGTTCTCAGCTGACTTGACAACGATGAAAGAAAAAAGGTTAAATTGTGGGTTTAATTGAAATTGAGAGATATTGAAAAAAAAACGGTAACAAAACCGCACCACCGCCGCCAAATGACATTGGCCAGCGAATGTCAATAGATTCAAATATTTATTGGATACGAGTATAACATAAATAACGGTACTTACCCACACCATTGTCATGTTGAAATTCGAAATATTTTCTTGATTCTTTTTGAAAGAATTCAATGAAATCTTTTTTATCCAATGTTCCGGCCAAATATTTTACACGCCAATCTTTGAGAGGCGATTCCGATGATGTGGTTGTTGGTGCAACAACCTCATCTTCAAAGCTATCCATTCTGCTGCTGGCTAGAGATCACAGATGTTGATGCTGATGACGACGACGCCGACAATGCTGAGGACGAAGACAATATTTTGATGAGGGCGTTGGTGTGGCACAACAAAATGTTGATTTTAGCAATTGCTTGCCGTTGTTAGGGATTATATATGCGTTTTTTTCACTGTTTTGAGTTGAATTAACCAATGATGGATTTGTTTAAAAATTGTGCGTTGTTGATCATTTGAAAAATGTTTTAGGTTTTATAAAATGTTTTTTTTTTTCTCCAGCTAGTTTTTTCTTTTCACTTTTTTTTTAAATTATGTGTGAAATGTTATTTCAAATTTGTTTTTCCTTCTCCCAGGCAGCTATAATGGGAAAAATTAAGACAGACGAAAGTGGTAATTTATTGTCGAATCGAATTTTGATTACTTATAATTGCATTGTACTACACACAGAGAAAGTCAATTGGAAATCGGCCCGAACTACAGATATTCGGTTGGATAAATCGGTTCCGGCCATCATCATTTCGAAAAAATATGCACCGATGATTTCACCATCTTATAAACCGCACCAAACCGTGGTTTTCTCTGGGTATAATGGCACCTCTTGAACCTCTTCTCGTTGCCGTTGAGCCAGAAATGGGCCTCATCACTAAACAAAATTTCGGTCGAAAACAGCGTATCTTCCCGTTTCTCAACAAACGCTCATTTTCGTAATACAGTGCCAACATTTGAAGGTAATTATTTTCAAAAAATAAATGCCATAAAATGTCCTTTCAAATTACCAATAAAGATTCCACATTTGATTTGAATTTTTATATTTTTTTGTTCTGAAAAAATACCTTTAGATGGATCACCCTTTATAAAATTGGTTATTCCAACATCAACATATAAACCGTATAATATTTTATCGGTTTTAGTCATTACAAAATCTTTTATTTACGACGAAAGCATATCCCCAAAAAGTAAAAAACAACAACAAAAATGGTCACACAGTTTAAGTTTCAACCGGATTCAAAGAGTTCTAATAACCAACAATCTATTACAACAACCAATACGTGTACAAATTCAGTGCCAATAATCATCCTAATAAGTTAGGGTTACCGATACATTTCTATTTAATCGAAAGTTTCAGTTCCCTCTACTGAAAATTGCCGTGTACCCAACAAACATTCGGTTGTAGCAATGGAATTCATGGTTAGTACGTGCCACCACCAACATTTGGTTGGCAAAAAATTCGGTTGTGGCTGCAAATCTGTTCTCTGTGTGTAGATTAGGAGACTTAGTTTTATAATGGCATAAGGAAAAATGGCATAAGGAACAGGAATTTTGGATCTAAATCCACGTATTCAGGAAAAAAAAATAAATTTCAACTGTTTGCTTACACAATTTAAGTACTTGAAGTTCTCAAAGGGAGGGTCATGTCGTAAAAAAAGTGGAAAAGATCATGGTTGATTTTTGCTAGAAACAAAATCGGCTAATCGATTGGCTTTAAGTCAGTAAACATAAGTATTTTATTTAAAAAAGAAAAAAATTATTAAATAGCCATTTTGGTTGTGACGAAGTTTTAGTTATCATCACTAATAACACTGTTGTGCAAAAATTAACTTTGGAGACCTCCTTTAGACAAAACCAACTGATCTTAATGTAAACTGATCTCCTGAGTCCGGATTGAGTGTCCGTTTTAACCCATCACGTATAGTTTTCGACATATCGTGAAATGATATTTTTCGGACTAAGCTTGTAGGATTAACGGCCATTAAAAGGACAGTTAACAACTTATTTAGTAGGAGAAAATCTAGCAAAAAATGTCTAATCTAGTTTATGAGATTAATCGTGATGGCGACACGTCCAAAGTATGCCAATACGTATATGTTGGCACTATAGGGACGAAACTAAAAACTGGACTTTCTTTTCACAAATCAGACCAAAAAACTGTTGACTGCCCTTGCAAAACACTGGACTTAAGCCAAACTCCAACGATGTACAAATTTCAGCACAGGAAATAAATTATAAGAGAGAATACACCTTGGAGATGCTTTACATTAACGACTTTCCAATGTATAAGAGAATGGTCGTTAAAACTGAATCGGATAGATCAACTAATATTTGTCGACAGAATATTAAAAAAATTCGTACAACAGGACAAAAGCAAGCAATTATTTAAATGTAATTATTACAAGTTTGTTATTCTTGATAGTAAATTGTGTTATAGTAATTTTTTTGTTTTGTTATATTGATTACCCCTTATTATTAACGAAAAAGTCAGTTCGAAATATTTAAAATTAAATAAAATATAACAACATCAGCATCTGTTTTTTGGTTTTTGTTCTCAAGCCTAACAATACCAGAAAAATAAAAAATAAAATTGATTTAAAAATATGAATTTGGAAGTTCCAAAAAGCAAAATAATTTTAACAATGTTTAGACCTTTTATTTTTTTTATTTGTTCCGTAGTGAGTGTTTTGTATATTTTCTTTAGCGATTTATATTGCAGGCAAACCATTCAGCGTAAGCTACTTGACATCCCGAGTTTTAGTGAACACATAAGGGAGTTGTAATTTTTAAAAAAATTCTTTAAACAAGTCCGAGATATGAAATTAGCAATTTTTATTTAAAAATGCCCATATTCTTGATGTACGAGTACATGAAGCTTCCATGTACGAGTATACGGTGATCTCATTTGTGTACTGCAGTCGCAGTACGGAGAACCAGTTTTATATATACAAACATGAATCATAATATTCGAATGTGAAGATTCTCCACAGCAATTTGCAATTGTTTCAAACCATTGTGAAATCGTTATATTTTTGACAAAGAATTATAAAAAATTATATACCACAGACTTATGACTGGCTTCAAAATATATCGTCAGAATAGACGCCGAACGTACCAAAGATACAAATGTTGCAGCCGGTTTTAGCATATTTAAAGCAACGAAAATCGTCCCCTATCAATGCCTTAGCCCTATCAATGCCTTAGGACTCCGGAAGTATTTTTATATTGTAGGTCCCGGCCAATGAGTAAAAAAATGAGGTAAAAACATAAAAATTGTTTCATTTAGAAGTTTTTCGTAAGAGTCTGCATTAAATAGCTACTATTTTTTTTTTTTGTCAATAAAGTGAAATCCAGAGAAAGGTGGGAATTTCGAATCGACTTTTGATACCGCAACCGAGGATGACATTCAATAATATCAGTTGTGTGTTTATTTTTTTAACAATACGATATTACATTGAATGAGTCTTTAAATTTAAAAAATCTGAATTAGTTCCAATCAATTAAGAGCGTTAGTTGTTCTGTGAGATACCAGCATGGGACGTGTCAACCATTTCATTCGTGCGCTAGTACAAAGCCGTTATTAAAATATTACGATGCACCCAATTTAAGAGAACTTTATGCATTAGGGGCCAAGTAATTTGCACTGGAACTGGGTCATTTGTGTAAAAGGTGCCAGAAGGGGCGTGTAAAGTAAGCCAATTTTATCGTAGTTTCAAAATTCAGAGAATTTGGTTGATACGAAAAAAATATAATATCTTTTTTCAGATAGTAGAAGAGGTTGCTCGATTTAACCCTTTAACGTCCAGAAATACATATGTTTTAAAAAAGGTAAAATTTAATTTAAAAAAAAAATTCATTTGTGTTTTTGTGCATGTGATTTAGAAGCGTCTAACCTATTAAAATCTTGTATATTATTTACAAAAAAACTTCCCTATTTTATGAATTGCTATTTTATAGTGAACATGTATTGTTTCCTAACGATTATTCTAATACAAACAGTAATATTAAAAAATTTAATGTACAATTTAATAACTTTTTGAATAAAAATTGAGGCACAATTCCAAGCCCATAATGCGAAAAGAAATAAGTGCAACGCTCTTTACAAAGATATAGCAAATTCAATTGTATCTGAATCCTCCAGATGAATTAGACAAAAACTAAAAAAACCCTTGATGTAAAATTTTCTTTGGAGCTTACGATTTTTTTCGTGGATATGGCTCGATTAGTTTAATCGGAAGAAAATAGCGCCGCAAGCGTTTATTTTCACAATAAGACGCGGTATTTAGCAAACAGACGGTGGTTTTGTTGTTAATAAATATTATACTAGTTGTTATATTGAATTTTTGTTTTTACATACGCAATAATTCGACTCAAAAATTATAAAAACATCGTATTTAAATAATTAAAAGTAGAATTGCAGCAAGTTTAAATGAAAACTGCTTTAATAATAATTTGTTAGAAAGAAAGTAGAGCCACAAGCGAAAAATTAGTTTCAAAAGATCTTGATGTTATATTTTATACGCTATTAAACAAATTGTAAATAATTTAAATTTGCAACCATAGTTTGTATGTAAGGTATTTTAAGGATTTATGTCTGCGTTACGATTTGATAATAACAATATTTTATCGTACTATTATACCTCGACATCGAAAAGAGTTCAGACCCAAAGTTTGTACTAAAATGTGTTAAACCAGAGAAGATATGTGAAACTACATAGTGAGAAATTGAGGAAGCTTCCAAAATTAAAAAAAAAAAAACAAAAGCCATGCACAATGCACCAAGTTTTAATGGTTGGCCAAAGTTTCCTGAGAG